>OV725082.1:11687350-12287350 GCA_928085145.1 Nezara viridula
CATTTTGTTAAATATAACCATATTTATTAAATTATTTACTGAAGCAGAGATCGATTTCCCATGAACCTGTCGAGAAAGGAAACTGTGGCAGAATTTCGAAGGATAACAGGTCTCGACTACCTTAGGATAGGAAACATCTGGATGGAATAGGAGTGGCAGGCTCTCCACATTGCAACTTATGTCAGTAGCACATATGAATTTAGCACTCGCGCTTGTTGAACATAAGATATGCCACGTCGTCCAAATCGGAATAGTACTGGGCTGCAAGGTCTCTTATTGCAGAAGCCGATAAAGAGAGGCCTAATTAAAAAATCTGGTGCGCGCATCACATGACTTTCCCTTACCACCCTCTTCTTAGCAGAAATAAGTATTTTCAAACAAAGGTAGAGTGAAAGTAAAAATTATTAACGCTCTATTTATTTACATTTCATTGTGGGTATTTTTTTTGTTTGAATATCCTAATAATAATAATAATTTATTTATTCCATGACGAGTCCCTTTAGAATAATACAGAAAGACAGAAATGTGAGCTAAGGAGCCTTAGAGATGCATAAACAAAAATACAGAGTAATTAAATAGTCATAATAAAAAAAAGACAAATTTTAATTTTTATATCACTGTATTTTATACAATTAAATATTAAATAATACAAATGATTACATTTATGGAGACTCTCTATGTATATAAACATAATATTGTCGGAGTCCGTATTATATTAAGCTCATGTTACGTATAGAAGCCAGTTGTACTCTTTCGGGTGAGCTCGGGTATTCCTTTGGTTCTTTCATTACAACTATTATCCGTTACGATCTCTTCTATCTCCTTTGGATAATTATCAAATTCTTTCATACTTCATATTTAAATATTTTTTGTATCAAATATTTATATGAAAAGTTTAATTATTTCAAATACATAAAATTAAAGGGTAATTTAATTTAAGGATATTGGAAATTAAAAAAGAACACCAATGGAAATAAAAGCTACATTATATCAAAAACTGCTTAATAATACACTCGACAGAGTTTAATCAAATCGTTTTTGAGAAAATCGTAAAAACGTGTTAAATTGATTATATAAAGTACCACTTCAGGTTTGCAGATTTTTATGAAAATGTTGCTGTAACATCCAAGAATTATAAAAATCTCAAATAAGCATTTCATTTTCGTACAACTTTTCGTTTTTAGCTAGACTGTTCACATACACACACTCAGACCATTTTGCTGGACTTCGTTATTTGGACTCAAGGGACCTCAAAACGTGTATCGAAACTCAGATTCGAAAATTTTCACGATCACAATAATTGCCCTTACTATATATTACAAATATAAGTAAAAAAAAAAAATAATAAATACCTGTACCACTACAACCCATAAAGGGGTTCAGTACTATTTAGGGAAAGCACTGTTTCTAGGTCAACGGTTGTGCAAGGAGGTGATTTGACCGAGATCACGCTCAACCGCCAGGTTTTTCCCCTTAATATTTTTTTTAATTAAGGGTACCTACTTTATAGAGGCTGGGTGTGCCCCAGGATGGTCTTCCGACCTAGGGTCGCCCCACGGCCAATGAAACAGATAAATAAATTTTCTGCCATGAACTGGGGTTCGAACCTGGGACCTTTAGCATTGGAAGCTCAGTGCCCTACCACTGAGCTATCCCACTCCCCTACAAATATAGGTAAGTAAAAGTAAAAGAAAATAAATAAATAAATAAAAATTGATTTTTGAATTATACTGTCGACTTTGATGTTCTCAAAGCTTTTGATAAAATAACACTTCAGATCATAAATATATCCTAGATAATAAATGGGTCATGATCTTAACTTAATTTTCGTGTTTAGAAAATAATATAAATTGTCCATAATTAAAACAAATCTTTATTCTATACAGTTGGTATCGAGGAGTGTCTGATTAGAACCTCTGATGGCACAATGTTTGATTATTGTTTCTATCAATAATCATATTATTTATCGTTGTATTAGATACTTGAATTGTGCAAGTGCCATTCTGAAAAAAAAAAAAAAGAAAATGAATATTATGAATATTATTTAAAATGAAAAAAAAATAACTATATACTATAAAAAACAATTCATATAAAGGTACACTTTAACATGGTGGCGACGATATGATACATATGTAATACACAATTAAAATGTAGCATGGTGTGTTTAGTTTAGTTTTAAAAAAATTCTGTAGTCGGTGTTTTTATTATACTTTTTTTTTGGCTCGAAACTTAAAAATTTGATTTTACAAAATCATTATTCTTCCCACGGTTCTTCATGAATAACAAACGTGGCCGCTTACATTTAGGGGAAAGCAATGTCTCAAGTTTTTCGAAAATAAAGTTTTACGCAGAATATTCGGATCGAAGAAGGTTGAGTCAACCGAAGAATTTAGGAGAACTGTATCCGGTTAATATAATTGAGATGATTAAGTTAAGGCGAATAAAATGGGCATGCAAAATCACTGGGCTTAGTAATGAAAGAATCTTTAAAGAATTTATATTTGCTGTAACGACTGGCAATCATCCGAGGGGTAGACCAAAGCGAAGGTGGGAAGATTGCGGTAAGGCTTAGTGTTGCCCAAAATCATTCTTGGTCTTGCACTTTGCGAGACCAAGACCGCCTAACTGTTCCAAGACCAATACCAGAACTAGTAAAAAAAATCGATTTTTTAAATAAAAATTAAGACAAAATAGTTACAATACTCGACAATATTAATTACTGTATGTAAAGAATTGGTATAACCAATATACTTTTGCATTTAACTCCTATAATTTTTCATTCGGGCTTAGTTAGGTTTCTTCTATCTAAAGAATTACAGTAATATCTCTACTGTAATAAGCTAATAAGTAACTGCAAGACTGTTGTGAGACTCTTGCGCAAGACCAAGATCATGGTCAAGACTGAGTTTGAAAGACCAAGAGTCGTCTCGGTCTCGCATTTGGACAACACTAGTAAGGCTGATGTGGTAGGATTAGTTTTAGACGGCGCACGGTGGATGGAAGAATGTGGATATCGATTGGTGGTATCGGCATCGAACCTTCAGGTTAGCTATGCCTTATTATTATTTTTTTTTTTAAGTTTTAGACGGATCTTAATAATTCGAGAAAAAGGGGTTCCTACCACACACTACACGGCTTAATAATTACCACCATCTCTATTCATCTTTCTTTCTTTATTTAAACATGGTAATAGGATACTAGTCAAATAGGCTTAGATTAGGGGAGGGGGCCAGGAAAAATCTCGTCCTGGGCGCCAAAAAACCATGCGCCGCCCCTACTAGCGTGCTAAAGCTTAGTCACTCATCAATCATGTCCTAACGCCAAGAATAATCTCTACCTCTTTCAATTGTACTCTAATGAAAAAAAAAAAAAAAAATTACTCAATCTCCGCTGGCTTTTAATACCAGTGAAATGGTTGAGGAAGAAGGAAGGGATAAGTATGGTTCGGAGTTCCCATGGCCGACTGAAAATTGTATAAATAGGTATGCCTGCATCTAAGATGTTTATTTTCATTACTTTTAATTATGGAAGCGCCTAATAGGAAGAAGATACTCCGGGAGGATACAATTGAAGCATGGAACCGGCGGTGGGTAACAACCCCTAAAGGAAGTACATTGAGGAAGTACTTTCCCACAGTACAGTCGAGGCTTCAGGCAAAGTGGGTCCTCCCGGACTACTGGATTTCCCAGTTCCTCACGGGGCATGGAGGATTTCGAGCTAACCTTCAGGGTCTGGGCATTGATGCAGATCCTCTATGCCCAATCTGTAGTGTTCCGGAAACTGTAGAGTACGTGGTCACGACCTGCACCGTGTTTGAAACGTTAAGAGTGACAATGACAAGAGCCACGGGAATATATGTCCTCACTGAAAATGAGTTTCCTCAGTTAGTCAGTGAGGAAAATTTCCCGCGGTTTAAGGATTTCATAAATGGATGGAAGACTGCAGTGGGGCCCGCTCACTTCCATATTGGTGCTCGCAGAAGAAGAGGACAAGCGCAAGGAAGACCTCCAGATTCTGAAAGCTAGGCCGAAAGAAGAAAGAAGAAGATAAAACAGAAGAACTATATATGTGCATATCTAGTAGTAGTGTGTTATTAAGTATTCATGCCTAAAACACCCGTATTGCCATTGTGGCATGGGAGGGTGGAAATAAATTAATAAATAAATAATTTTCATTACTTTTTATTAAGATAATTTTAATTCTATTTTATTCATTTATTTTCATTCTATTATTACTAGGTATTTATATTTTCTTCCTTCACTATGATATTTTATTTTGTTCTTTTATATCTTTATATTATTTGAAATAGCTTATTTTCTTTTGAATTTGTAAATATGGTGTGAATGTACTCTCAGAACTCTATTATAATAATCATAATAAACAAATAATCAATTTGAAAAAAAAAATGAAAAAAATCCGAAGGATCTATCGATACATAGTATATCACTAATAAATCTATCGATACATAGTTATTTACTACTTAGCAATAATCTATATATTGATGTTTTGTTATATACCAATTCCTTCCGCAGAAAGGGCAATATCTCGGAAGATATTGCTCATTGTCTTCAAATATGCTTTGCCTTCTTATCTTTACCGTATGTCGATCTATCTTGCTTAGTTCTTTTCGCAGCGACCTCATGCAATTGTAATTCTGAAATGATAAATTCAATTAAAAATAATCCTGATCCAACACATAATTTAAGAATAATATTTATTTAAAACTTATATATTGTTTTATCGTCATCAGACACCGGATTTCCACGTTATTGCATATATTATTTGCTTGCTTGTAAAAATCCCGAATTCGAATATCTGTCCGTTTCAGGATTTGTAGAATAACATATTTAAATTTTATATTGCACGAAATTGCACGTTTTGGTCTTACTTTTGCAATAAATTAAATGATTTATAATGCAAATGTGTTTGTTAATATTTACTTTTTTATTTTACTATATTGCTCATTTTAAATTCATTATTCAAGATAGAAAAATAGGAGAAATGTAAATAATTCCATGAAAAGTAAAAATCGAATTTAACATTACAAAAGGACTGGAGGATTAAAATAAAACTGGAGGATTAAAATAAATTCCAATAAATCCCATCAAATCACCTTTACCCTTCGTCGTAAACCAATGACTTGCTGTCCTATAGTATTTTTTAATAACACCCCACTTATTCCTGTAGAACAAATCCGATACCTAGGACTCCAGCTGGACAAACGTCTCACTTGGAATCCTCGACTGAAACGACAAGAAACTGCTCGACGTTTCCGCTTACTCCAACACTTACTGGACAAACGCTCTAAACTTTCAATGAATTACAAACGACTCATATACATGACTATAATAAGACCTATTTGGACTTATGGAGTTGAGCTGTGGGGCTCCACTAAACCATCAAATTCCTCTCGTATCCAATCTTTAAAATCCAAAATCCTTCGTAAAATCCTTAATGCTCCTTACTTTGTCACAAATAAAATAATCTATAAAGACCTCAATGTTCCATATGTTTTCGATTTGGCCAAATCCAGATACCTATCCTTCCATAATAAACTTCATAACCATCCGAATCCTCTTGTTTCTAACCTTGCTTCCTCTTCGATTCCTGATAACCCTCCGAGGCGTCTGAAAAGGAGATGGCCTCGTGATCTCCTCATGTAGACAAATTATTAGAGTGCTGCCAATGGGTAGTTTCTCAACAAGCGTGTTTCATGTGATAATATTCCTATGTACTTGATGTATTCATACTAATACAGTAAATATCATATAAATAAATAATAAATAAAATAAAAAAATTACAAAAGGAAGGAATAATAATAAGTGAGAAATATTCTTGGAATTGAATTTGCTTAAAGTATTTGATAATAAGAATTCTCTACTGAATCAAATTGAATAGATTTAGGTAACTCTTATTATTATTAAATTTCTCTTTCTTTAAGATTTAGGTTAATCGTGATATATTGTTGTATTGTATACATATATATATATATATATATATATATATATATATATATATATATATATATATATATATATCTGGACTTTGGAATGGATAATAATCTGGAATTTCATTTTCAATGTTGTATTTTAATCTCCTATATCTCTCGTTTAACTGAAGATCTGATAAGATTTCGTTGTATTAATATTATAAATTAAGCAGCTTTGAGGACTTTTCACGTTTTTACGCCTTAATTACACATTTTTACATATTTTGAGATTTCATTGCACATTTTTACTTCACGAAAATCAAGTCTCTAATTATGATTATCTACTTCAATAATTATGTCTTTTCTTTTTATAATCAGTCGAATACTTAGATATATAAATATAATATCAGGCATTCCAAAAACAAATCAAGTAAATATAGAATATCCAGTAGTTGAGTTTTAGATAGATCCAGGGAATTTGGTAATTACCACGATTTCCTTGTAGATGGTATCTGCCTTTTCCGGGTGTATCGTTGCGGCAAAGAATTTCGGCAAGGCGATATTGGATGGCAAATCGTCGTCTATAATGATCTTCAACTGATCCACCAGCCCACGCATTCCTCCACTCCTTACCATCCTCGTGTGGAAATCTCTGGCGTCCTCTGCGGTCATGTGCTCAGAGAGTTGTGTAGTCCTTAATCTTTCTTCTTCCCATACCTGTAAGGGAACGATAAATAGTTTTTTTTTACAAGCCAATAAACCTTAAGAATATTACTTATATATATATATATATATATATATATATATATATATATATATATATATATATATATATATATATATATATATTATTACTAAACTGACAGTTTAAAGTAAGACAAAAATGTTGGTTGCGCGATAGAAATAACTAAAAGTGAATATCGAAACATACTGTCAGGCCTTTATTCAGTCTTATATAGAGTTTACTCCTCATGAAATCAGGTGTAGTGAAAAGGGATCATGGCCAACCGCTCCATTTTTTCTCTTAGTTGTATTAGGTAGGAATCATGCCTGAGGTAAAAGAATAAATCATAAATAAATAGCTACAACTGGACTCGAACCTGTCACCTTTAGCAGTGAGATATACTTTGCTAATATTGACCCGAAAAAAAAATCATTTAAATCTTACCATTGTGTACAATAATACAGCCTATTGAGCTTTATTTAAACTATTTATTACAGTCTATTGAGTTCATGTTTTGGTTTATTATTTTCAATAACGAACCTTTATAATCGATCTAGAAAAAAATAATTTCTCCTTCTACACAAAATTTAATACATGATTTTTTAACTTTTGTATACTGAAGTGATGTGAATCATTCGCACGGGAAATCAAGTGGAAACAAAACACTTAGAGTAAAATAAATAAATAGTGGTATTTTTTAAGGACTTCATATTTACGCACATAACTTTGAAAGTTTGAATAAGCATGATATATAAAACATAACAAGCTTTAAAGTAATTCGAAACAGAAGATCGATCGAAAAGGTGAGAATAAATATTTTAAAATATTGACGCCTGAGTATGATAAGGTCATGCATCAAAAGGCAAAATGAGTCGTCATTATACAGATAGCACGTAAACAAGAATAATAAAGCTAAAACAAATAACAACAAAACATAGCTCATCTATAAAAATGAAAAAAAAGTTGCAAATTATTTCAAAATTTTTTATTATTTCCAAAAAATTATTCATCTAAAGTAACATTACCTGTCTAGTGACAAAGAAAAAGAAATAAAAGGTGATTCTAATTATTGGACTAAACATTTTATTTTTAATCATTGGTAAATGCTAAAAAAAATTAGCATTGCTTCAGTAACACGTTCAAAAAACAAAACAAAGGATATAACCTTTGAAGTAGAACATATAAAAGACAGTCTACAGTAACGCAGGTTTTTCGGTCTCCATCTTGAAAGGAAAAGGCGAATAGAAATCTCGATGAAAGAGGATCAGCCTCTGGTGAGCTCTAATTTTAAATTTGAAAAAAATCGGTCCAGTAATTTTGGAGAAAATGTGCGGACGGCGGACGGACAAAAAAAAATTATTAAATTATTCGTTTTTCGAATTCTACGTACCCTGAAACGTAAAACTTCAAATTTTGAGAGGGGAGTAATTTTTTTAATTTTTTGTTCTATCAAAATGGTTCATTATTGAAAATAATAAACGAAAATATCTAAGACAGATATGATTTAATCCTAAGTACTCAACACAAACTCAGCATTGTCTTCCGTATTTCCAGTTTCCGCATTAACTCAATGGGCGTCGCTTGTTCGAAATATTGGTATGCAGTACATTCATTGTGTGTATATAATAAATACAACTAATGCTTTTCTTTGTTTAAAGAACACAGAAACAAATTTAAAATTAAGTAGCAAAAAATAAAAAACTTACATATTATCATCAGTTACAGGTCATTTCAACATTCTAAAAGAAACTAATTAGGAAATAAAGACTAATTTATTTACTAAGGTATGGGAAGAAGAAAGATTGAGGACTAGACAACCAGTAAAAACCAGACAGCTCCTTGTAACCTCACTTGTATTCCCCCACTTGGACTACGGCTGCTTGGTGTATGGAGGGCTATCTGCCAGGCTGGAAATGAGACTAAAAAGACTCATGAATTGTTTCAAAAGATACATTTTGGGGATCCCCAGGCGTTCACATGTTTCATTATGGTACACCGAGTTGAAGTGGCTTCATCCTACTTCCCGACGACAATTCCTTCTTGGCGTTTTCCTTTTCCAAGTCTTCAGAACAAAAAACCCTCCCTACATCCTAGAACTCCTTACTGCTCTCCTCTATCCACTCTATCAATACTAGGTCTCAACCTATAGACTTATATATTCCCTCCCATAAAACTTCTCCTTCAGCAAATCCTTCGTCATTCGTGCTGCTTCCTTATGGAACTCGCTTCCTACCTCCATGCGTCAATCCTCATCCACAAATTCCTTCAAACAACTCCTGTTCCAACACCTACTCCACATTCAAACTTCCCCTAACATGTAAAATTACTTGCATCTATACAATGTTTAATTTCAATCCATTGTACAATTGAAATAACAATTAACAATAAATTAGTTGGTATTTTTACTATGTCAGACTAAGATACATAAATTTGTAACTCTGTTATTATTCTTAGGGGACAGTAGTCCCAGAATAAAATTATTTTTTCATTCATTTCATTCATTCATTAATTTCTCCATCCTCAAATGTATTGTTCCCTCCTCCTGTATTAAAATTATATACTCAGTTTTGACAACGCTCTCGCAATTATTTCAACTTTTCATAACGATCGCTGGATTGGTAAAATACTGGTGGGTTAAATAATAAATACTGTTTTTACACAAAAGGTTTTGTTCAGGACCAAGTAATAATAACCTTTTTTTTTAAAAATATATATTCTACTTAGACCATATAATTTTAAATTTGCGTCAGACGCTATTACCTCTTCGTTCTTCTGACATATGTCGCATTGTTCGTCAATGAAGCCTCTGTATTTTTTATTTCTGGTCTTCTTCTTCCGCTTACTCCTAAGTTCCTTAAGGCCTTTATGAAAGGCGGCTATTATCTTCATCAGGTTTTCCTTCAGCTGTAGTGCATCATCCGACAACTTCTCTACTAGCTTTCTGCTCTCCTTGCCACCGGACAGTTTGCCAGATGCGAGTTGTAACGCTGCTTTGCAGAGTTCCCGTTTCTTCTCAATCTTATCCTGCATGTCAGATGTCATTAATGTTATTATAAATTTAAAATGAAGTACAGTGATGGTATAGAAGAAATATTGGAGTTTAATGAGTATTTGGGAAGACATTTTTTTAAAGAATGGGAAAAATATTAGATTAATTTGAGGACACGCCTTTTAGGTCAATTAAACTTTTAAACTTACACGAGGAAGTTTTTTTAAAAGTTGGGTATATGTAGTAGAGTTTAAGGATGTTTACAAAACATTTTTTTTTTTTTTTTTTATATTTCTTTATGACATTTACAACTGTATTACATAAATACATCAAGTAAATTTGGACATAATTGATATAATGACATGAATACACTTGCTGAGTAACTACCCATTGGTAGCACTCTAATGATATGACTACATTAGGAGATCACGGGGCCATCTTCTTTTCAGACGCCTCGGAGGGTTATCAGGAATTGAAGAGGAAGCAAGGTTAGAAACGAGAGGGTTGGGATGATTCTGAAGTTTATTATGGAAGGATAGGTATCTGGATTGGGCCAAATCTGAAACATAAGGGACATTAAGATCTTTATGGATAATTTTATTAGTGAGAAAGTAAGGAGCATTGAGGATTTTACGAAGGATTTTGGATTGTAAGGATTGGATGCGAGAGGAATTCGATGGTTTAGTGGAGCCCCATAGCTCAACTCCGTAAGTCCGTGAGTCTTTTGTAATTAATGGGAAGTTTAGAGCGTTTGTCTAGTAAGTGCTGAAGTAATCGGAAACGTCGAGCGGTTTCTTGTCGTTTCAGTCTAGTATAAGGATTCCAAGTTAGTCGTTTGTCCAGGTGGAGTCCTAGGTATCGGATTTGCTCAACAGGGATAAGTGGAGTATTGTTAAAGGAAACTGTAGGATAGGAAGTCGTTGGTTTACGACAACAAAACATCAAAAGTAATTTATTGCTTTTTTTAAACTTTAAACTAGTCCTCTTTAAATAATTTCAACAATGACAACTCTACTTTAGTTTAAAATAAACTTTGTCTGGTCAACTATGGAGTAATTTTTAATTATTTAAATCAAATATTTTTTATGTTATCACGTCCTATTCGACAAAAAACGTGTCTCGCATAAAAAAAACACAGATCTCAAATTTCCTACTTTTCAGCTGGAAATTGGGCAATTGTTTATATGAAAATTTTTTGTAGACTTTGTTGTCTACTATCAACCCTTTTATACGTGATACATACAGGCAAGTTTAAGTAAAAATTAATTAAAGCAATATTTCTCAGGTATTTTTCTTTAAAAAAAATATTTCCTTCGTATGTGCTCTTCAGTGAAGGGTATTTCCTTTTAGATTATTATTTTATTTTTTTACTAAAATTAATAATTTTGAGAAAATAACTTTATTTAACTCTTACACCATCTTTTCATGCTTTAATTCATTTTTATTTATTTCGACGACGTTTCAGGCAATTTTATCCATTTTCAAGTTGAAATATTTATATCATTATCCTATCATCTATGTAATGTTATTTTTATATAATTGTTGTAAAAATGTTCTTAATTCCGTACATTCTTCTAACATTAATTTTATAACTAATTTATGAAAAGTCTATTCTTTGTACAGAACATTGCTATCCCTTCCCCATCCCCACTTATATTATTACAGTGAGGTTCGGTACCAAATATAAGCTCCTGCTCAAATACCATGAATTGGGTACCGTTGGATTCAGAATTTCACGAGGGTTCAGTGAATCGTATTCTCCGCTTTTGTTTTTCTTTCTAAAATAAATAAAGTCGATTTAAACATTTTTCTAGGCTTCAATACTGAAACGGTGGTACGTCTGTATATCGATACGGGACAAATTTGACTTTGAAGATTTTGATGCGTACAGCAAGATCCGGATCCTGCGTTCTTAAGCCCAAAAACGTACTATTTCGAGATAACGAAAGGCATGGGGGTCGCATCAACACAACCTTATGTTAATTGTAGTACTGTCATGGAATGCATGTCGATTTGAGGACCCTATGACCAAGAGAGGAGGAACTTATATTATTTATCGAAGGTGTTTTTTGTCGGAGAGCCAAATCATCGTTAATTCTTTACCAAATCTCAAGATTGAGCCAATAATTTTGAAGATTTCCTTTTTTTTAACAAAGATGAAATTTGTAAACATGTTGGTTCCAAACATTAATGAAGTTTTAAATTAATTTTTATTCCTTTGTCGATTATATTTAGCGAGAAAGTAACAATTGATTTATTTTATGATATGTTTCATTGTTTTATTTCTTGTTAATTTATTATTTGATCACAGAACAATAAAATATTGCAAATTTTTGCACGGGTTTACTAGTTTAACGTTAAACGTAAACTGGATAGGAAAATAGTTCCTTTAAAAAAAAAAATCTACAGTAAATAAAAGTGTCAAAAAAATGGATAATAAATATGAAAATATCTCTCCAATTGATTCCTTTTTTTCTTTTCGTTGGTCGAAATTTACTATCAATAAGTATTGGATAAATATCGATATTTTTATGTATTGGTATATGTATGTATTTCCCAACAGATATATACAGGAGACGACCACCCCTAATCGATAATGTTAACATATAATTATTAATACTAATGATGAATTTACTTATTTCTATTGATTTAAATAACTGTTAAAGGAAATGAAAATTATGAACAAGAAATTAGATTCATAAGAAAACAAAGAAAATACAATTAACTTTAATTATCAAAGAAAAGAATATAAAATTATTATAGAACTAAACATTAACCTACAAATATACAATATACCTTACAATCTAATACAAAAAAAAAAATAGATAGGAAAAAAAAAATTATATGTACATATTTACAAAACATCAATGGTTGAGCTCTGTCCAATCGGCACATTGAGTTATCTGAGGAAGCGGGAACTTATTCGAACTGGCGTCGTCAGTGTCTCCCTAGTCCACCTCTTTAAACTGTGAAAATGCTCATTCACCAACTTATAAAATCAAGCGGCACTCGCTGATAAATACAGGTTCATGGATAGGAAAAGAAAATCCGTTGTACACCGTAAAACTAAAGTATTTCACACAACCAAATCCTTAGCGTGCCTCAACACTCGCGAGGTTCCGCCACCTCTCTCTCAACTGTCTTTTGTTTTTCCTCCTAATCAGCTGTTGGTTATTCCAATCCAAAATAAAAGGAATACTTAAAACTGTAGAGGATGGATTGTTTGTTACTATTATTATTTACATTAGTTTATTATTGATAGAATAATACAGAGGATGTTACCATGAGGCGTGCCATCCTTCGCTTGTATTCCATTTCTTCTGAATCGACCTTCCTCACATCGTCCTCGAGGTTCAGCAGATGTTCCTCTTTTATTATCTTCTGCATCCAGTCCTTCTTCGCCTGATATTCGAGGAACCTGTCCCATTCCGTCTTGAATATTTTCTCGGTAAGGTTCAATGTCTTGAGGAATTTCTCATTTTGCGTATCGAATAACTTTATTATAGATGGTGCTTCCAGTTTGTATTTCTTCTTCATCGTGTGAATCAATTCGCGGACCCGATGCATGTTGGCAGACTTGGCGTGGTCCTCCATGACCGCTTCCACCTGTTCTAATCCATCCTCGCCGATCTCCTCGAAAGCTTGGCCGAAATCTTCGATGACCTTTTCTTCGTACTTCTTCAATGTCGATTCTTCCGTCTTCCAATTGAACGACATTTTCCAACGATCCTGTCCGGCTTTTATAACTGAAACAATTAGCGATTTATTGAGTTTTGTTAAGTAGCGTTAAATCTATTTAATTAAACTGAAAAAAATATATCTCATTATCCGACTTTGTCGAAGCCACATGAAGAGTAATATGTGTAGTTTGTAAGTGTTCTTGTGAGTATACAGTGTGAGCTCAAAATATTGAAAAATATCGTTGTTGAATGTGTTTATTCTATTGTTTTTTCTTTCATCCATCGAGCCATTTTTGATACCTAGGGAGTTATTTTACAGGCATAACCAAACTTTTACAAATCAGAATTGGAAGGTCGACATTCATTCCTTGAGAGCATCAATTAAAAAAAACAAAAACAATTATATTTATTTTTATATTACCGACGTTTCGTTACGAAGTAGCCTTCATCAGGGCTAAGAAGAACAATATGTACAGGCCAGATAACAATAGGTATGAGAAACTATAAGCATTGAATAATAAGGAATTAAAATTGAAAAGGTGAATGATATGGACTAAAAATGTAGGTAGAATATTTTTTTTATTATTTTAATGGAATTTACAACTGTATTACATAGAAAATACAATAAGTAAATGTGAAATTGGTAACATGACATGTACAACATGAAGAGAAACTACCTATTGGTAGAACTTAAATTAAAGTTCTATATTAGAAGATCCCGAGGCCATCTTCTTTTCAGACGCCTCGCAGGGTTATCAGGGATCGAGGAGGAAGCAAGATTTGAAACGAGAGGATTCGGATGGTTCTGCAGTTTGTTATGGAAGGAAAGGTATCTGGATAGGGCCAAATCGGAAACATATGGAACATTAAGGTCTATGGATGATTTTATTTGTGACAAAGTAAGGAGCGTTGAGGATTTTACGAAGGATTTTGGATTGTAAGGATTGGATACGTGAGGAATTCGATGGTTTAGTGGAACCCCAAAGCTCAATTCCGTAAGTCCAAATAGGTCTTATTATTGTCATATATACGAGTTGTTTATAATTGATTTAAAGCTTAGAGCGTTTGTCTAGTAAGTGCTGCAGTAATCGAAAACGTCGGGCGGTTCGGTTTCTAGTCGTTTCAGTCTGGTATGGGGGTTCCAAGTGAGTCGTTTGTCAAGGTGATTTTAAGGTGACTTTATGATGGTTTGTCAAGGTGGAGTCCTAAGTATCGGATTTTTTCGACAGGGATAAGAGGGCTATTGTTGAAGGGTACTGTAGGACAGGAAGTCATAGGTTTACGGCGAATAGTGAAGGTAATTTGATGGGATTTATTGGAATTTATTTTAATCCTTCAGTTTTGACACCATTCTTCAAGGCTTGTGATGTGTGATTGGAGATTTTGGGATGCAATAGATGGATCGTTATTAACTGATAGGATACACGTGTCATCGGCATAGGTGGTGATGACAGTGTTGGATTGGGTTGGGATGTCAGCTGTATAAACTGTGTAAAGGAATTAAAGTGTAAACCTAGGATACTACCTTGAGGAACACCGGCAGACTGAGTAAAAAGAGATGAATAAGTATTGTTATAGAATAAACTTAAAGTAAGTAGAATAATAACAGTAACAGAGAATTAAGAAAAAAATAATAATAGCGGCAACGAAGTACGGATTAATGAAATAAACATAATCAGCATAAGATAATATGACAAATGAAAAAAGGTAATCTTAGTTATATAAGAAAATAATAGATATTGATGGAATAGAAAATTGAGATATTGTAAAATCTATCAAAATATACTGATTACGTATAAGAGAATAAAAAGTTAAAATAATGGAAAAAAGATAGAATTTATTTGTTTTGGGGGGTCCCCCATACAAATAGAGCCTAGCTTGGGTATTGTAGAATAATATGGTTGTACAAGTTACATATATATCATTTAAAAATAAATAAAATTTACAATATTTTACGTGTAGAATGGGTTTTACAAAACATGAATAACAATAGAAATTAAAAACAAAAATCGATTACTGCATAATAATAGTTATATGAACATGTTACTATTGTAGAAGAAACAATAAAAAATAAAAATATTTATAAATATAAACAAATTATTACTTTTAAGATAAACTAAAAACAAACACTTAATAGAACATGGGCTATGCACAACAATTTCGTGTATGCACTTTGTGTATTCCCATCATATAATAGTAAACTTTATTTAACTTATCTATACAATCTATATTCAATACGGTTTCGATGTTGTGGTTATCAGAAGATTCTGAGAATGGCTTTTCCTCCATAACTCCATAATGAAGTTATGGAGGAATTTTTGTCTATAGTCATAGTATGCTGGGCAGTGAAGGAGAATGTGATGTAGACTATTGTAGATAAATTGACTGCATGATATACAAGTTTCTTGAGACTCAATCGAAAAAGTTTTGTTTTTTGCATAGATTCTGATATGTTCGGATTTTGCAACTCTTAATTGAATGACACATCTCAATTTCTTTATATCGACTTTGAATGTAAGGTACGTTTCGGGATCGGGATCATTGTAACTGCATAGTATCCTGTATAAAGGACAGTTAGTGGAGTTTAGAGTTCTTTGTATGTCGGCTGAGAAATAGTGGTTGTGTGCTTTTTCCAGGATGTCGTCTTTGTATCGAAGAAGTCCGTTTGTGAGGTAAACAGAAAGCTCTTCTGCAAAGGCATTAAGCTCGGATATTGCTCTAAATTGAGATACCCAATTGAAGTCTATGTCAGACTTATCCTTGTATAATGATTTAAGTCTATGAAAACAGAGTTTTGGGAATCGCACTTCTGGCATGAATTCGAATCGAAATGGAAAAAAGATAATTTAGCAAATTTATCAAAATATACAAAATAGAGATGGAGATATGGAAAATAGAGTGACGAGAAGGAGGGAAAAAAAGGAGAAAACTAAGATAAGAAAGATAAACAGACCTGGTCAATCCAAGGAGCGTGGTAAGACAAATAGTCCGTGGGTCAGACCCCCCTACCGTGCATCAACCCCTCTCACATTCCTATAAATGGCATATCCTTGTACCTATTTATAAAAAAAAAAAAACTAATGTTCCCACAAAAAAAAAATGAACGAACTGCCCCAAAATGGCGTCTAAACATGGCGGACTAACGACTTTGACTTTAGTTACTTTTTTGGTCAGTGAGAATCAGCATTTGGCTTAATATCGTCATAGTTAGTCTTTTGTTAAAGCTGGATAGTCAGAGAATAATAAAACATGAAAAAAAATAATTGGCTTAGGCTATTAAAAACACAAAAAAAAAATTCAATTTTAAAATCAAGCGTCGTTTGTAATAACAGAAAACTCCCAGGATTGTCTTTTAGATCAGTTTGGAAAAATTAAATGTGAAAAAATAAAAAGCACAAACAGAAGTTCAGCGTTCTTTACCTTACTACGAATTGATGAATAGCTCTCTACTTTCAATGTTTCTTATCATATTTTTTATTTTTATTTCAACTAATTATCCTTTTCCTAACTGTAGCGATGTACGATGTACACCGAATACAGACGTTTTATGCAAATTTCCTCAAAAATCAGTATGGATATTTCGAGCTGTTGAGCTTAGCAAGCGTGAGTCAAAAGCAGCGATGTAATTAAATCCAGAGTTGCCTATTTCCCCCAAGTATCTGCCTGCCCCACTCATCCCACGATATTTTATTGCTCACTTTTCTTAAAAACAGAAGAAGCTAAGGTAGAATCAGAAAAATCGTAGATCATATACAATTACACTTGCTGCAATCTGTTCTACGTTCCTTCCTCCCTTTTCTCTTATTCCGAAAATTCATGCCCCTCGCGAAAATTCAAAAAGCTGTCAAAGTATGCATCCTTCAAAATTTTTGTTGGCGCGATTTGGGTCATGAAACTACCTCATGGGCATCCCTGATTAAAGCTAATTAACGTTCCGATTTTTAATGAAAAGGGCCAGCTGTAGGTTTGCGGAAGTCGTAAATCTCGATCTAAATAAAGGGAAGTTACACTGTGAACAAGTTGTCAATCTTTGTCCACTCCCGAAATCATATTTATAGCGTGATCGTGGGATCTTGTACCACGTGTCAAACTAGAGGGACACTTGTACCAAATTCGCAAGTGTAAAGACCTCCATGAGTTATCACAAGTATCGTGAGAGCTGCAACATTGCGTCGTCCTCGTTGCTATAAATGTTTGTCCCTTCCTCTCAACCATTTAAAAAATACCAACTGCCAGGTTTCTCTCCTTTATTCATTAAAAATACACACTTTATAGAGGCTGGGTGTGCCCAAGAAAGGCCTCCCGACCCCAAGGTCGATCCACGGCTGATGAAAAATTACCTGACTGCGGCCGGATTCAAACCCAGGCCCTAAGCTGGGAAGAACTTAGCAGCTTAGTGCCTAGCTCACTGAAATACTCTACTCCATTACCACATTATACCAATTACAACATTTTTATACTTACTTTCCATCATTTCTTTCTTTGCTTCTTCATTTATAATGTCTTTTTGCGAAGGATCGTTCTGAGCACCACTTATAATGTACAAAGACGTACCCCCACTATCAAGTACCATTATTGATTGCTTAAGATAATAATTGTACAATGACACTACGAATTCTATTGGAACTGTTAAATAACAAACAAAAACATATGCGCTTTATCTAATGTGAATTGAAACTGTGTCGATTATTGTCATAAATTGAATTGTAAAACAGTTGATTTGGATTGAATAATAAATTTTGTAGCTAATATATTATATCTATTATATATTATAATATAGTATATCAATAATAATTGAGGAGATTAAGATTAGATTAAAGGCGAGACATTAGTCTCGTATATAACTCATATATATATATATATATATATATATATATATATATATATATATATATATATAATGATAATAAATCATTATCCTTCCTACGGTTCCTTATGGGTGGAAAACGTGGCCGCTTACATTAAGGGATGAGCAACGTCTTAAGATTTTTGAAAAAAAGTATTGAATATTCGGACCGAAGAAGGGTGAGTCAACTGGAGAATTTAGGCGGTTACACAACTTTGAATTGCCTGAACTGTATCCGGTTAATATAATTGACATGATTAAGTTTAGAGGAATAAAATGGGCATGTAAAATTTCGCTGGGATTAGAATTCCTAAAAACTTAATATGCGCTGTGCCAACTGGCAAGCGTTTGAGGGGTAGACCAAAGCGAATGTGAGAGGATTGCGTTAGGACTGATCTGGCTTGGGTTTAAGACGAAAGAACGTAGTCATCGATTAGTGGAATCGGCATCGAACCTTCTTCATCGCTAGGTCTTCTTATTATTATTGTTTATTCATTTTCTTCCTTCCTTGCTTTTCGGCAACACGGATTTTGTTAGAAGTATCGTGCTATTTCTACCACTTGTTTCTAGTTCTTTTCTCTTCTAAATTATTGGATGAGGTTTAAATTATCAATTGTTTTCCACCCGTGCACGAAGGCTACCTAGTACTGGTAGTTATCCTTGCTAACTAACTGAAGGAAATTGTCCTTTATGATGGCGTAGAGTCCAGTTTCCCTCAATAGTTTGACCCTTATTGATTCAAGAGCGGGTGCGGGTCATAACGACTTGCTCACAGGTTTCCGGAACACCACAACAGGAACATAAGGGGTTAATTTTTTGTCCTAGGGCCATATTTGATACCTAGGGAGTTATTTTACAGGCATAACCAAACTTTTACAAATCAGAATTGGACGGTCGACATTCATTCCTTGGGAGCATAAATTAAAAAAAATAACAATTATAATTATTTTTATATTACCGACGTTTCGTTACGAAGTGTAGGCCTTCATCAGGGCTACGAAGAACAATAAGTACAGGCCAGATAACAATAGGTATGAGAAACAATAAACATTGAATAATAAGGAATTAAAATTAAAAAGATGAAAGATATGGACTAAAAATGTAGGTAGAATATTTTTTTTTTTTTTTTACTAATGGAATTTACAACTGTATTACATAGAAAATATAATAAGTAAATGTGAAATTGGTAACATGACATGTACAACATGAAGAGAAACTACCCATTGGTAGAACTCAAATTAAAGTTCTATATTAGAAGACCCGAGGCCATCTTCTTTTCAGACGCCTCGGAATCGAAAAGATCGGTTATCAGGAATAGAAGAGGAAGCAAGGTTAGAGACGAGAGGATTCGGAGGATTCTGCAGTTTGTTATGAAAGGACGGGTATCTGGATTGGGCCAAATCGGAAACATATGGAACATTAAGGTCTTTATGGATAATTTTATTTGTGACAAAGTAAGGAGCGTTGAGGATTTTACGTGTAGAGTCCAGTTTCCCTCAATAGTTTGACCCTTATTGATTCAAGAGCGGGTGCGGGTCATAACGACTTGCTCACAGGTTTCCGGAACACCACAACAGGAACATAAGGGGTTAATTTTTTGTCCTAAAGGCATGAATCATGGAGGACCCGTTTCGCTTCCAATCTTGAATAGACGGTAGGAAAGTGTTTTCTCAAGGTAGATCCTTTATCAATAATTTGTCGATTCTACAGTTCAATAGTGTCCAGGGCGGGGTGGCCGAATGGGCTAACGTGTGTGCACAACAAGACCGTTGCCCGGCAACCTGATATATGAAATCAATGGATTTAAAATAGCCACAACTAAAACAACGTTTCTTTGCAAAACTCAAAATCCCGGTCTTCCTGGAATACCACCTTAGTTTGACCTTTGAGTAAAACTTCAAATCCTTCCTCAGTTCATGACTTCCGTTCTATTTCTCTCCTTTCCAACCTTTCAAAACCATTGAAACGTATCATCCTAAATCAACTTTTCAATTTCTTAGCGGAACATTTCCTAATCAACCCTTTCCAATCTAGATTTCGTACTGGCTACTCAACGCAATCTAACTAACTCCCCTTGCTACAGGCCAGCATGACCCTTGGCCTCCTGAGTTATTTTTCTCCACTTCTCTCTGTCCTGTGCTACTCTCTTCCAATTGCGAACTCCTAGCTTCTTTGCATGTCTCTCCACTTCATCCTTCCATTTACTTCTCGGTCTTCCTCTTTTCCTCTTCTCACTGAAGTGTCCAATATTTTTCTCTGAACCCGTTCATTCTCCATTCTGACTAGATGTCCTGCCCATCTAAGCTTACTTTCCTTGAAATAGTTAATAATGTTTTGATTCTCTAGTATAGCCTCGGTTTCATTATTACTTTTGATTTTCCACTCACCATTAACACTTGTAGCACCGTAAATGCTTATTATTATTATCCTTTCAAATACATTTAGTTTACGGCAGTCCTCTTGCGATAAACACCAGCTAAAATAAATGTGGCTTTTGACAACAAAGGGGACTTGAGAAGTTTTAGGTTTGCATAGTAAGCTCTATTACCAGCCATTATTCTATTGTCTATTTCTTTGCTGATTATATTTTCATTATTTAGGGCAGAACCAAGATATAAGAATGTGGGTACATTTTCGAACTTAAAATTCATTATTGTGATTTCATTGCAGGATCTTCTACTTGCTGCCGACTCAACGCAATCTGCCTTCCTCAAAATAACCCATGCCCTCTGTTGGGGTCAGGGGTACTTCAAAATCGAAGTAAAAATCTTTTCCCCGGTGCGTTTCCTCAATGGTGGGAAAATTCGAGAAAAATTAAATATTGGGAAAGAAGGAAAAAATAAAAGGAGTAAAATGAGACCTGTAAAACATAAAAAAAAAAATGTGCATGCACAAGAAAATATTAAAAAATAAAATTATTTCAATAAATAAAAATGGTAAATAAGAAATACCCTTTTAAATGCTTACAAATGTATTGAATACAAAAAAGAGATATAAAATATATACAATAGTTAAAAACCAAATAAAGAGTGGTATGAAGTTCACTGAAATGAACAAAAAACACAAAATATAATACTCAGTAAACATAAAACCAAATTAACAATTAATAATAAAGCAAAGAAAATCAATTTCTAAAATTGTAAATAAAACAAGAGAATCGTCCAAAAGAATAAAACTAATTTATAGGTGAAACAAAAATTAATTAATGTACTAATGTCTTTGTGATGGTGAGAATATAAAACAAAAATACGAGCCAGGTTGGAGATTCCACCTGGTTACCTTTGGATGTCTAGATATGTATCGATATCGATCGATTACTCAGCTGCGCCTAACAGCTGATCCTCGAAAATGGCGCTAGGTGAGATGTGGTGAGTCTGGACTGGTGGGGGTAGACTTCCACTACATGGGTCTAGTGTCAACAAGCGCTATCTCCAGACTGACCCAACAGTATTATCGCAGTATTTGTGTCTTAATCCCTAAGACAGTGCATTACTGCCGGGCTGGAGCGTATACACAAACTGCGACAATACATCGCGAATAATACCCAAGCATATAAATAATATACACAAAATACATTTCAGAGACAACACTCATATTACAAGGCAAATAATATTACAAGAGAGGCATATTACAAAAAAAATAATAAACATTCAATTATTAACATTTAAAAAGGGTTAGTGGTGAGAAAAAAATAATGAAAATATGAGCCTATGCGGCGTTAACACCCTCCAAACTCCATCGAACACCAAAAACTCACTATGCTTATCCTCCTAGATATTCCCAAAGCATTTGACACAGTTGTCCCCTACATCCTCCTTTCTAAAAATCTTCCTCTATCTATCAGTGTCTTGCGGTGGTTCAAATTCTTCCTTTCAGATCGATCCCAGTATGTAGTCGTCCCAGGTCAGCCTCCTTCTAAGACAGTTCCACTTTTCTGAGGTGTCTCTCAGGGTTCCTCCTTATCTCCCATTCTGTTTGCTATTGCATTTATGATCTTCCCCTCCTGATCCATCAGTCCCAATAGTACATTTATGTCGATGGTTTCCAAATACAACTGTCCTTTCCTCCTTTTGACCTATAAGACGCCATAAGGCAATTTTGATAGGCTCTAAATGCCTTCTTAAAACTGCAGCTAAAATCCCGACACTGCTCCTACATGATAATCCCTTCAAATTTTATCCCACCGTTAAGAACCTTGCAATAATCTTTGATCAAACCCTTTTCTGGAAAAAACATGTATACAATATCTCCCTCTGTTCCTTTTTCACTTTAAAATGTCTGTAATATATAACAAAATCGAGTTACAATATTATCAAACAAAACAGCTCACATCGTCGGCCTATTGTAGATAGTAACATAAGTACATATCGATGAACTATAACGTAAGTGGTCTAAAAAGAACAAACCCTTATATATCAATAATCCTTATACGTCAAATATTTAAAGTGTACAATTATCTTAATAACAAAGAGAAACTTCATCAATGTGCTAAGTGATTCAAGGTTATGAGAAGTCACTTATTGAATTTTTTTATGCAATCGACTTGATAAGTATCTTAACAATTTCATTTTGTTATATATATATATATCATTCGATATTTTTAATATCGATATCAAAATCGATGAGGAATATCGGAGCATGCCAGATTTTCCAACAATCCTACACCGAACTGTCACTATTGGAAATTCTGGGAATGTCTGTTAATCTTAGAAATGGAATAAGTTGAAATTTAATAAACTTTTATTTTTAACACACACATATCAGCACATTGAATAATACTACTACTAAAAACATATGACGTACATTCATTTTAATATAAGTAAACATATGGTAATTGTTTAGGCTATAACAGTTATCTGGCTTAATACATTGATATTTAAATTATGTTAACAAACTAATTTTTTTGAAGTGGTCTGGAATATCTTAGGGACAAACCAAGTACAACAGCTTAAAAACAATATTTAATTTAAATATAATATAATGAATGCCAATTATCCGGCTGGAAAAATAACTATAAGTTTTTATTTTACTTCTTATTTCTTTTTCATTTTTTTTTTTTTTTTTTTTTTTTTTTAGCAGAAAGGGATAGAGAACTGGCAGGTGCAATTTCATCTAATAATTAAATAAATAATAATAAAAAAAAAGCTTTGAAGTTTATTATAAATCTTTAATATTCATGAATGATACTAAAATGAACACCTGTTCAACGTAACACCACAAACCATGCATTCTTTTTTTACGGTTCTAGAAGATTTATGCAACTTCGATTTTTTAAATATTTCGTTCCTAAATTCTTTAAGGAAGTTATTTTCCTGAAAAAAAAATTAAATGAAATACATGAATATGTTTTAACAGTTTAATGCATAATGTACAATACTAAATTGTATTTTTTTTTTAATATTGGTTATTGTGATTCCCTGGTTTTGTGGACAGGAACTGTCTTAGGAAGTGTACGTTCCTGGGTTTCTTCTTTTCCAGGACGAGTGAGGTACCACAAACAGAATTTATTTGTATTTACAGAATTTAATATATTTCCACTATACCTTCCTATTTCTATCGATTTAAGAAGGGAACAATATACACTGACAGGCAAAAAATTCCACCCACTTGTTATCCATTAAGGAACCACGTTGGAAAGGTTGGCTCTGGGAAAAATTACACGCTGCATATCTTTCGTTTCTTCTTCTCCACACCCTTTCACGCCCGTCTGGAGATCGAAGAGCGAATCTTGACTCATCTGTAAAAAGTACAGCACTCCATTCGTCCATAGTCCAATGGCTTTGTTCTCGAGCAAAAGGCAGCCGTGTTACTCTGTGAGTTCTGGTAAACTCTGGTTCTCTTACTGGACGAAAAGCCATTAATCCATACTCATTTAATCTTCTCCGAGCGGTACGTTCAGAAATTTGCACACTTCGAACTTCTTCGAGCTGATGAATTGCTTGAAGAACGGTAAGGTGCCGGTTTCGTAAAATTCTCAAAGTCAAAAACCGGTCATCCCGTGGTTCTGTCACCTTAGGCCGTCCAGAACCGGGCCTTCTATTGTAATAACCAGTTTCCCTGATGGCGTCTCGTCAAGTTTCATATGGAACTCCGATGGCATTAGCTGCATATCTAATGGAACGTCCATCATCAATAAGTGCCACACCAAGTGCAACATCCTCAGCACTAAGAGGCATTTTTAAAAGCCGGAGACTAAGAAATGTGCTGCAAGAAACGGCACTGAACTAATGATACTGAATAAAAATTTTAATTCCATAGAAAGTAAACATTGGAATCTAGAATCATTTCATTGAATTAAGGATTAAGGGTTATTGTCCTCTATATTAACATTCCTAATTGAAAACAAACACAAAGATTACCTATTTATTCATTAAAAACAATAGACCAATCCAAAGCAGAAATATTTTTAGATGAAAAAATCAAGTGGATGGAATTTTTTGCCTGTCAGTGTATATATTTTTTTAAATTAATTAACAAAACTCGACTGCAGAAATTGAAAAATTCTATCTACATTCAGGAAATGTTCTTTCTTTCATATCTACTGAAACATTTTGATAAGGAAATGTTTATATAGTTTATTTATATTTTATATATATATATATTTATAATTATGTATATATATTTATATAGTTTATTTATAATATATATATATATATATATATATATATATATATATATATATATATATATATATATATATATATATATATATATGAATATTTAAACTTGGTGTAGTGGTCGGGTTCCTTTCACTACACATTACGGCTCTAGCCAAATATATTTCGTCCCATGTATCGGTCCATGTCAACATCCGAAAGAGTCTTGAGATGTGATAGGAACCACTACACCAAGTTTAAAAATTCGTATATGGCAATCAATCTACAAAGATATATATTTGTATATTCGTATATCAATCTACCAAGATATTTCTGTAGATATGGACGCAGATTCCCTCTGGATGGATAGAATTTACCAATAGTTGAAGTCGGGTTTTTTTTTACTTTTAATTAAAACATTTTTTTTTGGTTAATGATTTTCAACAATGCACCATTTAATCGAACAAAAAAATCAAAAACTAAATCCCCTCTCAAAATTTAAGGTTTTACGTTTCAGGATACGTAGAATTCGAAACAAGAATAAAAATTATTTTGTCCGTAAGCCGTACACCGCGTTTTCTCCAAAACTACAGGATCGATTTTTTTCAAATTTGGATTTAAAATCAGAGATCGCCCGTGGATGATCCTCCTTCATCGCCATTTCTATCCGCATTTTCCTTTCAAGATGGCGACCGAAAAACATACGTTGTATTGTACTGTAATGCCTAAACGAATGTACCGATTCAACGCTAAAGTCTGCTCCTCGATGCCCTTTAAATTTGCCTATATAACATACTTCAACGAAAAGAAGTTGTATCGCCGAGATAGATGAATAGATTATAATTATATATGCATTGCTGAATTAATTCAGCTGGTTGGGTTTGGAACACTTACGCTTATCAGATTGTACAGATCGTCGGCTCTCTTGGGATCTGTCATCGAACAGAAGAGGGTCGGGAGAGCGATTTGTGTGTCAGTGGTCTCGCAGCTGAGCAGGCTCTTGATCTGATCTACGAGGCCTCTCATCCCGCCGCTCTTCACCAGCCTCGTGTGGAAATTTCGGGCGTCTTCGGCTGTCATCGGGTCGCATAGGTGTCTGGTTGTCTGTCTGTCGTCCCATTTCTGCAGAATGAGTTGTTGGTCAGCTTAAACAATAATAGACCTGCAAAATAAGTCCTTCTCCTGCGGGAAGAAGCGACTGATTTATAAAACAGAGAAGGCTCTATAGAACCTGGGACTAGTGTAACTTTTGAACAAATTATAAATAGACATATTACTGTGTCCATAAATTAAATTAAATATTTACAGAATAATTGGTAAAAATACAGGATACATAATAAATAGAATAAAAAAATATATACATAAATAAATATAAAATAAAAAGAGAAAGAGAAAATAAAATGGTGATGAGATAAAATTATGGTGGTATTATAACAATAGTAATTATGAAAGCGGCATATGTGAACGATAGGGCGTCCTGAAGTAAGTTTGCTGCACATTGGATGCCCAAAAAGCAGTAGAAACCACACTCCAACTTCACCATTTCAGACGAACTGACGTAGGGTTCATACATCTTTTGCGGTTAAAAATCCTATTCTAGTTCATCACCCTCTAAGGAAGACAGAATCCGTACATATATTATTAAGTAAGGCTCGAAATCAGTTTTGTACCAAATATAAGCTGTCATGCTCAAATACCCTGAATGGGGTACCGTTGGATTCAGAATTTCACGGGGGGTTCGTACCACACACAGCGAATCGTACCACACACCTGTCGTTTGAAAGGTAATGAAATTTCCTACAAAGCCATATAAAAATCGTTCATTTTGGACAAATATTAACGAAGTTACAGCTATTCTATTTCCGATGTAAGATTACGGTTTCATATCCTGGTATCAGAAAGGATTGAATAGGAGTAAAATATATGACTAAGTGAAAGTAAGAAAATCTGTTGCCCGCATCACACAACCTTCACTATTTCCTATACTTTTAACAGAAATTATTGTTTGTCAATACTAAGCAATGCCAAAAAGTGTTTGATCAGCAATATTAGGAAGTATTGTAATTTTTACACTGATCTACCTTAAGCCGGTTTACATTGCTTTAGTTTATCAAATAAATCGTACTCAAATCTTATGTTTGATCAATTTTCAGGAAAATGTATCTAGTTCAATTCTTTTTTGGTTCTTCATGAACATATGTAAAGATATAAAAACTTTTCTGAAATAGGTAGGAACATCGTGTGAGTGGACACACCAGATTTTTTTTGTTAAGACATGTCAAAGCAATTCCTATTTAGCAAAGGGTCCTATTTAATAATAATAATAATAATACTTTATTTATTCTGGGACGAGTCCCTTTAGATTAATACAGGAAGACAGAAATGAGGGCTAAGGAGCCTCAGAGATATATAAATAAAAATACAGAGTAATTGAACAGTCTTGGTTTAAAAAAATGATATATATATATATACACATATACATATAAGTTGCTTTCCAATTTTGATCAGTTGATAATAAAAGAGAAAAAAAAATAGATAAACAAAAATTGGAGTACAAATAATGAAGAACGAACTAATAACTTATGTACATATTTTCAGTAGTATCTATTTACGATTTTATGGGGACTGGATGGATAAGAAATGATTGAACAGGCGGGATTTAAGGGTAGGAAGGGTATTAGATTGACGGATATGGGAAGGGATGGAGTTCCATAGAGATGGGGATCGGATAATGAACGATTTGTCGAAAGCAGCGGTTCGGTGGGCCCTTATGTATAAATCAGAAGACCGGGAACGATTATTGCGGGAACGAATAGAGGATTTGAATTGAAGGAGCTCGGAGATGTATGGGGGACGGTGGGATTGGATGACTTGAAAGAGGAAGGATGCCAGGAAATACTTACGACGGTAGGAAGGATAAAGCCACTTTAACTCCGCGTAAAGATGCGAAACAGAGGCGTCCCTTGGGATTCCAAAAATGAATCGTACAAAGCAATTTATCAAACGTTTTAGTTTCGCCACGAGATCCCCAGAGAGGCCCCCATATACCGTACAGCAATAGTCAAAGTTGGGAAAAATTAAGGAAGTGACTAGGAGCCTACGGGTTTCAAAAGGAAATAGGTGACGGGAGTAGTTAAGACGTTTTAGGATGGAAATGGTACAGCGGGAAATGTTGAATATATGATTTTTCCAAGAAAGCGTTTGATCAATGGTTATTCCAAGATTTTTGATGGTGGGGTGAAATTTAGGGTGTATATTGTACCTGATAATAAGTAAATATATATGAAATCAAAATAAAAGGTTTACAGCTTATCGTTATTTAATATACACACCTCGATCAATATATTTACCTTTTCCTTTTCATTGCAGACCTCGCAATCTTCGTCGATGTAATCTGGTATACCTTTTAAGGATTTTTTCCCCTCTTTTATAAATTGTTTCAATTCGTTTTCAAATAGCTTGGTCTTATCGACAAGACCGAATAACCTCGCCTTGATATTCTCAAAATTTCCTGAGATCACTTTGGCATAGGCTACCTTTGATGATTGGTTGAATGATTTCAAGGCCTTCTCGATCTGGCTTATTCCGGTCTTGACTTCTTGTAATCCATGAAGCAATTCCACCTTTTGACAGAAAAAGAAAATTATGCTTAAAATAAGCTAGGATAGCAGTGTGAAAACGCTAGGCCACCAACCAGCCAGCGATGTGACCCGATGACTCCCGAAGACACCCGAGATTTCCATATGAGGCTGATGAAGAGCTGCGAGGTTCTATTGTATATAACCTACTTTACTTAAAAGTACTTCCCATCAAGATGGCGGCCAAAAAACCCTGTACCATATAGACTGCAGCGCCTAAACGAATGTAACGCTAAACTTGGCTAAAATCTCCTCCTTCCACTACCTTTAAGTTGATCTATATTACTCCACCGAAAAGAAGCTGGAAAAAAAGTTACGAGGGATGATAAAATTAGATTTCCAAATAACTCAAAAAGTATACACTTGTCCCTTAAGATTTTACGAAATTTTCTATAAAAAATAGAGAAAAAAGAATATCATCAAATTTATCTTTAGGGCAGCCCTTATCGTCATAGCTGAAGCCAGCACTTCAGAATTGTATATATATATATATATATATATATATATATATATATATATATATATATATATATATAATATATATATATATATATATATATATATATATATATATATATATATATAAGCCCTTTGGAGCAGATAGCACTCAGTTGATCAGTCGATCAAGCAGTCAGCGACATACCAACAGACATGACTCTCGTTAATAGCATAGTGCAATTAAGAACTAATGTTTTGTTAATTGTAACCATTTGATACCAATAAAGTTGTTTTTTTACTTTCCCTTATGTAAATATGTAATATATAGTAAGGCAATTATTGCGATAGTGAAAATATTCGAATCTCACTTTTCAACGGAAATACATGTTTTGAAGTCCCTTGAGTCCAAATAACCAAGTCTGTGTGTGTGTGTTCACAGTCTAGCTCATAAAGGAAAAATAGTACGAAACTGATATTAAGTATTTAAGGTTTGTATATGAGTCGGATGTGACAGCAACTTTTTCGTTAAAATCGTCTAACCGATAGTGCCACTTTATATGAACGCTGAAACACATTTTTACAATTTTCTCAAAAACGGCTCTAACGATTTTGATCAAACTCGGTGTATCATTGTATAATTAAGTGGTCTTTAATATCATTTAGGCCTTATCCCCGTTGATGTCACTTCTTCTTCTAAAGTACCTTTAATATGGTTTATTTAAAAAAGTTAATCATTTCGCATTATTCAGAGTTACGAAAAAATGCTAAATATAACTTTTGAAAGAATTTGATAAGTTAATAAAGGAGAAAAAAGAATAAAAATTGCAGAAAAACCCGCGTTGCTATAGATTGTAGCGCCTAAACAAATGTACCGATTTCAATAAAACTTCGCTTAAGTCATTTTCTCGACATCCTTTAAATTTATCTATATAACATACTTCAACGAAAAGAAGCTGGAAAAAAGTTACGAGGGATGGCAAAATTAAATTCCGAATAACTCAAAAAGCATACACTTTTTTGTGGATATTTTATATGGTTTTTTTTCCTGAAGAGGTGAAAATTTGGATAAATTTAAAATATATTTTTTTAATTGTTGAGACTAAAAAAACCTTTTTCCTACAGATATTTAATAAAGTGTCTTTCCTAAGAACATCTTTCATAAGAAAGTAGTACCTAAATTTATACCTTTATTCTCAGTTCTATATTTCAACACTGCAATCACCACCCCTGGAATCAACTTACTCATTGTCTGCATAGATAACTTTTTCAACTAAAAATATCACTAAAATGACTTCACTTAAAAATGTTGAAATTGGAGTTAGTCATTCTGTGGTTTATAAAAGCAAAGAAAGTTGGGTGGTTTATAAAAGCAGATAGAGTGAATAGATTTTTGTTGCCTGTCGTCGATATATTAAATAGACATTTTGTAATTATAATGATCTTAATGACTTGTTATCTAAAGCTTTAAGCTTTAGCTCCGTTTAAAATGCGCTTCAAAAAATTTTATAATAGCCCAGCATTGCCAGAAAATAATTTCTAATCAAAGTAGAGCGGTAAGTGAAAGTTGTGTGTTGCGCGCACCAGATTTTTTTTAGTTAGTATCCCGAGAATATTTATTTGTCGAAATCGGATAATTTGGTGCAAAGATATGGTACCCTAAATATTTTCCATATCGCTACTGTTAGTGTTAAAGATCGTATGTAACATTTTTACATAGTTATTCTCATTACACTAAAGGTGACATTTTGTAGTCTGCAACTGCTGAAAGTAGTCTGTTGAATTTGAAAATATCAGAGGAAAATAAAATATGATATTATACTAATAAACCATAAAGAAATTATTGTGTTTTTAATATTTGGTTTAGCGATATGTTCTACTGTTAAGCTCATATCTATCCTTTGTTTTGGTTTTTGAAAAATTTTACATTAACTTAAGCAATGTTCTCTATTTTTCTTAGAAAATTAGCAATGTTGAATAAAACATACTATTTAGGCAAGTATTAGGAGTCAGCTTTTATTTGTTTTCCTTTATGTGACAACTAAAGTAATATTTCTTTTGTTGTATGATTCTTTAGAAATAATAAACCATTGTTTAATAATTTGTAGCGTTTTTTAGTTATTCTCGACTTTAACACATTTAATAGGTTTACAATACACACCGGTTACGTGAATATCCTTATTGTATGGTCATTTTTACTTTCATGAATAATCGATTTGAAATCGTTCACGAACTATCGAACTGAGGATGTAAAAAATTACCATTTTGGAACTGATTTCTCTTCTCTTCCGTGAGCGTTCGGAATTGAAACCTTTACTTTCTTCTAATTTCTTGACCGAATCATCTTCCTTAAGCAAGATCTTGTTCAACTCATCCCTCTTCCTCAAATACTCAAGTACCCTCTCTGCGTCCTTGTGCAACGCCGTAACTTTCTTCTCTTTTGTCGGTTTTGGTATATGCATCGAAACGGAATCGTGGAACACTTCAATTCCGCATAATTCTTTTACGTATTCCTTGAATTGTTCTTTACAATCTTTGGATATATCACTTTTCAATTCGTCCAATTTTCTTACCATTTTTTCCAAATGCCACGGCTTTACTACCTTGGACTTCATACCGACAAGTTTCCGGCATGCTTCGATCGATTTTTCTTCTTCAAGCGTTCCTTCAAGTATTTTCGTCAGAAGAGAATCTTCTGTCTCGTTGCTAAACGCATCTGTTTTTTTAATTTCTGTAATACAAAAATAAATCATGTATAGTATAAATGACATAGAATCACTGTGCAATATGATAACTACCTGTTATTTTATCATTAACGTTATTAAGCTAACGGAATTATTATTATACTATTATTTTATCAGTGTAGACGCACTTTGATAGTGCCATCATGTTATCATGGTCAATGGGATTGAGTATCTGCATAAATATTTAATTTTTATTCGGTCTTGCAGGTGGTATCGATTTAGAAAATAATATGTTTGAACACGTAGAGAAGTTTAGGCATCTAGAGTCTACAATACTAGAAAAAAAAAACGAAACTGAAGAAGAGATTAAGGTTAGACTGTTACTTTTCTGTGGAAAAACTACTCACCTCTTGTCCAGAACAATAAAAACTGGAATCTATAAAACCATTATCTTACCTACAGTTCTTTATGGATGCGAAACGTGGCCGCTTATATTAAGGGATCAGCAACGTCTCAAGGTTTTTGAAAATAAAGTATTGCGTAGAATATTCGGACCAAAGAAGGATGAGTTAACCGGAGAGTTCAGACGGTTACACAAAGCCGCATTGTGTGAACTTTATCCGGTTAATATAATTGAGGTGATTGCATCGCGGCGAATCAAATGGACTTGTAAAATTGTTGGGCTTAGTAATGAAAGAATTCCTAAAAGTTAAATATTTGCAGTACCGAATGGTAAACGTCCGAGGGGTAGACCGAAGCGAAGGTGGGGAAATTGCGTTAAAGACGATCTGAAGGGACTGGGTTTGGACAGGGAACGGTGGAGGGAGGTGTGTAATAAGCGATTGGTGGTGTCGACATCGAACCTATTATTCTATTGTATTCTTGAAAATTTGGTTATAACTATTACTTCGTGGGCGGGGTAGCCGAATGGGCTAACGCGTGTGCACAGCACCGCCGTTGCCCGACAACCTGATATATGAATCAAAGATATAAAAATAGTCACGAGTTCGCGTCCCGGTGCCGAGGGAGTCTTTTAAATTCCCGTCCACACTCCCTGGCCGGGGAAAAACCCCGTATAGCCTTAACAGCGGGGAAGGGGAGGACCCAAAAATAAATAAATAACTATTATTTTTTTCTCACATGTAGCATTATTGAGTAAACATTTCATTTAGCCACAATTAAGGACTGTATTATTAGTCATAAAGTAGCTCATTCTACACTCTATGTAAAATAAATAAAAATAATTAAACAGCAAAATAGTGATATGATAATAAAGCGCTATGGTAACGCCAATTGTGTTATCAACAAATGGCCTGATTCCAAAGACAACTGTGGAAAGTACCGATGGCTTGGGATTGCCCCTTGGTGTAAGATGCTCAGAATAAAGATTTGTTGTAAAGGGGACCCTACACGGTCAATCGGAATTGCACTAATGACGTAGGTAGTGAATGAAGTACTGATGGCGGTGCGCTGCGGATTTCCGAACATTCGGAAATCAAAGGTTCATTCACGAGAAGTGGAGGGGGGCTGAGGTAAAAGTAGTGGGGAGACTAACCATACTGCTGGATAGGTTAGGTTACCTACGCCTCACAACCATTATACATTTCTGATTTTCATTATATGTAAATAGTTAAATAATTTTTCATATCCCTTGTTTATAATTTTAAACCATCTTCAACTATTTCTTTTAAATAGTCAAGTGGGCAACAAATTAAAAAAAAAAAATGAGGAAACTTCACAATTTACTTTAGGGAAAAAAAAACTTTATCGTTGTGTATATTTATAAGTTCTTTTCCCATTTTCCTCAACAAATTTATTATTTTCGCAATACCTTTCCTTAATTTTTGTAAGTAGTAGACTTATATTTTACAAACTTTTGTCAAAACGATTTTCTATGAGACTACTACTAGATAGGTTAGTTTACCTAGGTCTTGTTATTAAGTAAATAGTTGTTTATATCTCTAGTCTATATTATTATTAACCATTTTCAACTATTTTTTTTAAGTAGTCAAGTAGGCAATAAATTGAAGAGAAAAAGTGGAAACTTCACAATTTACTTATAGAAAAAAAATCTTTAACTGTTGTGTTTATTTGCCATTAATTTTTCCATTTTTCTTAACAAATTGATTATTTTCGCAATACTTTTCCTAGATTTTTGTATGTAGTTGACTTATATTTTACTAACTTTGATCTAAACGATTTTCAGGCACTTGGAAGTAATTATTATATCTAAGTTTTTCTCTTGATGACCAATATTATAAATGACAATGTCAAAATAAGCATATCTATGTTGTTTCTTTGTTTACAACTGAGCTAAATTGGTATCAGCAACGATAAGTAATGATCAGTAATGATTGAACGTGTAAGGATCTTCATGATCAAAGCGATAGCGGGAAATCTTGGAACTTCTTGTGACGTTCATTCATGAATTACCGTGTAGGGTCTGCTTAACTACAAAAACATACAAAGTCCTGATGAATATTTAATAGTTGACCGTTACATTATAAAGGAAGGAGGTGGTTCAAGGCGGTGGTCATAAGCCAAAAGTCAAAAGTTCTGAATTTTTCTAATGCATATTCTTGCATATGCATAGTCCAACAGACAGATTGTTATAATACTCAATAAAGAAATTTAAAAAAAAAATGCATATTTCCAGAGTTAACTAGCTCCAGCACCAAATTTTTTTAGCTTAGAATTGTGTTTCCAACTACAAAACTTCCATCTAACAAATATCTTTTAATTTTTTTCTTTCAATCTGTCGTCTCAAAATAAAAAGAATTTATATTTAAATGTTTTTTATTACTTTTTATAAATGGATGTTTTATAAAGTTGAGTTGACGGACAGTTAAATAGAATCGTGCTTGGCAGTGGAATACGGCATGTTACCGTCGTTTCCGACCACAACCTCACCATCAGTCCTCACCTTCCAGACGCACCGATAGTAATTTTTTTTTTTCTTCTAAATATGAAACTTTTTCATCTTTTTTAAAAGAGAATAAATTCCAATAAATCCCATCAAATCACCTTTACTATTCGTCGTAAACCTATGCCCTCTTGTCCTACAGTAACCTTTAATAATCCCGCACTTATCCCTGTTGAACAAATTCGATACCTTGGATTCCACTTAGACGAACGTCTAACTTGGAATCCTCATACTAGACTGAAACGACAAGGAACAGCTCGACGTTTCCGACTACTCCAGCACTTACTAGGCAAACGCTCTAAACTACCAGTCAATTACAAAGGACTCATATACTTCACTACAATAAGACCTATTTGGACTTACGAAGTTGAGCTCTGAGGCTCCACTAAGCCATCGAATTCCTCTCGTATCCAATCCTTACAATGCAAAATCCTTCGTAAAATCCTCACTGCTCTTTACTTTGTCACAAACAAAATCATCCATAACGACCTTAATGTTCCTTATGTTTCTGACCTGGCCCAATCCAGATACCTGTCCTTCCATAACAAACTTCAGAACCATCCAAACTCTCTCGTTTCTAACCTTGCTACCTCTTCGATCCCTGAAAACCCTCCGAGGTGTCTGAAAAGAAGATGGCCTCGAGATCTCCTTTTGTAAATACATTTTTAGAGTGCTACCAGTGGCTAGTTTCTCAACAAGTGATTTCATGTTATTATATTCTTTTGTTCACATTTACTGAATGTATTTTTACTTGTAATACAGTTGTAAATATCACCAATAAATAAAAAAATTTAAAAGAGCAACCTCCATCTTATATATTCCTTATTCCTTGAATTCTATTGCAGCTTCAATTCACACGATTATTTTTTCCATACAAATTCTGGCAGTTTCTAGACTTCAGTTGAAGCACTACACTATCAGAACATCATAGAAGAACTTCAAAGAATTCCAGGACACTCTGGACTACACAGTCCAGTCCATTTTGGACGCTTTAGTGAAGGAGTGTGCAGAACAATTCTAGACGGAATATTGAATAACAAACTACCGAGCAAGAAAATAAGAGTCTATTCCCCACCGCTCCAGAAGACATGTTCTTAGGGGCTCTGACTCGTGGTAAAATATCAGTATGGAGGCCCGTGCAAGACTTTCTTGAAAAATCCGGAGATACTGAAAATCTGGTGCCGGCAGCACACATTTTTTGATAAATCCAAGCGAAGGGTGATCGGATTTCAACCTAAATCTGTAGGTATTTTAGGTTATTAGGGTTGGACAAATTTAGGAATCCGAAAATCAAGGCTTAAGATAGTAAAAATAGATACATCTTCATTGATATTACCTTGAATGATATTTTTGTAAGTGCTTCCTATTTGACCTTTAGGACGATCGATAAAATAACTCATTTTTGTTGGATATTATCTTTCTTAAAAGCTTAAAGCTTCTTCAATCTTTCAATATTATCTTCCTTAAAACTTCCTCAATTTTTGATTGTTATCTTCCTTAATTGGAACCAAATCGGTGCTTTTTCACTGGTGTCTATGTCTAACATCTAGATCAACTACTTTAATCTGCGATAAATTCACTCTATCACTACTGTAGCCTTCTAAGATCGAACATAAATAATGCCTAGCAGCATTGTAGCTAGGTAGCTAACACGTGTTAGCTACATTTATTTAAAAGAAACAAAAACAAATTTTCTATATCACTTTATTTTTTTCATCTCTTAATTTGCACCAGTCACATATGAGAATGACAATCAGTTTATAGAATGGAGAAAATTATAAGCATACCGTTCTAAGCACTGAGTATGTATGAATTAAATTGGATATATTATTACACATTCTTCAGTAAATCATACTTGCAAATGTATTGAAATCCCGAAAAAAACGCAAAAAATCTCTACGACATCAGGACATTTACAAGCATCCCAGAAAGAAGCATTTAAAGATTTGTAAGAAAAATTCTAATGCTTGAAGGAGGAAGATAAAAGAACTGCTTACAGAAACTAGTTAATCAATATTTCATGATACGAAGACAATGAGGTTAAGATGAGCGGTGCATTTAGTTCGGAACAATCCGTCAGGAAGCCGCTACGAAACTATGAATGCCTTAATATTAGACAAAAGACTACTTGGAAGGCCAAAAAATCGGATGGATATATCGAATAAATAAAGATTAACAAGAGCTGCTTCATATAACTGAAAAGCAATAGCAAAATAATTTTGCTGCAAATATGTTTCCTATGTATATGATAATAAACAGTGGATATGAGTGAGAGGAATATTCTGGGAACGGGCTTCATGATTAGGAAAACTCTGTAGTATTTAATGTTGAGATACAATGGTCTCGGAGAGAATATGTATAATGCGGCTAAAAGGAAAATTCTTTAATACCTCGATTATCAGTGTACATTTTGATATACAGCGACAGCGAAGAAGAAGAAAAGGACGATTTCTATGGGAGACTCTCACAGAAATATGACTTGTTACCATATTTATTAAAATAATATTGGGTGATCTAAATGCAAAGATTGGGGAAAAAAATCTTCAGATCAACTATTGATATGTTTGGCAAACATTAAATATCAAACTATAACGGAATTAGAAGTATAGTAGAGTTTGCACAAGAAAAAGACATGGTGATCAAAATTACACACTTTCCTCATAAGGGAATACACAAGGAAACCTGGCTGTCCCCAGATGGAAAAAGTAGATATCAAATTGATCATGTACTTATTGACTTTATACATTATTCCGACATCAATGGCGTGAGAATTTACCAGAAAGCAGACGCAGATACTGACTATTTCTTGATTAAAGTACCTTACAGATAGAGAATAGAATAAAATGCTTAAGTGAAAGGAGAAAGAACTGTCAAGTACCAAAGTGAAATTTTGAAAATTTCCTCAAAAGCTTATAAATTTAAGGAAATTATACAAGAATCATTTCTAAAGAGAACTGACGGAGATACAGAAATATACTAGGAAAAGATAATCATCAAAAAAGGTGTGGGCCGAAGAGGTATTGAAGGCAATGCATACAATTACGGGTAAGCAATGGTACGATGAGGAATGCAATCGAGCTTAAGGACAGAAAAGAGGCAAGATTGAGAATGTTTACTGTGGGCATAAGAAGAAGAAGGTAGGAGCATCCAAACACCTCCATGAGAAGGATCGCAAAGAAGGTATGTAGGCAGAAGAAGAGAAGCTTTGAAAAAAGCAAACTCGAAATGCTCAAAAGTGATTTTGATAACAAGTTGACAAGAAAATATCACAAAGGCGTGAAGGAATGCAAGAATGGTTTCCAACCCAAAACTACAGTACTCGAAAATAAAAAGGGCGACCATGTCAGCGATCCATCAAAAATCATGGAGGCATGGAGAGAATATTTTAATGATGTTGGACAATCATTCACAAATAGCGTAGTGCGAAACTACGTCAGAGTACGAATGGAAGAGGTTAATAACAATGATTTGCAATCGCCAGATTATGAAGATTTTCTGAATGAAATAATAGCTCTGAAGAATAACAGAACTACTAGACTGGACCTGCAAACTTATGCTGAAACAGATATACAACTCAATGATAGAGACCTGGATTACAGAACAGATGCCTAAAAAATGTCTCCTATTGCTATCATACATAGGAGAAAAAACAAACTGCGACAATTATAGAATTGTTAGGATTATATTCATCTAGTTGGCACGTGCGAATAATTAGCAGAAAATTTTGTTTAATGAAGAAATAGCAAACAAATATGGGAATAAGTAGATCCTATGTGTTATGTAAAAAGGAATTACAATTTTTCTCTTAACATAATAGACCAAAACATTTCTACAAATTGCTAAAGATAATAAAAGTAATAAATGCCCGAATTATGGGATTTCCTAAATTATTAAAAAAATAAAATGTAAGAACAATCAAATAACTTTGAGAAATAATAACACGTCTATATAGAGTAAATAAATAAAAGCTCCTAACAAGTTTTTATTTTATAACTTGAGTTATAAATTATTTAGGAAGGTGTTTGTGTCATTTCGTGTATATTATAAGGCCCTGTATCCCTGCAAAATTTCGTAGGAATAGGTGGAAGAATATTGAAGTTATCACACTTCTTGTGATTTTCGTAAAAAGGGTGTCTTAGGTCAAATTTGTAGAATTTTTTTTTATTTTTCGATCGCCATGAAAATTCATATTCGAGGGTCTTTCGAGCTACGATATACAAATCTCAGCTCTGTTTCTATTTTAAAAAATATTTCAACACACATTACTCCTTCCGTCAATACAAACTGTTTAAATTATACATATTTCTAATCTATTTTTACGATTTTTTGTTTTTGTTTTGTAGGTAATTTAGTAATTTTTCTAATTATCATGGGTACTATTAAGAAAAAAATGCATCCTTTTTGAGTTATTCGCAAATAAAGTTGGTTTTCCTTCTTAACTATTTTTCCAGAAATTTGAGGGGGGTATGACTATTTTTCGTATGTAAAGGAGAAGAATATCTTCAAAATGAGTGGTCAATCATTAGATTTGATGAAGAATTGACGAAGTTATGGCGTACCGACAAAGAAACGCCTTTTAGAAATAATATATAGGATGATAAACGTCCCAAGACAATTTAGCTTTTACCATGCGCAAGCTGATTGCAACCTCTTTGGACCGAGAGATCGATTCTAGCTGCCTGTTGCTTTTTGAGTTGGTATATATAGTTATTTTGGTTAATTATTTAATGAATAATGAATAGTCATTATTAGTGCTCACAAATTCTAGTAATTTTATTTCAGTAATTTGTATTAATGTACAGTAATTATCGTGCCATATCGTTTCAGTTCTGCAAGAAGTCTAAGCTCTTAAAACTGCTTTATTTATTTACTAGCTGATGTACCCATCGTTCGTTGACGGGTGTTTAGTTAATCGTTGAGAATCTTTTTTTGAGATGGATTTTGTATTATTGGGGTAGAAGTTTCCAAATTCAATTTCATAAAATTGGATCGAAAGGGGGTTGTTTTGAATTTTTTTATGGCGGGGCTTACGCAAGTCAAGGTTTCGCAATAGTCATAACAAAAGCTTTGTTATTCGGCTATTTGTTTAGGTACCACAAAACTAAACCGACGAATACCGATCAATTAAAATCTGTTAAGTGTTCAATTTTCATTTATTATGATGCGAGGCTATTGTGGAGTCGATTAATTAATCAAAAAGAGTTGTAGTCTCTCCACTTCTTTAAACTCTCCTGTGTGATGGGTTTTTTCTTCCTAATTTTCGGCTAATCCGTTTGGTTAATCCTAAAAATGTATAGAACAACATTTGTTAGGCTCGGAAAGTTGAATCGAATGACATTGAACGATAAGATCGGATAAAGTTGAAAAATGAGTGTTTTACCCGTTTTATGTGACAACGCGTTACAGATGTTCGGTATTCCGGATTTTTCCCGTTGAGTTGTGATAATTTTTCCATCAGTTGAGTAGTACAACTTTTAAATGTGGCTCGCGGTAGAGTAGGTTGGGATTAGAATCGAAGTAACTGCCTAACCGAGATCTCTAAACAAATTACTCAAGAATTCATAACTTTGGTTATACTCAATATTTTGTTTTCATTTAAAGCCTATACTTTAAGTCAAGAAAACCTTAAGTTAATGCCAAAATTTCAAAAGTCTACCATTGGCCATTGCTGAGCTTACTCCTGACAAAATTTCGTTGGACAATGCGAACATCCAGGCAGATTACAATTTTTTAAAAAGTGGATTTGGTGTCTGTGATGTGTAAAACGGAAAGATATCATGAAACGGGTTGATTCTATTCAACGTACAGACAAAACCTTTATTTTATTTATATAGATGTTCTTTAACCTATAAACATGTGTTGGTTATTAAAATTTATTATCAACATTAACCGACATCTCTAGACAAATTACTCAAGAATTCATAACTTTAGTTATACTCAATATTTTGTTTTCATTTAAAGTCTATGTTTTAAGTCAAGAAAACCTTAATATAATGTTAAAATTTCAAAAGTCTACAATTAGCCATTGCTGAGCTTACCCCTGACAAAATTTCGTTTCAATGCGGACATACAGACAGACAAAATTTTTTTTAAAAGTGGATTTGGTGTCTGCAATGTATGAAACGGAAAAATATCATAAAACGGGTTGATTCTATTCAATGTACAGACAAAATCTTTATTTTATTTATATAGATATTCATACGATTTTTGTTATAAATGTTTTAATTTTTATAGGGGACCTTACACGGTCAATCGGAAATGCACTAATTACGTTCCGAATTGTCGTGTAAGGTAGTGAATGAAGTACTGATGGTGGTGCGCTGCGGATTTCCGAACATCCGGAAATCAAAGGTTCATTCACGAGAAGTGGAGGGGGGGACTGAGGTAAAAGTAGTGGGGAGACTAACCATACTGCTGGATAGGTTAGGTTACCTAGGCCTCACAACCATTATAAATTTCTGATTTTCATTATATGTAAATAGTTAAATAATTTTTCATATCCCTTGTTTATAATTTTAAACCATCTTCAACTATTTCTTTTAAATAGTCAAGTGGGCAACAAATTAAAAAAAAAATGAGGAAACTTCACAATTTACTTGAAAGAAAAAAAAAACTTTAACGCTCTATATATTTATCAGTTCTTTTCCCATTTTCCTCAACAAATTTATTATTTTCGTAATACCTTTCCTCAATTTTTGTAAGTAGTAGACTTATATTTTACTAACTTTTGTCAAAACGATTTTCTATGAGACTAACCTTACTACTAGATAGGTTAGTTTACCTAGGTATCGTTATTAAGTAAATAATTTCATAAAAGTAAATAGTTGTTTATATCCCTAGTCTATATTATTATTAACCATTTTCAACTATTTTTTTCTTTAAATAGTTAAGTAGGCAATAAATTGGGGAGAAAAAAAAGTGGAAACTTCACATAAGTAATGATCAGTAATGATTGAACGTGTAAGGGTCTTCATGATCAAAGCGATAGCGGGCAATCTTGGAACTTCTTGTGACGTTCATTCATGAATTACCGTGTAGGGTCTGCTTAAGCGGTAATTCATGAATGAACGTCACAAGAAGTTCCAAGATTGCCCGCTATCCCTTTGATCATGAAGACCCTTACACGTTCCATCATTACTGATCATTACTTATCGTTGCTGATACCAATTTAAAGCAGTTGTAAACAAAGAAACAGTATAGATATGCTTATTTTGACATTGTCATTTATAATATTGGGCATCAAGAGAAAAATGGAGATATAATAATTACTTCCTAGTGCCTGAAAATCGTTTAGACCAAAGTTAGTCAAAATATAAGTCAACTACATACAAAAATCTATGAAAAGTATTGCGAAAATAATCAATTTGTTAAGGAAAATGGAAAAATTAATATCAAATAAACACAACAGTTAAAGTTTTTTTCTATAAGTAAATTGTGAAGTTTTCACTTTTTTTTTCTCTCCAATTTATTGCCTACTTGACTATTTAAAGAAAAAATAGTTGAAAATGGTTAATAATAATATAGACTAGGGATATAAACAACTATTTACTTTTATGAAATTATTTACTTAAGAACGAGACCTAGGTAAACTAACGTATCTAGTACTTAGGTTAGTCTCATAGAAAATCGTTTTGACAAAAGTTAGTAAAATATAAGTCTACTACTTACAAAAATTAAGGAAAGGTATTACGAAAATAATAAATTTGTTGAGGAAAATGGGAAAAGAACTGATAAATATACACAACGTTAAAGTTTTTTTTTTCCTTTCAAGTAAATTGTGAAGTTTCCTCATTTTTTTTTTAATTTGTTGCCCACTTGACTATTTAAAAGAAATAGTTGAAGATGGTTTAAAATTATAAACAAGGGATATAAAAAATTATTTAACTATTTACATATAATGAAAATCAGAAATTTATAATGGTTGTGAGGCCTAGGTAACCTAACCTATCCAGCAGTATGGTTAGTCTCCCCACTACTTTTGCCCCAGTCCCCTTCCACTTCTCGTGAATGAACCTTTGATTTCCGGATGTTCGGAAATCCGCAGCGCACCGCCATCAGTACTTCATTCACTACCTTACACGACAATTCGGAACGTCATTAGTGCAATTCCGATTGACCGTGTAGGGTCCCCTTCATAACCCTCTGGTTTGTAATAACATTAAAGCGGCTAAGTAAGAGGGGCTGGGATCTCCTAGAGTCCTGCCGTTCCTTCCACGAAAGGCTTGGCTAGGAGTTCTCCTGAGTGAATGATATGCCATGACAAATCTTTATTTCTTTTTCATTTACTTTACTTTATTTATTACTTTCTTACCTATACTAAGGTAAGGAAAGTATTGCAATCGGGTCAAATTTCCGACATGCGATTTTCGACGGATCTTTACGTTTCAGAGCCCCCTGAGTGTGTTTAGCCATTTAGCCTGTTTTTTTTTTTTTTTTTCCCGAAAAACACATTTTTATCCATTGGTCTGTCTGTGCCAAGATTTTCTCGGGAACTACTGAACCGATTTTGTTGCTTCTTTTTTTATTTTGTAGGGTTTTGACTACCAATGCCTGTGACAGAAATTCGGTGCTCCATGCGCAATAGCTTGCGCGCAATTAATGAAAAACATGTTTTTCTATAGACTGTAGCGCAAAAACGGCTCTAACGATTTTGATGAAACTTTCCTATAATGTTCTAATCATTGTCCTTTCAATTTTCGTATATAGACTAAATTCCTGAAAAAATTCAGGAAAAAAAGTTATAAAGAAAAGAAAAATGTTATAGGGCCTAACTTCCTAAGTATATGTTATATGGTAAAATTTATTATAAGACTTTTAAAAGGTAATTACATTTCCAACAAAACAAAAAAAAATCATCGGAATCGAATCAGTATCAGCGATGATACAGCTTATTTTATTTTTTACTCATTTTTTTAACTTATTACTTTCCTACCTATACTTGGTAAGGAAAGTATTGCAATCTAACTAAACTATTAACGAAGTTACGGCTATTCAATTTTCAATGTGAAATTACGTTTTCATATACTGGTGTCAGAAAGGGGTGAATGAGAGAATAAAGATGAATGAAGTGAAGTAAGAAAATCTGTTGCCGGCATCACACAATCTTCACTATTTTCTCCATTTTTAACAGAAATTAACTACCTCAAGCCGGTTTACATTGCTTTAGTTTATCAAATGAATCGTACTCAAATCTTATGTTCGATCAATTTTCAGGAAAATGTATCTAGTTCAATTCTTTTTTGTTTCTTCATGAACATATGTAAAGATATAAAAACTTTTTCTGAAATAGGTAGGAAAGTCGTGTGAATGGACACACGAAAAACGAATACACATTTTTTTGTCCGTCCACCGTCCGCGCATTTTCTCCGAAACCACTGGACCAGTTTTTTTCAAATTGGGATATAAAATCAGAGGTCATCCGAGGATGATCCTCCTTCATCAAAATTACCATCCGCCTTTTCCTTTCAAAATGGCGGATGTTAAAATTTTTAAATTCAAAAAACCTGCGTTGCTATAGACTGTAGCTCCTAATCGAAAGTACCGATTTCAATTAAACTTCGCTAAAGTCATTTTCTTGACGCACTTTAAATTTATCTTCAACATACTTCAACGAAAAGAAGCTGAAAAAAAAGTTACGAGGGATGGTAAAATTAAATTTTAGAATAACTCAAAAAGTTTACATTTTTTGTAGATAATGTATGTATGGTTTTTTATAAGCTAACGAAATTTCCTAAAAACAAAAAAAAAAATCGTTAAAATCGGACAATTAGGAGCAAAGATATGGTCCCCAGTTTTTTAATATGTTCTACTCCAAATGTTATATCCTTTGTTTGGTTTTTAAATTTTGAATATGTTACTGATGTAATGCTATTTTTTTTTAGCATATTACCAATGATTAAAAAAAAAAGTTTAGACCAATAATTGAAATCACCTTTTATTTTATTTTCTTTGTAACTATGAAGGTAATGTTCCTTTAGATGTATAATTTTCTGGAAATAATAAACCATTGTGGAATAATTTGCAGCGTTTTTACTTTGTACTCTGCTGAAGCCGGCTAATCCTCATCCATATCAACATCTGAACAGTATATATTTAAAGGAAGGAGATGGTCCGGGGTTGCGGTCATAATTAGGCTAAATAGTGGTAAAACTATTTTATTGAAAGCCAACGTTTTGACCCGATTTTGCAGGTCTTCATCAGGGCTAGAACGGACAAGATACAAAAAGACAGAGAATTGTGGCATTTACATAATATTTTGACATAATTTATAAACTATGTGAACAAGCTTATTAAAATTACAAACAGTAAGTACAATAAAATATGAACAAAGTAAGATGAGTAACAAGATCCTAAACTGAAGTAAATAGATGCTAACCATTGTTGTAGTGTTATATATAATAAATGTGAATATACTTCTACAAAATCTACAGGAGAGATCGAAAGAAAAGGAAAAAGGATATAATATGAAATAATAGAGATAAAGAAATGTGGAGAAAGAAAAGAAAAAGGAAACCAAATTTTTTTTTTTTTTTTTTTTTTATTGAAAAATATTACTGTCTCAAGGACATTTATAATAGTGTTCACAGATCACATTCACACTCTATGTACAGTAAATAAAATAAATTATACAGAAAAATAACATATATACAATAAATAAGAATAAAATAACCTAAAAATAAATAAATAAAAAGAACACATACATACCTATATACAATATTTACAATTTGGTGAGGGAACTCCAAACCAGACTTGTCTCTCCAAGTGTGGAGGGAAAAGCATGGCTCCAGGAGATCCCAGCACTTCTCTCTCAACCGCGTCACTGGGGCTAAACCCAGTGGAGATTGAGCAAGAGTGCTTAAGCCACATACACTCATGTCGTGTGTGGAGAATCTGGCCATTGCCAGAACTCCAATATTTACAAACTATAAAAGGTCGCGGGGCCACTGCCGTTTTAACCTCCTTGGAGTATTATATGGACGGGTGGTGCTGGATAGAGATTGTGCAAAGGGATTTGGATGATGGGTAAGGTTCTGGTGGAATTTGGAGAATTTTGATGGGATAAGGTCTTGGACAAATGGGATATTAAGGTCATGGTGTAGGGTTTTGTTGGTTAGATAGAAAGGAGCATCGACTATTGTTCGAAGGACTTTGGATTGAAAGGATTGGATGCGTTTGATGTTAGAAAATTTTGCTGTTCCCCACAGTTCAAGTCCGTAAGTCCAGATAGGTTTCAATATTGTCTTGTAGATCAGTAACTTGTTTTCAATGGAAAGTTTAGATTTTCTGTTTAGTAGCCGTTATAGTTGGCCGTATCGTCGGTTTAGTTCCTGTCTTTTAAGTCTAGTATGAGGGTTTCACGTTAGTCGTCTGTGTAAGAGAAAGCCAAGGTACCGGACTGTGTCTGAGAAAGGAAGCTGGATGGAATTGAAGTGTACTGGTGGACAGGAACTGCGTCGGAGCGTGAAGGTGACGTGTTGGCATTTGGATTCGTTTACTTTAATACGCCATTTATTACACCAGCGCTCAATCAGGGAGAGGTGTCTTTGAAGGTTTGAGGATCCTATATCAGGATCTGAGTCGGATGATAGAATGGTGGTGTCATCAGCAAACGTTGCCAGGAAGGTATCGGGATGGACAGGGATATCGGCGGTAAAGAGGATGTAAAGGACGGGACCTAATACGCTGCCTTGAGGAACACCTGCCTCAATTGGATAGCAATGCGAAAATTCAGTACCGCAACGAACTCGGAAGGTACGATCTGAGAGGTAGGAACGGAGAACAAGGTACAAGGACTGAGGAAGATAGTTTTTCACCTTGGAAAGAAGCCCGGCGTGCCATACCCGGTCGAAAGCTTGTGCTATGTCCAGAAATGCACCCGAGCAATATTGCTTGCTTTCCAATACTGCGGAAATATGATCAACCACTCGGAGTCCTTGTTGAACTGTAGAGTGTTGTGAACGAAATCCGAACTGATGGGAAGGAAGATTTTGGGATTCTATAATGGGTAGGATGCGTTTCAGGAGGATCTTTTCAAAGATTTTTGAGAGAATCGGAAGAAGGCTAATTGGTCTGTAGGACGTTGAGGTGTTGGGAGGTTTGCCTGGTTTCGGAAACAGGATAATAGTGGAATGTTTCCACAAAAGAGGAAAGTGGGTGGTTCGTAGGATGCTATTGTATATGTATGTAAGGAATATGACAGCTTTAGGAGGAATTTGACCTCAGAAGGATAAACTGCTTTAGGCGGTAAGGAGAGTGGGATGGGTGAATTAAGGAATTCCTCTACTGCTGACGTGTGGGTGGGATTGGATTCTGAATGAGAGGTGAATGTAAGGGAAAGGTGTTTGGCGAATTCTTCGGCTCTATCTTCGTCAGACGCTGCCACGCTGCAAGAGCCATCACCTCAACGGAGAGGATGTGATATATGATGGGGTTTTAGGATATGTTTGGTGGTCTTCCATAGGGAATTGTCATGAGAAGAGAGGGAAGTAAGGTAGGAGTTGAAGGATTGGGATCTGAAGGTGGCCAATTCTATCTTTAGTTTTTTGCAAAAATAATTATAGGATTGACGATCGGTGGGGTGTCTAGTACGTTGCCATAATAATCTGGCACGGCGTTTGGTATGGATTAGGTCTATGAGGTGTTGAGGTAACTTATTTTTCTTAGGAGTTCTTGAGGAGTGGTTTGGAGAGGAAGCAGTCCAGATTGCTTGTTGGATAGTGGTGGTAAAAAAGTGTACGGTACTTTCCAGGTCATCTGGGGTTTTCAGGGTCATTCTGAGGTCAATTTTATCGAAAAGGATTTGGTGAAAGAGTTTCCAGTTAACTGGGTCTCTTGACCGTGATGAAGGACGGTGGAGAAGACTTAGGAGTAGGAGCTAGAGATAATTGGAGTAATAATGGGCTATGATCTGAGGATAGTTCGGCAAGAGGGGTAAGGGAATGATTGAGGGGACCTAAGCCACTGTGGATGAAAAAAGCAAGGATATTGGGATTACGGTTAGGATCTGTGGGCCAGTAGGTAGGTTAGTTGGGTGGAAGGAGACTGAAACGTTGGGAATTGAGTACAGACAGAAATGTTCTGTAACGAGAATTCGTGGTTCTTGAACCCCAAACTTGATGCTTGGCATTTAAGTAAGCACCCAGGATGAAATGATGACCTAAGGAGTTGAGGAGAGAACTGAATTGGGCTTTGGATATGGATCTGTTAGGAGGGCAATATGCTGATGCAAGGGTGACTGGAAAGGAGAAGGTTTTGATTACGATTGCGGTTGACTGTAGGAAATCTTGAGTGGGTAATGGGAGTAATTGATGGGAGAGGGATTGGTGTACGATGACAGCAGTACCGGCATGTGCTCTGCCGTCAGGATGGTCAGTACGGTATGTTAAATACTGTGGGATTTTTAAATGCTGTTTTATGGTCAGTCGAGTTTCTGTAATTAGGGCTACGTCAATGTTCTTGTCTTGTAGTAAAGCTGTTAGTTCGTCTACGTGATTTCTAACACCATTCGCATTACAAAGGAGAATGGACATGGGTTTTGGGATGTGGGTCATTAAGGATTTTTTAAAGGAGGGATGAGGTGAGATACGAGATTTGTAAGGAGTGATATGAGTGGAGTAACTAGGGATTTGAAATCGGTGAGGAATGATGCTAACAAATTAGTGAGATCTGTTGCATTTGAAGGAGGAATATGAGGAATTTGAGGTTGTTGATGATTACGTGTGTTAGGATGAACAGAATATTGAGATTGGGGCTGAGGTAGTTACTGCGGCAGGGCTTCACATGTATTATTGGGGTTCTTACCTCCAAGTAGTTCGGAGTATGATAAATTATTGTTAACAATTCTAGAAGGTTCTCTTCTTGGTCTGGTTTTCTCATCTTGAATCCGGTTCTTCTGGTATCTGGATTTGAGGCTCCTATAGGTTTGGCAGCCTTTGTAGTTGGCCGGGTGTTCCTCCTGGCATAGTGCAAACACTGCAGGATCTTGTATTGGTTTGGTGCACTCCACAGATTTGTGCTGTTCACCGCATTTCACGCAACGCGGCAGATGGTGACAATAAGTTTTCGTGTGGCCATACGCCTGGCAATTGTGGCACTGCACAATTTCCTTCTTGGGGTATGGCTTCTCCATCTTCACGATAGTGTAGTACAATCTCTTGATATCATATATTTTTTCAATGCCAGGTGATGGCTCTAGATCAACGAAAAATAAAGGTAGTGGAACTTTATTACTCACTCCTGGCTGCTCCTTATTCTTCTTCAGAACGTTGGTTACCTGACGCACTTTGAAACCAAGCGTCGCTAGTTCTTCTTTTATCACTTCCGTTGGGGTTGAGAAGTGTAAATTTCTTACCACCACTCGTAGCGATCTCTCCTGTTTCAGCTGGTACGTGTGGAAATTTGCATTCGTTTCTGACAGGTACTTCACAATTTTTCGGTAGGTTTCTGCGGTATCTGGTGTTAATTTTGTATCGTTGGTCCTGTTGAGGCAAGAATAACTGCCGGAGCAGATTTCGGTTAGTTGTGTACACAGTAGTTGACAATTTTTGATATTTTTTACAAATATCGGAGGAGGCCTTGGTTCCCTGGGTACTGCTGCTGACTCCATTACTTCTCTGTCATTATGAAGCACTTGGAACGGGTTTGGAGTGAAGAAAGGAGATTCTTCAAGCATTTCTTGCGAAGAGGTACCTGGTTGAGGTTGAGGTTCTGTATCTGAAGTTTTCACTGTGGTTATTGGAGCTATTTCTCGCAGGCAGCGACGAGTTTTTTGTTTCACTGGTGAATCACGAGGGGTACTAACGCCGTCTGACCGAGTCCTCTTAGTGGGCACCTTACTGGACATCACTGGCTGACAATGTCGCATATCATTAGAGAAAAAAAAAATTAAAAAAAAAATGTAGCAAACTGTAAATAACAACTGCTCTGGTGTACACTTCAACTGTATTCAGTAAATAATCAAACAGATTCCGCTGAAAAATAGGAAATAACTGAAACCAAAATTAGATAAATAAGTAAGTAAAATTGGAAGAATAAAATTAGAAACTTTCAGGTGTGTTCCTCTATAGGTTTCACTTAGAACTGGATAGGCAGCGGTAAGGATAGCAGGTATAGGGGAAGCTAACATGTGTTAACTGAGTAATTGGGAAAAACCTAGGAAATTACAGTATCTAAAATTTTTTTGAAGAAATGGATGAATACAATGGAAAAATACTATATCTATGAAATATTAAATTATAAATATATAAATATACATATAAATAGAGTTGAGAAATTCTAGATCAGAGTACAATGTGAATCAACCCAAAATTGGCAAAAGTAAAATATAAATATAGAAATAACTTCATTTACATTACATACTTTCTGCACATTCCTTTATGTCAATTATTTCATATTATATCCTTTTTCTTTTTCTTTAAATCTCTCCTGTAGATTTTGTAGAAGTATATTCACATTTTCATTTATTATGAAACAATGGTTAGCATCTATTTACTTCAGTTTAGGATCTTGTTACTCAGCTTACTTTGTTCATATTTTATTGTACTTACTGTTTATAATTTTAATAAGCTTATTCACATAGTTTATAAATTATGTCAAAATATTATGTAAATGTCACAATTTTCTATCTTTTTGTATCTTGTCCGTTCTAGCCCTGATGAAGACCTGCAAAGTCGGTTCGAAACGTCAGCTTTCAATAAAATAGTTTTACCACTATTTAGACTATTTATGACCGCAACCCCGGACCATCTCCTTCCTTTATAATGCAACGGTCAACTATTAAATATTCAGTATATATTTAAGTTAAAATTTTATTTTCAATTTTTCTCACTAAGACTTCTGAAACTGATAACCGTATATTGATCTGGCACCAAGAAATAAAATAAAAGAAAAAAAAACAATATAAAACATTAATTTATTCATATATTCTTTTCTTTATAAAAACATTTTATTAAAATTTATAAAAATAAAATATACATATATATATAAAAACAATTTCCAACATATAGCCGCTAAAAGATCCATCAGGACTCCTGAATCCTATTGAGTAGTTTTCCCAACGGCGGGGTACCCCATGCGTAGACCTTCTCACCCGTCATCAAGCTCCCTGGCCATACGAGTCCCATGTGGATACCCATGATGGGACTATCTCCCTCGATCTCCCGCTGGGCGGCGTGCTCTAGCTTTCGGTATCTGGGAATGGTAAATGGTCGTTAAACAAATAAATAAAATATCAACAATAAATAAAGAAATTGAATGAATAATTTATACTAGTAGGTCCGTGCGAAAAATTCGCAAAGCATATTGTTATCAAATGCCAAATTAATAAGAAAATAAAATAATGCAACGTATCGAAAGATAAAGAAATCAAATATTACTTTATCGATAAATATAATCGACAAAGGAAACAAAAATTAATTTAAATCTTCATTGGCTTTTGATCGTGTCTGCCACCCGGGACTACTTTACAAACTCCGTAAATTCCTACATCCTACATACTTCCTCATTATCCGTTCCTATCTAACTGATAGATACTCAAAAGTCAATCACAACAATGCTTATTCATCCCTCTTTTCCCAGTCCGCTGGTGTTCCTCAAGGTAATAATCCTTGGTCCTATCCTTTACACAGTTTATGCAGCTGACATCCCAACCCATCCTAACACTGTTACTATCACGTATGCCGATGATACATGTATCCTATCCGTTAATAATGACCCAACCATTGCATCCCAAACTCTTTAATCACTCATCACAGCCTTGAAGAATGTTGTCAAAACTGGAGGATTAAAATAAATTCTAATAAATCCCATCAAATCACCTTTACCCTTCGACGTAAACCTATGACCTCATGTCCCACAGTATATCCTTTAATAATACCCCACTTATCCCTGTTGAACAAATCCGGTACCTTGAACTTCACTTGGACAAACGTCTAACTTGGAATCCTCATACCAGACTGAAACGACAAGAAACCGCTCGACGTTTCCGACTACTCCAACACTTACTAGGCAAATGCTCTAAGCTTCTAGTTAATTACAAAAGACTTATATACATGACTACAATAAGACCTATTTGGACTTACGGAGTTGAGCTACGGCTCCACTAAGCCATCGAATTCCTCTCGTATCCAATCCTTACAATCCAAAATCCTTCGGAAAATCCTCAATGCTCCTTACTTTGTCAACAATAAAATAATCCATAATGACCTTAATGTTCCTTATGTTTCCGATTTGGCCCAATCCAGATACCTATCCTTCCATAATAAACTTCAGAACCATCCTAATCCTCTCGTCTCTAACCTTGCTTCCTCTTCTATTCCTGATAACACTCCGAGGCGTCTGAAAAGAAGATGGTCTCGAGATCTCTTATTGTAAATATATTTTGTTTTTAGAGTGCTACCAGTGGGTAGTTTCTCAACAAGTCATTTCATGTTATTATTTTCTGTTATCAAATTTACTTAATGTATTTTATTTATTAATACAGTTGTAAATATCATGAATAAATAAAATTAAAAAAATTCTTCATGTTTGTTTGGAACCAACATGTTTACAAATTTCAGTAAGCTGTATCTTTGCTAAAAATTGTCCGATTTCGATGATTTTTTTTTTTTTTTTTCATTTTGTAGGGGATTTAGTAATATTTTATATAATCATGAAGGAGAAGAAAGTTTTCAAAATCGGTGGCCCAATCTTGAGATTTGGTGAAGAATTATCGATGGTATGGCTTGCCGATCAAAAACACCATCGATAAATAATATAAACTCCTCCTGTCTCGATCATAGAGACCTCAAGTCATGTATTCAATGACAGTACTATGATTAATGTAAGATTGCATGGATGCGAACCCTATGCCTTGCGTTATCTCGAAAATAGTACGTTTTTGGGTTTAAAAACGCAGGATCCCATAGTTCTGGAGGAACTATCCGGGCCTTGCTCTACGCATCAAAATCTTCAAGGTCCAATTTGTCCCGTATCGATCTACAGACCTACCACCGTTCCAGTATCGAAGCCTAGCAAAATGTTTGTATCGACTTTATTTATTTTAGAAAGAAAAACAAAAGTGGAGAATACGATTCGCTAACCCTCCGTGAAATTCAACGATACCCCATTCATGGTATTTGAGCATGACAGGAGCTTATATTTGGTACAAAACCGATTTCGAGCCTTACAGTAATAATATATGTGGGGATAATAGTTTATATAGGCTCCTATTTACATGTTGTGGAATTGGTTTGAAAAGGTTCTAACTAACAAAATTTGTGAAAATTTAGTTTTCACTCAGAAATACCTTGAACAGAAATAAGTTATCTAAATTCCAAATAACTTTTAGTGTCATCAGTTAAAAAATAAAGAAACTAGCTGTGTCTAACCACTGACAACGTTGGAAAGTAATTAGCTATCGGTTTTAACTGCAATTCGCTACTTGGCGCTAACGGGTCCAGGATTTAATTTTTTTTTGGGTGGGGGGAAGAGGGGTGCCCAAAAGATGTTTTTTTATATGTATATAGAATAGAAGAATCAACTTTATTCTGGTACAAAGTCCCTTAAGAATAACAATTTTGTACATAAAAATTAACGTACCATCTGGCCAAAATACATATTGCAATAAAAAAAAATAACAAAAACTAAGTAATAACAGAAGTATTTACATAACTATACAGATATATTCCTATATATTTGTTTATTTAGAAATATCACATTCTGTCACATCAAGGACATTTGTAATAGTGTTCAGAGAACACACTCACACTCTATTTACAATAAATAAATAAAATAATAATAATACAGAAACTTAATAATAATAAATACAATAAAATAAAATTAAAATAAATACAATAAAATAAAATAAAATAAAAATAAATACAATAAAATAAAATAAAAATAAATACAATAAAATAAAATAAATGTATATAAACAAAAGAACTAACCTAATCATACACACTCGGGCTTGAGTGGAGGATCTGGCCATTGCCAAAACTCCAATAGATGCTTATTTACAGAAGGTCTCTGGGCCACTGCCGCTTCAACCTTCGAGGAGGATTGTAAGGATGGGTGGTGCTGGATAGAGATTGTGCAAGGGGATTTGGATGATAGGTAAGGTTCCGGTGAAATTTGGAGAATTTTTCTGGAATAAGGTCTAGGACAAATGGGATATTAAGGTCATGGTGTAGGATTTTGTTATTTACATAGAACGGAGCATCAACTATTGTTCGAAGGACTTTAGATTGAAAGGATTGAATACGTTTGATGTTAGAAGCTTTTGCTGTCCCCCACAGTTCAAGTCCGTATGTCCATATAGGTTTCAGTATTGTCTTGTAGATAAGTAATTTGTTTTCAATAGAAAGTTTGGATTTTCTGTTTAGTAGTCTGTATAGCTGGCCGTATCGTCGGTTGAGTTCTTGTCTTTTGAGTCTAGTATGTGGGTTCCACGTTAGTCTTCGGTCTAAATGAAAACCAAGATACCGGACTGTGTCTGAGTAAGGAAGCTGGATGGAATTAAAGTGTACTGGTGGACAGGAACTGCGTCGGAGTGTGAAGGTAATATGTTGGCATTTAGATTCATTAACTTTAATGCGCCAGTTATTACACCAGTGCTCAATCAAGGTGAGGTGGTTTTGGAGATTTAAGGATGCTATGTTGGGATCAGCGTTGGATGATAAGATTGCGGTGTCGTCAGCGAATGTTGCAAGAAAAGTATCGGGATGAACAGGGATGTCAGCAGTAAAGAGGATGTAAAGCACGGGACCCAAGACGCTGCCTTGGGGAACACCGGCTTTAACGGAGTAGATATTGGAAAATTCTGTTCCACAGCGAACTCGGAAGGAGCGGTCAGAGAGGTAGGATCGAAGGACTAGGTATAAGGACTGAGGTAAATGGATTTTAAGCTTGAAGAGCAGTCCGGAGTGCCATACCCGGTCAAATGCCTGTGCAATGTCCAGAAAGGCACCCGAACAGTATTCCTTGTTTTCTAGGGCTGAGGAAATATGATCAACAACTCGGAGTCCTTGTTGAACAGTAGAATGTTGGGAGCGAAAACCAAACTGATGGGAAGGAATATTTTGGGATTCTATAATGGGTAGGATTCGTTTCAAAAGGATCTTTTCAAAAATTTTTGAAAGGATTGGGAGTAGGCTAATTGGTCTATAGGATGTTGAGATACAGATATATTAAAGAAATAATATGAGCAATAAGGCCCTAATACTGCAAAATAGTTGTTACGAACAATAAACCATGGAATACTAAATGAAATTTGAAATGAACGATTCATTACTTGTGTTGTCATACCATTAATGAAAAAAATAATAATAAAAGAGCAAATAAATATTTACTATAAATGACTTACATCTGTACCTTAATGTGTTCAAATGAATACAATAATAGTATTGTAAATATTATAAAAGTGTTATATAATCTATATCCTAAGCTATAGATTGATCGGAGAAAATAAAAGATGATACACATATAGAGAGACGTGTTTTCAATATTAGTAATCAATTTAACACAGTTCAAAGACTTAGAATCTTATACATTGAGAAACTGACCATAAAAACAATTCTTAGCGAACGTAACTGGACCTCTTTTCCATACTCAAAAATATATATATATTTAGATACGAATGATACGTAGAGAAAAATACAATTTTGTTACATGATAAATGGTTAACCAACGTCTGATTGAATTGTAAGAAGGATTTGGAATAAGAGGGTTTTAAAGATGGATGGATAGGGATGGTCATTGGCGGATTTTAGGTGGGATGGAATTCCAAAATTTATATTAGAATAATTTCTTCGTAAGAAAGAAACTAATTACCAACATGAAAAGGTGTTTAAGTGATTCTTTAACAATTCGTGATCAATAATCGTGTTAATGATTCGTGAACAATAATACTTTTAGAGATTTTTTTTTTTCATAAAACATGCTTATATTCACAGGTGGGTTTACGGAGGGGGAGGGGGACTTTAGGGCTGAAATCTCCCCAAAATGGTCAAATATAACCATGTTTTATAGTAAAAAATTATGTCTTAAAGTACTGTTGCTCGGTTAATTACAGTTAATATGACTTCAAGAATCACTTGAATACCATTTCATATTGATAGTTAGAATCATTCTGTTTTTACAAAGAAATTATCGTTATATATATATGAAAAAAAAAAGCTTCCGGGCTGAAGCCCTCAAAATTAATTCCTGGATCCGATAGTGTTTATATTTTACTATTTTGGGGGATGGGGCTTCTGCCCGAAAGCTCCTCCCTCCATAAATTCGCCTGTGCTACTTGGTACTTCTTTTATAGTTATTTTAATGAGTGTTCAACACGGAATTATATAATTTATATTATTAATAAAGATCTGTTCTTTGTATATAACATAACTGAATCAGTTATTTTAAAAACGACAAAAAATAAGTAAATAACTTTCTTGGGTTCAGTGCTATTTAGGGAAAGTACTGTTTCAAGGCCAATGGTTGCACAGGGAGGAGATCGGGCCAGGATCACGCTCAACCACCAGGTTTTATTAATTATTTTAATTAAGGGTACTTTGTAGAGGCTGGGTGTGTCCCAGGAGGGTCTCCGTACCCCAGGGTCGACCCACGGTCGATGAAACAGAATAAATAATTTTTCTGCCTTGAGGCGGGATTTGAACCTGGGACATGGAGCATTGCAAGTTCAGTGCTCTACCATTGAGCTACCCCACCTCCTCTCTTTTATTTCATTTAACTAAAAATAAAAAGGGTTAAGTTATTTCAAGGAGGAAATGGAAGGGACGGTTATTGAGGAAAAGCAGAGGAAAGTAAGCAAGGGAACTAACCAGGTGCTTGGAACCGATCATGTTAGCCTTAGTTTTATCTGCGTTCACCTTCAGTTCCTTTATTTCTACCCAACTGCAGGTACAGTCAATATCCTCTGGTAGTTTTTTGAGTTGCCTCAGGCTTCTAGAATGCTGGAGCGATAGATAAATTTATAGATCATCTCTATGCAACTGATAACCAGAATGGTGAATAGAATCAGGAAGGTCGCTAATATATCGAACCCTCGAGAAACATTTCGTATTAATTGATGGGATGACGACGTAGTTTTGTTATGAATAATAATGGGGGGGCCAGATTTTGAAAACGAGTACGAAGTATCCCCGAAACGTACAAATAAAAATAAAAACATCATAAATTACAAGTGTTTGTCTTCTTCAATTTGACCTAAAAGCAAGGGGTGAGAAAAAGAAAAAAAATTTAGTAAAGATCAAGAATACTTATAAAAATTGTTGGTAACTTACGTTTTTAATGTTGTTAGAGGTTCCGAATCGGGGTGTTCTACCAAAGTAGACGGATTGATAGTGACCATCATACATCTGAAATAATACAGGAAGATTATTTACCAATAGTCTTTAATAATAATAACAGAACATGGTGGATTCGGTGGACTCGAGAATGTTAAAGTTTAAACGCCATCAAACGCCTGACCTGTAGAGAAAGGGAACCAACCTGACGCAGGGCTTAACGATCCTGAAGATGACTTTTCCGATCTTCATCTTCACCCAGTTGTCTTCGGCGAAGGGTGGAGCCTGATGAATGATGATGTTGGCTCGGAAGTTGTCCGAGCTCACCTTATTGTTCGGGCCCAGCCGTTCCTGCAGATCTTCTAACGAGGCTTTGTTGAGCAGGTTATAACTGCTCATATCCGAGTACGCTCCCTAAAAAACATGCTTAGTATGAAAAATCATACTATATATAGTCGCAGTCATAGAAATTTCACCAGCCAGTAAAAAGTATATTAAATTTTATTTTGATTACCTTGTTTTACATTTATATTTACATTCTAAATTTCTTTTCTTAATTTTTTTCTTATAGAGTTATTTATACTTAATAATCTATCCTAACGATATTACAACTAATGGTATCTCATTAATCTTCAAATTTCTTTATTTCTTAACCTCTAGTCCCGTTATCTGTTCACCTACAGTTATCAAATGTAACCTCCACTAGCTTGTTATCCACTGATATCTTATTATTATGTTATCTTATTCTTATTTTAGCTTTACTATATCAATACTTACTCAATTTTCAATCTCCTTATTCGTTAACATTCATTTTCTTTATCTGTTAACCTGATGTTATCATATGTATTCTTAATAAGCCTGTTATACACTCATTCCTTATCTTTTATCGCAATCTGTTCACTTTTAACTTCATGCTATATTCTCCTTTGTTTTCTATTTTTATTCATACTTATTTTCCATTTTTGTTTGTATCTTCTATATATATAATACTTGATATTTTAACTATATTGCCACACACTAATCTCTGATATATTATTTTTATTTCTTTATCACACAACTTCTTCTTATTTTATATCTACTTATATTCATTTATTTTATTTTCACCACGTTTTGTATCTTTTGTAGCCATGATGAAGACCTGCAAAGTGGGTCGAAACGTCGGCAAAAAATAAATAATATTATTTGTATAATTTAGTATTTATTTGACCGCACCCCCCGATCTACTCCTTCTCATATTATATCACGGTCAACCATCTCTACATCATTGTAAATTTTATTTTATTTACTAGATTGCTATCTGCAAGATCTTCGGATATTTCTTCGCCAGTTTTGAAATGATATTCTAAAAACAATCGCACCAATAAGCAGTCACATTGTTCTCATGATTTTTTTCTCCTCACATTTCTTTTTTTCCTCTTCGTGGTGCCTTTGTTTTCAAACCTATGACTATCATTGATTGATGGTACTCTATCCTCGCTACTATTCCCCTTGAAAATTTCTTAACTTCGTGCAACTTCACAACTTTAATGTTTTCTGACGAGGACAGTTTTTTGATACAGGTCATAATTATAGTTTTTATCGTGACATTAATTAAAATTGAACTGAGAAATATTGTTAAAATTTCCTTTCAATCTTAATAAGGAAATAAAAATAAAAACATTCAAATGGAATCAACCTTATCAACATAAGAATCAAAAGAAATAGGTGATGCAGTGTGTATATATAGACATGTTTAAATAGACGTATAGGTGATGCAGGACTGTATATATAAACCGAATTGCAAAATGTAATGTCTATAAAGTGCTAGATATAGTTATTTTATTCAGTAATTTTTTTTTATTTAACTAGCTTACTCTTGGCTCCTTTCTACATGTTGGAAGTATAATCGATTAGAGGGAATAAACTCTCATCATCATCTATTGAAACTTTATAAAGTAGATTGTGAGAAAAGGAGGTAGCAAGAATGACGAAGGATTTGCTACGTGGTTTCATGGGAGGAGATATAGGATTTCTAGGATGTAGGGAAGATTTTTGCAAAAGGAATTTCCTTCGGGAAGTAGGACAGAGCCACTTCAACTTGGTATATAAGCAGGAAACATGGAGATCTCAAAGACGAATCTTATGAAGCAATCAATTCATGAGTCCCTTCAGTCATATCTCCACCTCTATATACACAGCAAGCAACCGTTGTTGAAGTGGGGTGAAACGGAATATACTACAAGGTTTTGTCTTACAAAGCTGTCTGCTGTTTTGGCATGGCATGGGCGGGCACAGTGTTGCCGTGAGCTCTACTTTGGAGACTCCTAATTTATAACAAGTAATATTGGACATGTATGTTTAAATATACAAATATATTTAATATATTCCTACTTGTTGTATATTAAAATTCAATTGGCCACATCGCGCCTCTACCGCTACCTCTTGGGCCGGAATGGACTCTCGCGGCTCGCATAGTAAACACAATCAGCTGTTTCCGTTTTAGTAAAAGTTAACGGAGCTCTCTTTGCCCTTGTCCTCGATCGACAGTTAATTTCCCTCGCCGTGTCTTAGGTCGGAATTTGGTTAGCTCTTCATGGAGCGTTGGACAAATCGATGTGTGCTTACTCTTGAGAGTAACGGTTAGTAAAGGCGATTCCATAATATTGACCTATCATATGGTGTAAGTGAGAGCGATAGGTCGCATATTATTTACTGATTGTGTTTTTGATTAATATTCTTGTTTTATACTTAGTTATGTCGTTTATTTCTTGTTCACAGTACTTTAGTTCATTTTCTAGTCAATAAGCGTTTGTTTAGTGTTTTGTGTTTTTGTTTATTTTTATTAACATTGACTTGTAAATTGTGAGGTTAGGAGTGGAAGGTAAGTTTTTACTACCTTGAGAGGTGTTTCTTGGTGAACTATTTTAACTGAGAACTGAGAAAGACAATTAGGAAGAAAGGCCAAGTAAAATTGGCGGGACAATACTTGTAAAGTGAACTTGGTAAGTATAAACACCTTATCATTGTTTACTCATTTATTGTTTTCTTCTTCCTCCCATACCTCAAGCTAGCTTAAGACAATCTCTTGCTTAAAATACTTGAGAAGTAAAGTGTAAAGTGAACGATATTGCGGGAACAGTTATTTTTCAATTTTCAATTTTTTCAATTGTTAATGTGAAAGGTTATAGGTTAGTGATAAAGTATCATATAAACTCTCCATCTGATAGCAATATAGTAACTATTGCTGTGCTAACAAACATGGACCTTTCCACAGAAAGTATTGTGATGATACGGCAAGAGGATGGTAAGCCTTCCAGGCCATTAGTTAAAAGAGCTCGAAAGGTTTCTTCAGATAATTTAGATACAGTGGATGCGGCTATAAATAACAGCAACTTTCACAGTGCCAAAAAAATTCAGGAAAGTATTAACGTATCCTTAGATAAAATTGCGGAAAAAAATAGTGCCAGTGTTCGAGATCATATCAACAATGAGATTCAATCTCTTGTTGATATGATTGAAACACTAGAAAGGGATAAGGACCAAGGCGGTGTATCAGCCATTGTTCAGAGAGCAGTTACTGAAGCACTTTCATCTCAGAAGGTCCACGAAGTACTAACTCGAATAATAGCTGATAGCTCCTTGCCCAAAGTTACTGAGCAGCCTGGTGTGGTATCATGTCGTCCTCAGGTTGGTACTTCTAGGAATCAGCCATACTCTGGAACGAATAGTCATCAACCACAGGCTGGGACTTCTAAGGCCCTAGAACAGGTTGGTGTAGATATGAATCCGGCTGAACCTTCAGCTACCATCGAACCCTTTCGGTTGGTCTTAAATAAAAGGAAACGGAGGAAGACTAAAAATGCCAAGGAAAAAATGATACGAGAGAGTCAAATCAACTGTTTTGACTCAAAAGAAAAACTGCAATGAGAGAAGGAAGAAGTAAAGGCAAAATGTATTGCTTCCATAGTTAAATCCTTGCCATCAAAGCCTACACAAACGCCCCGGTCAACATATGTCACTATCAGTGGCCCTGGTAAAACCACGGCAGATATCATTAATGGGCTACCATCACCAGAAGAAATTGGAGTGAAGGCCTCAATTGTACGTAAAACTAAGGGAGGCTCCATCTTGGTGCGTATGGATGATGGTAAAGATGCTACCAAAGTTATAGGATGCCAAGGGCTACGTGATAGAGGTCTACAAGCCAGGTTTGCTCTGAAGAAGAAGCCTAAATTAGAGATCCGGGGCGTGTCTCATGCCTGGACTTCAATACAACTCGTGGAATTTTTATGGGAAAAAATTCCCGATACGTCGGGGCCCACACCACTAGTTCTTGAAGATCCACTGTTCTCTACAGTCGCTAGGAACGGCTTCTCCAAGAATTGGGTCCTGGAAGTCCACCCAATGGTCAGATTTGCGCTACTAGAAGTAGGAAACTTGGATGGAAGATGGTGGTCGATGACCTTCAGGGATTACATTGACGCCCCGCGTTGCTCTAAATGTCAGGGCTATGGCCACACAAAGGCCACTTGCCAAGCTGACAATGTCGTCTGCATCTGGTGTGCAGCAAGCGGACATATACTGAAGGACTGTCCAAACAAAAAACAACAGGTCCAACGTGTATTAACTGCGTGCGAGCGAATGCATCTCCCAACCAAAGGAATCACAAGGCGGGCAGTCGGGACTGCCAAGTACACTTAAAGTGGGCCGATGAAGTAGTGAAAAAGACCTATTATGAGTAAAATAAACATTCTGCAATTAAACATGGGCCGCCGGCGTATCAGACGAACTCCGAGCCCATTCTGACCGATACGATATCATGGCGGTTCAGGAACCGACATGCCGTGGGAACATGGTCACAGGATTTGGCCTCACATCGAGGGTTATAGCCCTGAGCAGTGGAGAGAGGAGGCCCAGGGCTGCTATCGTGGTTAATAACCCAAACCTCGATGTGATGGATCTGAGGCAACATACTACGGCGGATTGCGTTGCATGTTACATCAGGTGGGGAAGTGTAGCTTTTACGCTGGTCTCCTCGTACCTACCTGATGGAAGTGATGTTGAAGAAGGTATATCCGCCATGGAGACGATCACAGCTTGCACAAGAAACGTCATTATATGCTCAGATATAAATTCCTGGAACACGGTCTGGGGATCCAATCTTATCGCGAGAAGCCAGCTTTTAGTACTAAACGATCCTTCTGCCACACCTACCGTCTCAGGAGGAAGAGGGCAGAGTTGGATAGATGTCACGATGGCTTCGCCTGCGTTGTCAAATCGCCTTATCGATTGGACCCTTAGATCTGAGACGAGTCCCGACCACCATGCTATAGTATTTTCAATGGTACAAAACATGGTAAGTTCCCACGGTACAAATAAGGGTTACAGAACTCGGAAAGGAGATTGGAATGCCTTCCGGTCAACGCTAGAAGAAAAACTAGTCGACGATGACCGGGATGTGGCGGAAACGGATTACACTGATGAGCTGGATTACAGGGTTTCGAGAATCACTGATATCATCCGTGATGCCGCTGAGGACTCTCTCCAGCACCGGAAGGGGAGAGCTAAACCTGTCCCATGGTGGACGCCGGCTTTAACCACCATGAAGAGAGAGCTCTACAAGGCCCGGCGTTCGTACCAGCGGTGTAGTTGCGATGAGAGGCGCACTACTCTTCGTGACGAGTATAGGTCTAAAGCCAGGGTATACCGAAACGAGGTGCGTCTACATAAACGTAAGTCTTAGGATGAATTCATCGTTGAGGAATCATCTAAAAACCCCTGGGGTATCCCGTACAAAGTAGCCTTGGGTAAATTGACTCCAATGCAAATAATCGCCGCGATAAAGTATGACGGTACTCAGGCTAAAACTCCAGAAGAATCGGCGAAGATGTTTATTGCAGAGACTTACCCCAGGGATGATCCATCCCAAGATAATGAAGAGGAGGAGTTCGTAAGACGCACTACGGTATACCCTCCCGGCACGGATCTGTGCCCACCATGGGACATATGGGATCTTCGCACTGCCGTGGACAAGCAAAAGACTGATCGTGCCCCCGGTTTAGACACCATTGACGCGTCAATTTTCAAGAACAGTATTCCCTATATAGAAGAAAGATTGCTGGCTATTTATAATGATTGCCTAGACAGGGTATACTTCCCAAGAATCTGGAAAATCGCTAACGACAAGCTCATTTACAAAGGAGGAGACAAAGATAAGCAATTAGCCAAATCATATAGGCCTATATGTCTCCTCCCAGTCATGAGCAAGGTGTTAGAAAACCTGATACTCACCAGCCTACGGCCAGTCTTCTCGAGAGCGAGCCATCCACGGCAGTACGGATCCTCTAAAGGCAGGGGAACCGCAGATGCCCTGCTGAGAGTGCGCCGTGATGTCGAAGAGAAGGCGGAGAAGTATGTTATGCTCCTCCTGTTTGACATATCATCCGCCTTCGATAGTGTCTGGTGGCCGAGCGTACTCCAGCAGTTGCAAAGGCATGAAGCACCCAGCAACTTGTATGGTTTGATCAGAAGCTATCTCCACAATAGGACATTGAAGATTAAAGGTAGCTTCTATGAAGTAGAAGATACAATGGAAAGGGGTTGTCCACAGGGCTCTGTCCTTGGCCCTGTCCTATGGAAACTGGTGTTTGACGAGTTGCTGGGAGTGCTAGAACAGGAGCGGTTCCCCGCCACTGCATATGTAGGTGACCTGGCTGTTGTAGTGGCCTCGAATAGCAGGGCCAGATTAAAATATGAAGCTGAACGTTGTGCCAACCTTGTAGAAGAATGGTGTGAGAGGAAAAAGTTAAGGATGGCGGGTTCCAAGACTCAGGCCATCCTCTTGAGAGGTTCGACCGATAGGGCACACCCCATAACCTTGGTGATACAAGGTTCAAGAATATGTCCAAGTGAGGTAGTCACCTATCTTGGAATTAGGATTGGGAAAAAATTCAACGTGACGCCTCACTTGGATTATTTACGAAATAGGATAACATTAGCCCTTAATGGTCTCAGTCGCATAGGGGGAGCCTTTTGGGGCCTTAGATATCCAGCAACTATGTCCATTTATAAAGGAGTAGTTCTTGGTATCCTGAGATACGCGTCCCCCGCATGGAACCGGAATCTCTCGTACCGTCAGAAGCGCAAGTTGGCAACAATCCAGCGGATGGCCCTGCTTACCAGGTCATACAGAACTGTGTCCCATGAGGCGGTGCAGGTCTTAGGAGGAGGTATTCCTCTCGACCTCCTCCTGCGGGAAGACCTTTATCGGTACAACATCAAGAGGGATGACTTGGCGGATTTACCAGCAAACATTCGGGAGAGGATTTGTGATGACCCCAGAAGATGGAAGATGATCCTCCGGGAGGATACATTGGAACAATGGAATCGGCGATGGGTGACAACCCCAAACGGGTCCACACTAAGAAAATTCTTTCCCACCATTAAATCGTGCTTAGAAAAGAAATGGGTCCTCCTGGACTACTGGGTCTCACAGATCCTCACGGGGCATGGGGGTTTCAGAGCGAAACTTTTTAAACACGGTAAAAATATCGACCCCTTATGCCCCACTTGTGGAGTACCTGAAACCGCTGAGCACATCCTTGTAGCCTGCACCAGCTATGAGGCACTGAGGGCTAAATTAATGAGGGATACAGGGCTTTTCGTTCTTACAGAAAGACAATTACCCCAACTAATGTCTGAACAAAACTACCCTCACTTTAAAAGTTTTGTATGCGGCTGGAAAAAAACTGTGGGCCCAACCCACTTCTCTCTGGGAAGGCGTGAAGAAGCAGTACCTGGAAGGCCGCTGATTGGGACAGGAGAAGCAGATGGAGTACGATAAACTAAATGACAAAATTATCAAGCAGGCTGTGTGTACAGCAATTTAAAAATGTAAAAAGATAAACTTGCAACAGTGATTTGTTTATACAATGTGTATCAAGTCACTGCTGCAAACTCCCGTATTGTCTTAAAGGCAGGGTAGGGAGGAAAATAAAATAAAATAAAATAAAATAAATAAATAATATTGACCTAAAAAAAGTTTTGTTTTAATCATTAATGATTTAGTAAGTATAAACAACAATTTCAATGGCTTCAAATTATTTAAAACTTTGAAAGGATGCCGCTGGACATTCCTTTTCCTCACGCCGATCAAGCCACTATTACTATTTTACTGACAGCACACTCGCTAATTGTCACTACTTATTATAGATGTGGATAAAAAAAAATAAAGATAAAAAATACTTAAAAAAAAAAAAAAGGATCTCGCCTTTACAGTAGAATGCGTGAAAAATATTTAGAACTTATATTGGTACCAAATTGTCTGATTTCAACGTGGTTGTTTTATTTGTTTGTTTTTTATGGAAATTTTTAATAGATACTTTTAAATGAACATTGAAAGACCATTAAAAAATTTACTTTTTGAATAATTCAAAAATCTAATCTAAACACCCCTCGTACCTTTTTTCCAGCTTATTTTTGGTGTAGATTGTTAAACAGATAAATTAAAAGGCTTCGAAAAAGGATACTTCATCCAAGTTCTATCGAAATCAGTATATTTGTTTTGGCACTACAGCTTCTACGGTACAAGTTTTCGGCCGCCATCTTGGTAGGAAAGTAGTTTTTGATGATGTAGGTTATGTACATAAATTTCAGAATATTTTGGCCAAGTTTCGTTAAAATCTATACATTCGTTTCGGAGCTAAAGTCTATAGCGACACAATTTTGAAAAGGATCGTTTCAAGGAACCCTTTGACATAGATACCGATTTTTAAAAAAAATTGACCGGTATTCGCGGAGGAAAGCTGCGGGCGGCGGACATGCGGATTTTGTTTAATTCGATTTTCAGGTACTTTTCATTTCCTAAAACGTAAAACCTCCAATAGATAATATTGATATCGATAATGAAGGTAATATGTTTGAACTCGTAGAGTAGCTTAGGTATCTAGGGACTACGATAACCAGAAAAAAACGAAATTTAAGACGAAATTAAGGTTAGGCTGATTGCGAGAAATGCTTGTTATTTTTCTTTGAGAAAATACTTAGCTCGCACCTCTTGTCCCGGAACTAAAAAACTAGAATCTATAAAACCATTTTCTTAACTATGGATACGAAACGTGGCCGCTTACATTAAGAGATGAACAACGTCTTTAGGTTTTTGAAAATAAAGTATTGCGTAAAATATTCGGAAGAAAGAAGGATGAGTTACCGGAGAGTTCAGACAGCTGCACAACGCCGAATTGCGTGAACTGCATTCGGTTAATATAATTGAGATGATTACAAAATGGCGAATCAAACGGGCATGTAAAATTGTTGGGCTTGGTAACGAAAGGATTCTTAAAAGATTAATATATGCTGTAATCCGAGGGGTAAACCGAAGCGAAGGTAGGAAGATTGCCTTAAAGCCGATCTGAAGAGACTGGGTTTGGACAGCGAACGAAGGAGAGAGGTGTGTAATAAGCAATTGGTGGTGTCGGCATCAAACCTTCGGGTTCGCTAAGCCTTTTATTATTGTTATTATTATAACCAAACCTAAAAATCGCTCTTAGTAAAAATCATCAAATGATTTTTAAAAAGGCCACATACAAATTTTGATCAGATTTAATTATCGATTTCAAACCCTGCTATTCAACCCTGTTATGATGTAATAATATAATATTAGGTATTGGCGTAGGGCCCATCGCCTGGTCATAGGATTGCAAACAACCACTGGCCCTCCAGGTTGGGGGAACAGTACACTTACACTCACACATCTACACTAACTACAGCACACTACCCTCACCCCCACACTATATACTAAGGACATATCCTCGGAAGTACTTTTTTCGCACACAAAGATATTTATAAATGCACCTGGACAACGCCAGATAAGGAACACGTTAATCAAATAGATCATATCCTTGTCGATAAAAGGCACAAGTCCAGCCTCCAAAACGTGAGAACATTTGGAACCGCCAATGTGGATTCCGACCACTTTTTGTGCATTGCCCACATTACTCCTAGGATCTCCTTCAAAAGATTTGGAGGCCCAGCTATAAAACCTAAGCACTACAATATTGGAAAGCTACGGGAGCCTGATGCCAAACAGCTGTAGACTGAGCAACTAGATGAGAACCTCCGTGCTCAGGTTGTAAATACAGAAAACGTAGAATCCCTCTGGTCCAGCTGTGTGACCGCAATGCAGGAAACTGCTAGTAGTGTACTGGGACAGAGAGAAAAGGACACTATGGTTTGACGGAGAACGTGAGGCAGCCACTAATACAAATAATGTAGCATACAAAAATATGTTAAGAAAAAGGACTCGGAGAACAGTCGAGGAATATCGAAAGAGGAGGAGAGAGGAAAAACGACTTCATCATCAAAGAAAGAAAAGACAGAGAGAGAAGGATGAATAGGAGAGGACCGAAAGGTACTGGAAGGAGAAAAAATCAAGGGACCTTTTCAAGATCATCAATAGGAAGAGAAGACCTGAAAGAAAAGTACCTGAAACTTGTAGAGACAAGAATGGGAATATAGAGGCCTGCACAGATGAGGTCCTATTGCAATGGAAAAGCCATTTTGATAAGCTTCTCAATTCAGCCATCTGTGGATCAGATACAAGAGAGGGCTTGTTCCTGGATGTCAGGAACCAGGCATCAGACCTTGAACCACCTGATGATGAAGAAATGATGGATGCCGTTAATCGGTTAAAGAATAATAAGGGACCTGGAGCTGATGACCTGCCTGCTGAACTCTTCAAGAACGGAGGTGAAGAACTGATTTAGAGGTTCCAGAATCTAGTCTTGACCATTTGGGAGGAAATGGTTTTGCCGGAAGACTGGAAAAAGTCGGTTATATGCCCTATCTTTAAAAAAAGTGACAAACTCCAGTGTAAAAATTACAGGGGTATCTCTCTTCTGGATATAAGATTTTATCTGCCATCCTGTTCCAGCGTCTTCCACCCTTTGCAGAGCAGAGGTTTGGTCCCTACCAATGCAGATTTAGACAGGGAAGATCTACGACAGACCAAATATTCTGCCCCAGAACAATCCTAGAGAAAGGAAACGAACATCAGATTAAAACCCACCATCTTTTCATTGACTTTAAGGCAGCTTACGATAGCATTAACCGGGAAGAACTGTACAAGGCACTAGAAGGTTTCAATATCCCAGATAAGATAATACGACTGGTGAAGCTGACCACGAGGGATGTAAAGTACACTCTGCAGGTTGGTGGTCTAAGGTCAGAAGAGTTCCCCTCAACAAAAGGACTTCGTCAAGGTGATGCGTTAGCATGCCTTCTGTTTAACTTGGCACTTGGGAAGGCAGTCAGTGATCCTGGTATGCAAACTAATGGGACGATTTACAACTGGATGGTTCAACTATTGGCTTATGCGGATGATGTGGACATCGTGGGGTGGTCGTTGCAATCTGTCAGAGAGGGATTTTTGTTGGAGGCCGCCAGGCACTAGGGTTAGAAGTGAATGAAGGCAAAACTAAATATATGACCACAGGAGAAGTTCCCCGACCAGGCGAGACCATAATTATTGGACCCCTTTAACTTTGAGAAAGCAGTTTAAGTATTTGGGGTCACTGGTAACACAAGATAATGCACCCGAGGTCAAGGTCAAGAAAAGAAAATTTATGGCTAACCAATGTTACTTCGCCCTTCGCAAGGAATTCACCTCTCGCATTCTATCCCGGCATAACAAGCTACAACTTTATAAAACAATAATCCGTCCAGTCCTGCTCTATGCTTCAGAAACATGGACGACGACTAAAAAAATTGAGCAGGACCTCATAATCTTTGAGAGGAAAATTCTTCGAAGAATATTTGGAGGAGTGCAGACTGATGGAAATTGGAGAAGACGGACAAATGCCGAGATTTGCTCAACTTTTAATGATCATAATGTCGTTTTGAGGATGAAGCTTGGAAGATTGCGATGGGCTGGTCATGTGGCAAGGATGGAGAATGAAGCAATCCCTAGGATGATCCTGACAGAACCTCTCTACGGCACAAGAAGAAGAGGGAGACCAAAACTAAGACGGTCAAACTGTGTGGCAAGAGATTCAAGGGATGTCCTGGGAGTCAGGAGCTGGATGATTTCCGCACAGAACAGAGATGACTGGAGGAAGCTGGTGGAGGAGGCCAAGACTCGTCACCAAGTTTTAGCGCCGTGATAATAATAATAATAATGTATTAATATTAGTAGATATATATATATATATATATATATATATATATATATATATATATATATATATATATATATAAAATCAGATCTCGTTTTCATATGTAGGTATACTCACCGCATTGCTGTTATTAATTATAAAGACATCGCGTTCCCTCTGCCTGGCGAATGTGATGTGCCTTCTAAATCCATGTGACCAGGACCCAAGTCGGAGTCCGGGTCTATTCAATTCCAGGGATATCCATTCTGCCGCGTCGTCGCCGCAGTCTCGAGTTTCAATGATTTCGGGTCTCGTTGTAGGGAAATCCATACTGATAAGGCGGAGAGGTTGGTGATCAAGAAGCGGACCAAAGAATAATGAAAAAAAATGTTATAATTTATAATCAAACAAATACTAGTATAAATGCACCATCGCAGACATGCTTAAAGGAAATTTGTTTGAACCTTTACTTGTAAGAACTTAAATATTGATGTTATTATATTTTCCATGGATTCATCTTATAGTGCTGTTTCTCACCTTAACAAGACATGTTCAAAAAATTGAAAATTAAGAGAATTGTTTTAATGCACCGACAGCTGACAGAGTTACGAACTAGGTAGGTAATTAGAAAAAAAAAATCATAGCTCTTTACTTTGTTCCAAATAAAATCATCCATAATAGCCTTAACGTTTCAGATCTGGCTAAATCCAGATACCTATCCTTCCATAATAAACTTCAGAACCGTCCCAATCCTCTCGTTTCTAATCTTGCTTCATCCTCGATCCCTGATAACAGTCCTAGACCTCTGAAAAGAAGATGGCCTCGAGATCTGCTAATTTAGAAAGTTTATTATAGTGCTACCAATGGGCAGATTCTCTACAAGCCTTGTCATGTCATGAATTTCTCTTTATCGCATTTGCTGAATGTATATTAATTTGTTCAGTTGTAAATTTCATAAATAATAATAATAATAATAATAAATATTATAAAACTAACTTCTTGCGTTGCCCAACTTAAATTTATCAATAAATTGTGGTCACTGTCTAGAACCTGTTTTCGGAAATAGGAAAACCTATTTTCGCTTTATATTCAATCCAAATCACTTGCAATTTTTGAATAGTACCATTTTTAAGACCCGTTATATTAAGTATTATCTTTGATTTTAGGAAAATATAGGCCTGTTGCTATCGGCGAAAGGCTCTATTATAAGGTTGTAGTTGCTGACTCCCATTAAACATCCAATTCCTTCATCAAGATAAGTTAAAACAGATGAAATATAATTTAAAAACAATCAAACAAAAATTGTAATGAGTTAATGTATCGATATAATCGAAATAGTGGCAGTCAGTCAAACAAATACAAAAGTAAAAATAAATAACACTGACTGAATGTCTCAATCAACTTCTCTACAATATATCTACGAGTCAATTATTTATAATATCAAATAAATTACCAGTTTTCATCGGGCACAACGGCTTGTTGGCAAAACTATGTACTTAAATATATAAATACTACAAATTATATATACAATATCTATTTCATAAAACTTTTCTAAGATTTCTTTTTAATAGAAAGAAACACCGTGTAAACTGTTAATAATTTGTTTCTCCTTTACTTCCTGCCTGGGCAATTCTGGCATACGGGAAGAGAAGTTATTCGTGAGGTACAACTGAACTTATTTCAACCAGAGTAGTAACGTCGAAATTCATTTGTGGATACACCACAATATAAATTTCAACCCCTGCAGAAAAAAAAATATAATAAATACTACCGTATATATGTAATCTTCATCGAACGGATGGTATTCATCTTTATCTTGAAGGGATCCCTTCCGGAAGAAGATACAAACTGGGCGATTCCCTGGGTGCCAAAAATCTCCATTTTGATATTCAGCAAGTTCGGGCAAGTTCTTGCGGTAAGCACTCTTCTTTCCTCGTCGAATACTACAAACATTCTGAAACGTGTGAACATTAGTTAGTTATCGCTAAGTATACATATTAACTTATAAATATTTAAAATAACACACAGAAAATATTTCTTCATTATTTTTATCATAATTCAAATTAATTACCTTAGGATACTACCTCCAAATTATAGCAAGTGCGTTTCTGTATATAGAGGATGTCTGAGTCCTTAATGTAGAAACTAGGTGATTCTAGCCACAATTTCCAACAAAAAAAATCATTTGGTGTATGGACAATATCGAACGAAAAAGGAGTCAAGGCCAATTTTGTCTTTTCTTAATGTAGAAAAGCTCTTTCATAGCCAAGCCTTTCGCCACACTCGTGGAAGGAAAGGCAGGACTCTAGGATATCAGAGCGCCTCTCACTCAGCTGCATTACTGGTAGTATAAATTATAGGAACTAAATCACCTTACACTCTTATTTTTTCTCTAGTAAAATTTACCTAAATGGAGTTACAAGGTTTTTATCATGTAATATACAGGTTGTCTCTTGCACAGGTGATTCTAGAAACAATTTCCAACAAAATATTTCATTTAATGTACTGGTATTCAATCCTTTCAATCTAAAGTCCTTCGAACAATAGTTGATGCTCCGTTCTATGTAAATAACAAAATCCTACACCATGACCTTAATATCCCATTTGTCCTAGACCTTATTCCAGAAAAATTCTCCATATTTCACCAAAACCTTACCTATCATCCAAATCCCCTTGCACAATCTCTATCCAGCACCACCCATCCTTACAATCCTCCTCGAAGGTTGAAGCGGCAGTGGCCCAGAGACCTTTTGTAAATAAGCATCTATTGGAGTTTTGGCAATGGCCAGATCCTCCACTCAAGCCCGATTGTGTATGATTAGGTTAGTTATTTTGTTTATATACATTTATTTTATTTTATTGTATTTATGTTTATTTTATTTTATTGTATTTATTATTATTAAGTTTCTGTATTATTTATTTTTTTTTTATTCTAAATAGAGTGTGAGTGTGCTTTCTCTGATCACTATTATAAATGTCCTTGATGTGACAGAATGTAATATTTCTAAATAAACAAATATATCAAAAATGTACTGGTAAATTTCGAACGGAAAAAGAGTTAAGTTTAATTTTGTCTTTTCTCAAGGTTGTGGCGTTTTCTCTTTCATAGGAAGCGATGGCACAAAAATTGTTTGATTCAGGTAATTAAAAATTTCTCCATGGTAAACTAGAGAAAATTTCCCAAATACAAGTATAGTTTGTCCATGCCAAAACCATTTAAAGGGGATTTTCAAGCCAAACTTATGTTTTTCATTAAATCATGGATTATTTGATTTATGTTTTATGTTTTTTCAATATCCTACAGATACCCCATTTTTATAAAACTACCTGATTTAATAAACTTTAATTACATAACAATTTATTTGAGGCTTGTTTCAGAATAGATTTGAGATTTACTTGTATCTATGTACTTGTATCTATGTACCTTATTGAAAGACACTTCAAAGTCAATCATGACAACGCTCATTCATCTCTTTTTACTCATTCTGCCGATGTTCCTCAAGGTAGTATCCTAGGTCCTATCCTTTACACAGTTTATACAGCTGACATCCCAACCCATCCAACACTGTCATCACCACCTATGCCGATGACACGTGTATGCTATCAGTTAATAATGATCTATTGCATCCCAAACTCTTCAATCACACATCAAAAGTCTTGAAAAATGGTGTCAAAACTGGAGGATTAAAATAAATTCCAATAAATCTCATCAAATTACCTTCACTATTCGCCGTAAACCTATGACTTCCTGTTCTACAGTATCCTTCAACAATAGCCCTCTTATCCCTGTCGAACAAATCCGATACTTAGGACTCCACCTTGACAAACGACTCACTTGGAACCCCCATACCAGACTGAAACGACTAGAAACAGCCCGACGTTTTCGACTACTGCAGCACTTACTAGACAAACGATCTAATCTTTCAATCAATTACAAACGACTCATATACATGACAATAATAACACCTATTTGGACTTACGGAATTGAGCTTTGGGGCTCCACTAAACCATCAAATTCCTCTTGTATCCAATCCTTACAATCCAAAATCCTCAACGCTCCTTACTTTGTCACAAATAAAATCATCCATAAAGACCTTAATGTTCCATATGTTTCCGATTTGGCCCAATCCAGATACCTATCCTTCCATAACAAACTGCAGAACCATCCGAATCCTCTCCTTTTAAACCTTGCTTCCTCCTCGATCCCTGATAACCCTCCGAGGCGTCTGAAAAGAAGATGGCCTCGGGACCTTCTAAGAAAGAATTTTAATTTGAGTTCTACCAATGGGTAGTTTCTCAACATGTTGTACATGTTATGTTACGAATGTCACATTTACTTATTGTATTTTCCATGTAATACAGTTTAAATTTCAATAAAATAAAAAAAATAAAAAAACTTGTATATATGTAAAAAAGTATGTGATTTGATATTCTTTTACTCCAGACTATCTGTATTTTCAACAAAAATAACAACTGAAAAATTATAGCAAAGTTTTAATTTCTTATTTTTCTTGTGACTTGACATTTATTTTAGTAAATTAATAATGAATATACTTTTAAGTCATTAAAAAATACTGTTTTTTTAAAAATTTATTATCTAAGGTGACAATAAACTATTGTTTATAACATAGATAGCTATTGCGGAAATTAATACTTGTGGTATTAAGTTACTAACTAAATGTTTTTAATCCTAATATTTACGTTCACTTGAAAAAAAATCTAGTGTTTAATTTTTTACTTTTAGATATTTTAATTTACAATCATGAGGTTTTAATTAAGATTGGTATTGATGCGTTTTATGTGGCATAAGGATTTTTATTTCCTGAATTATGGCTATTTCTGAAATAAAATATTTCATTTCTCGTAAATTTCACTTTTTCAGAAGAATATTTTCCTATGGAAATAGAGTTTCTTTTCTTGAATTTAATACATTTTTTTAATGAATAAAAAATATATTTTCATAATTAATTTATTAAAATAGATGTCAGGTCACAAAAAAAAAAAAAGGATTTAAAACTTTTTAATAATTTCTCGGTACTTATTTTAGCTGAAAATACAGATACTGTGGAGTGAAAGAATTTTAAATCACAAAAAATTTTTTTTTTTTATCACTAGGAAGGTGATGTTACTTTAGATGTATAATTGTTTGGAAATAATAAACCATTATGAAATAATTTGCAGCGTTTTTTTTCGTATGGGTGTATTAGAATATATGCTAGCAAAGAATTTGAATATATTACATTTTTTATTTGAAGGTTTGAGACAGGGAAATGATGAAATGTGATAAAATATTAAAGTAAAAATGGAAGGATGGGGATGAATAAATAATAAAATCCTAGGATATATTGCTATGAATATAAAATAAATTTCAGTGAGATGAACAAAGGCTGTGGGAAACTAGTTACGTACCTACTTCTACATCTTGGTTTAGCCGTCTAATCGGTTTTTCCTATTTCCTTTATTGATTTTAGATTACATATTTTATAATTTATATGGATCAATCGAGCCTTTCAGGTGACAGAATGACTAACTCCAGTTTCGACATTTTTAGAGATATTACTAGTCATGTTAGCGATATTAGTTGGAAAAATTATAATATCTGTACAGAAAGTGAGTAAATTGATTCCAGAGTAGATGATTGCATTGTTGAAATATAGAACTACCAATAAAGGTGTAAAATTGCCCTCTAGAAATATCACTAAAAATAATAATAAAAATGTTTAAAGTGGAGTTAGTCATCCTGTCCATCCCTCCGCCGATGGTCTCAGGTGGTAACATTTCATAGGGATAGTCGATAGTTTTTCACTATCGATAGTTCGATAGTATCGACAGAAACTATCGATAGTTCGATAGTATCGACAGAAACTATCGATAGTTCGATAGTATCGACAGAAACTATCGATAGTTCGATAATATCGACAAAAAACTATCTATATTTCAGTAGCTTCCCGACACAAACTTATTGTTTAGTTATTTGCTTTAAAATACTGCATAAACTTTATAATAAATAACACTTAATACTGGATATATCCTTAAAGATTAGTGTTAAGGCACTAATAAAAATTATTAAAACAATAAATAAAAGAATTATTGACGGGAAAATTCATTTATATAGAAAAATATATTCATTTCCCTGATTGTAGAATTCAAACAAGAAACACAGATAGTATTTCGTTAATTATTTAGTAAAAAAAAAAGGGGAGGGGAGAGAAAAGCTTAGGTCTTTTAATTTACAAGATTCCAATTTTCTAAATTTATTTTGATAATAGCACTTAGTTTAAATTATAATGAAACTATAATGGCATCCTAGTAGATTCTATATATATTTTTTTTTTAATGAAAAAAGATAATATAAATTTAACTTTTTATTTTCCATTGGTACAACTGGAGTTGTAATAATATTTATAAGAAAGTAATTCTTCTTGTTCAATTTTGTTTCAGTTTTCAATATTGATAACAATAGCTTTAAATACGTCTTTTATCCATTTACTTTCTAAATCCATTATACGATAATAATTTTACATAAACAAACATTTAACTTTTACATTATTATATTATCACTATATCTCGTACATCAATGAATGGGTAGATATATGAATGCGTGTTATTAAAATTATTTCTTTAAGTGTATACAATTTTTAAATAATTTGTGTCAAAGGGAAAAGGATACGAACTATCTAGAGGAATATCGATAGGGCTATCGGCAGTTTTAAACTATCGATATATCTATAGTACTATCGAATATCTCTCATCCTTTCATAAAAATCAAATTACTGAGCACTTTGATGAAATTCCTTCTCTCTGAAAGGAAAATAATGTACCGCTTAGGGTAAAGAGTAAATCACGATTCAAAAATCCTCATTCATTAATACAAACAAAATTTTAATTTCAGGTAAAAATCGAGCTTAAGTCATTTAAAATTATTTATAAGTAATACAAAATGGACTCAATTGATTTTCATTTTAATTTATGTGTGTTATTATCACAATAAATTAATGTTATGATTAAGCAAGTTAAAAATAAATTTAAATTAGCAATTAAAATTTATTTTTATTCACAACTTCTATGTAAATAATGTCTTTTTTTAATGTTCTGTTATTGTTTAGTGCATAGCTATACCCATTGCCAATGAAAATATAAATTTCAATATTTTAAATGAACATGCTCTAATTACTGCCACATATAATTGTCCATGCGAAATCACTGGACGTCACAATAACACACACATTTTTCCAAAACTTTCATTCTACGATTTGATTATGGTCATAGCAAATGCAGCCATTAATAGGAACGTTGTTCTTTAAAAGTCGAATGTAAGTATAGTGTCAGAAAATGTTAAATTAATTCTTGGAATTAAAATTCTTTAATTTAAAGTAGCCCCCGTTAATACTTCAGTCTCATTCATATAAATGATTCATTCATTAACTAATGGTTGTGCAGTATTTAAGTGAACAATGAGTATAACTATAGAATATATTTTTAAATTTAATTTATGAGGTATCATTCCACTAACATTACATGATATCATCTCTTCAAATAATAGACCCAATTACTTCATTAAATGGAAAGTTTTCAATTTATCAAAAAACAAAATAAAGGAGATCGAATTAAAAAGTATTAAAGCAAAAGAAAAAGTATTAAATGTTTAAAATGATATATCTCTGCCACTAGCGGATCCAGGATTTAATTTTGGGGGGGGGCTTCAGCCCGAAAGTTTTTTTTAAATAAAAATAACGATAATTACTTAGGAAAAACAGAAAGAAACTAACTACCTATATGAAATGGTGTTTAAGTGATTCCTTAAGTCCTTTTAAATGTAAATACACGAACAATAATACTTTAAAAGGTATTTTAAAACCTTTTTTTTCCATAAAACATGGTTATATTTTACCATTTTGGGAGGGGGCTTCAGCCCGAAAGCCCTCCCCCCCCCCGTAGATCCGCCCGTGATCTCTGCAAAAAATAGTCCGATTTCGATGATTTTTTTTTTCATTTTGTAGAGAATTCAGGAAGCTTTCAAATAAATTCATGTGTACTTTTTGAGTTATTCGCAAATAGAATACTGTATTCATCATAAAAATGTAAGCAGCTTGTTTTCGGAAAAGTATGTTATATACATAAATTATAAAGGTTTCAAGGGGAAGACTTTAGCCAAGTTTCATTGAAATCATTGAAGCCGTATTAGCGCTACAGTCTAAAGCGAATCACGTTTTTCGGCCGCCATTTCGAAACGAAAGGTCCGATGATAATGAAACGTAAAAAAAAAATTCTATATATTATTGGGACGTTGTGTCAAAATTTAAAAGAAATCGGTGAAGAACTTTCGGAGAGTTTTAAACAAACTATCATTTATATTTTTTTTTACATACTATTTAATATTTTTATTTATTGATAACACTAAAGCTCCTCAATATCTCTTAAACCAAAAAAAAAAAAAAAAAAAAAAAGGAAGGAAATCGGTTGAATAATAGAGGATTAAAAGGGGCTGTACCGATTTGTGTTTGCCTAATTTATATAATGATTAGCGAATGATTTGTGTCATTTATATTTACTGTCAATATTTAAACTGTTTCCAATAAATCAACCATTTATTCATATAAATATAAAATAATAATAATATAATGACCTGTCTGTTACATTCCGGTATCTGAGACCGAAGAACGTGCACTCGGCGCTACCGATTGCTATGGGGGGCCCCGACTTGAGGGGGAAGATATTGAGGACCTCCAATTTGCCAACGCGTATCCACCGCTCCTTAATGCACCAATGGTAAAGGCCGTACATGAAGGCAGCCACAGCGAGCAGAATACCTCCTACGATGAGCCATCTCGGTCGATCCCCTCCTAAGTACATCTCTTCTTTCTTGTGTCTTTGTTAGAGACTGAATAGCGGTCAGCAATGTCTTTGTTGTCGATGTTGAGAGAGAATTAAGAATAAGGACTAATCCAATACTTCATGTTTATTGTTTATCTATCTATCTATGTAAGAGTATATACAGTGGCCCATAGTAAAATTGATATAATCCATAGAAAAAAGACTTTAATACTCACAGTTGTTTTTTTTTTTAGTTTTTTATTGAATATTAAAACATTCTGCCACATTGAAGGGCATTAATATTAAGGCTACATGATTCATTCACACAATATGTACATACAATTAATATCAATAATAAAGAAAAAGAAATATAAAAAAAATAAAATAAGTAAATTGGTAATGATCACAGTAAATAAAAAAACAAAACAGAAACTATCCAACAGGTTTATTTATAATATTAATTTAAATATGTACAAACTTAATAAAATTAAAATATACAACTGTCCTTATTTAAAAAAAAAAAAATGGATAATTTTACCTCACTGAATGATATACCTCACTTCTTGTTGTGTATAAAGAGAGAGAAGTGAGAGACAGGGAAATTAAATGTTAAAAAAACAAAGAAAAAAAAATCTGGTGCGCGCAACACACAACTTTCACTTACCGCTCTACTTTGAATGGAAATTATTTTCTGGCAAGGCTGGTCTATTACAAAATTGTTTGAAGTGCATTTTAAACGGAGCTAAAGCTTACAGATAACAAGTCATTAAGACCATTATAATATCAAAATGTCTATTTAATATATCGGCGGCAGGCAATAAAAATCTATTCACTCTATCTGCTTTTATAAACCACAGAATGACTAACTCCAATTTCAATATTTTTGAGTGACGTCATTTTAGTGATATTTTTAGTTGAAAAAGTTATCTATGCAGACAATGAGTAAGTTGATTCCAGAGGTGGTGATTGCAATGTTGAAATATAGAATTGAGAATAAAAGTATAAATTTAGGTACTACTTTCTTATGAAAGATGTTCTTAGGTAAGACATTTTATTAAATATCTGTAGAAAAAAGGTTTTTTTAGTCTCAACAATTAAAAAAATATATTTTAAATTTATCCAAATTTTCACCTCTTCAGGGGAAAAAAAACTAGAGACCATATCTATTCTCCTAATTGTCTGATTTTAACGATTTTTTTTTTGTTTTTTTTTAGGAAATTCCATAAACTTTTAAAAAACTACATACAATATCGACAAAAAATTGTATACTTTTTGAGTTATTTGGAATTTAATTTTACCATCCCTCGTAACTTTTTTTCCAGCTTCTTTTCGTTGAAGTATGTTATACAGATAAATTTAAAGGGTATGGAGAAAATGACTTTAGCGAAGTTTCATTGAAATCGGTACATTCGTTTAGGCGCTACAGTCTATAGCAACCCAGGTTTTTCTGCATTTTTTTTTTCTCCTTTATTAACTTATCAAATTCTTTCAAAAGTTATATGTAGCATTTTTTCGTAACTCTGAATAATGCGAAATGATTAACTTTTTAAAATAAACCATATTAAAGGTAATTTAGAGGAAGAGATATATGAACAATGGGCATTTAAGCCCTGTAAAGTGACATCAACGGGGATAAAACCTAAATGATATTAATGACCACTTAATTATACAATGATACACCGAGTTTGATCAAAATCGTTACAGCCATTTTTGAGAAAATTGTAAAAATGTGTTTCAGCGTTCATATAAAGTGGTACTTCCGGTTAGACGATTTTAACGAAAAAGTTACTGTCACATCCGGCTCATATACAAACCTTAAATACTTAATATCAGTTTCGTACTACTTTTCTTTTATGAGCAAGCCTGTTAACACATACACACAGACACACACACAAACAGACCATTTTGTGACACTTGGTTATTTGGACTCAGGGGACCTCAAAACATGTATTTCTGTTGAAAACTGAGATTCGAAAATTTTCACGATCGCAATACTTACCCTTACTATATATTACATATCTACAGAAGTGAAAGTAAAAATCTGGTGTGTCCACTCACACGACTTTCCTACCTATTTCAGAAAACACTAACTGGAAGTTAGATATTAACTCTGATTATACTAAATTCCCAAATTCAAAATTGTCAGCTTAACAAACTACCTTCCAATGGGCTTAAGAAGATATACATTTACAATTCGTCTCTTTGGTGGAGTGAAAGTATAGGTGTATTTCTGTAGTAGTCAAATATATATTTTAAATAAAATGATCTTAACGCTGCAAATTATTTCACAATGGTTTATTATTTCCAAATAACTATACATCTAAAGTAACATTACTTTTCTAGTTACAAAGAAAAGATTCCAATTATTGGACTAAACTTTTTTTTTAATCATTAGTAATATGCTAAAAAAAAAAAAATAGCATTACTTCAGTAACACATTCAAAATTTAAAAACGAAACAAAGAATATAACATTAGGAGTAGAACATATAAAAAAAAAAACTGGAGACCATATCTTTGCTCCTGATTATCCGTTTTTTTAGGATATTTAGTAAACTTTTAAAAAAAATATATACAATATAAAATTTGAAAAAAATCGGTCCAGTAGTTTCGAAGAAAATGCGAGGACGGCGGACGGACAAAAAAATTGTTATTCGTTTTTCGAATTCTACGCAACCTCAAACGTAAAACCTCAAATTTTGAGAGGAGGTGAAGTTTTTGAATTTGTTATCGATCACAATGGTTGATTATTGAAAATAATAAACCAAAAATATTAAAAAATCGCGATATATCTACTAATAGTGCTTTGATTTCGATGAAATTTCCATTATTTTGTAGTAAATTTAAATACCTTTGAAACATCTTATCACAATATCGACAAAAAAGTGTATACTTTTTGAGTTATCGGAATTAAATTTTACCATCCCTCGTAACTTTTTTTCAACTTCTTTTCGTTGAAGTATGTTATATAGATAAATTTAAATGGCGTCAAGAAAATGACTTTGGCGATGTTTCATTGAAATCGGTACATTCGTTTAGGAGTTACAGTCTATAGCAACGTATGTTTTTCGGTCGCCATCTTGAAAGGAAAAGGCGAATAGAAATGTCGATGAAGGAGGATCATCCTCGGGCGATCTTTGATTTTAAATCCAAATTTGAAAAAAATCGATCCTGTTGTTTCGGAGAAAACGCGGGGACAGCGAACGGCGGACGGCGTACGGACAAAACAATTTTTATTCTTTTTTCGAATTCTACGTATCCTAAAACGTAATACCGCAAATTTTGAGAGGGGGTTAAGTTTTTGAATTTTTTTTCTCGATTAAATGATGCATTATTGAAAATAATAAAATTAAAATAAATAAATAGTTACAGTAAAAAACTAAAACCATAATCTCTTCAACAGGTGTATTTCTAATATTAATTTAAAAATGTACAAACTTAATAAAATTAAAATATTGAACTCAACTCCCGCGGTAGCATCCTATCACGTGTCTCTTCTTCCAACAGTTATTCAATCCTCTCACCCATGAATCCTACATATTGGCCTACATCTCTGAAAAAACGTCCCGATATCCTGGATATATTTATCACCTCCCAGATTTCCTCCTCCCAATCCATTATCAAATCCCTGGATGACCTTTCGTCAGATCATAGTCCAGTTTTGCTTTTACTACATTCGAACTTTGCTCTTAAACCTACACCTCCTAAACTAATTACAGGACGAGTGGACTGGGACAAATTTCGTCATGATCTGGAAGATAAACTGGACTTAAAAATTCCCCTTAAGACAAAACAACATATTGATAATGCCATAGAAAACTTTAATACAACTATAACAACGAGTATAAATAATAACACATTTGTTAATAATAAAAGCAATAATTTAAGACATATTAACTTGCCTCAGCATATTCGAATCTTATTAAGGGATAAACGCAGAGCAATAAAAGCAGATCGAAGTGGCACAGGACTAGATATCCTTCAGACAAAACGTACTATACCGAATTGACTAACAAACTAAAATCAGAAAATATAAAACTCAACAATTACTGAACCTAACTGAAAATATTACAACAACTGACAAATCACTATGGACTACAACCAAAAAACTTCTGAAGTTTAAAGATTTTAATCACCCACTTCTTACTGAATCCCAAACCTGGTCCAAATCCGACGAAGAAAAAGCCCTGTTATTCGGTCAGGGTTCCCATCTGTTCCAAATTTTCAACCCACATCCTGATATCCTTAATCCAACCCACATCGAATGTATTGAATCAGAACTGGATACTCCTCTCCAAATGTCCCTTCCACCTAAAGCATTTAATCCCACAGAAATATCCAACATCATTCAAAGATTACCCTCCTGCAAAGCTCCTGGATATGACCTAATAACATCCCAGATCTTGAAACTTCTTCCTCGAAAAGCCATCCTATTCCTTACATTCATATATAATGCTGTACTCACATATTTCCCTGATCCTTGGAAAATATCTATTGTCAAAATGATCCACAAACCCAAAAAGCCACCAGAATATCCATCCTCTTACCGTCTCATCTCTCTGTTACCCATCATGGGAAAAATCCTGGAAAAACTGATCTTAAAACGCCTGTACCCAATCCTAGATTCTAATCACATAATCTCAGATCACCAATTTGGATTCCGCTCCTCCCATTCCACTATACAACAATGCCATCGTGTGGTAGACGTAGTATCCTCTTCATTGGAGCGCGTATGTACTGTACGGGAGCCTTTCTCGATGTTGAACAGGTGTTTGATAGAGTTTGGCACCCGGGACTGCTGTACAAACTCCGAAAATTCCTACCATCTACCTACTTCCCCATTATCCGTTCCTACCTTACTGATAGATACTTTAAAGTAAATCACAACAATGTATATACATCCCGTTTTTCCCAGTCTGCAGGTGTTCCTCAAGGTAGTATCCTAGGTCCTATCCTTTACACAGTTTATACAGCTGACATCCCAACCCATCCCAACACTGTCATCACCACATATGCTGATGACACATGTATCCTATCAGTTAATAACGACCCATCTATTGCATCCCAAACCCTTGAATCCCACATCACAAACCTTGAAGAATGGTGTCAGAACTGGAGAATTAAAATAAATTCCAATAAATCCCATCAAATTACCTTCACCCTTCGTCGTAAACTAATGACTTCCTGTCCTTCAGTATCCTTTAACAACACCTCACTTATTCCTGTTGAACAAATCCGTTACCTAGGACTCCATCTGGACAAACGTCTAACTTGGAATCCTCATACCAGACTGAAACGACAAGAAACAGCTCGACATTTCCGACTACTTCAACACTTACTAGACAAACGCTCTAACCTTCCAATCAATTATAAAAGACTGATTTACATGACTATAATAAGGCTTATTTGGACTTAAGGGGTTGAGCTATGGGGCTCCACCAAGCCTTCAAATTCCTCTCGCATACAGTCCTTGCAATCCAAAATCCTTCGTAAAATCCTCAATGCTCCTTACTTTGTTACAAATAAAATTATCCATAATGACCTTAATGTTCCTTATGTATAAGATTTGGCCCAATCCAGATATCTGTCCTAACATAATACACTTCATAACCGTCCCAACCCTCTTGTCTCTAACCTTGCTTCCTATTCGATTCCTGATAACCAGCCGAGGCGTTTGAAAAGAAGATGGCCACGTGATCTTCTAATATAGACATATTATTAGAGTGCTACCAATGGATAGTTTCTCAACATGTGTTCCATGTCTTTATACCAATGTGCGAATTTACCAGATGTATTTTTTGTATACAGTTGTAAATATCATTTAAAATAATAAAATATATTGAACTGTGCTTATTTAAAAATATTTATAAAAAAATGAATAATTTTACCTCACTAAATGATACACCTCACTTCTTATTGTGTATAAGAGAGGTTTATAAAGAGAGAGAAAGGAAAATTAAATGTTAAAAAAACAAAGAAAAAAAATCTGGTATGTCCACTCACACGACTTTCCTACCTATTTCAGAAAAGTTTTTATATCTTTACATATGTTCATGAAGAAACAAAAAAAAAATTGATTTATTTTCCTGAAAATTGATCAAAGAAAAGATTTGAGTACGATTTATTTGATAAACTAAAGCAATGTAAACAGGCTTAATGTAGATCAGTGTAAAAATTTCAATACTCTCTAATATTGCTGATCAAAAATTGTTTGCCATAGCTTAGTATTGTCAAACAATAATTTTTGTTAAAAGTAGGGGAAATTGTGAAGCTTGTGTGATGCGGGCAACAGATTTTCTTACTTTCACTTAGTCATCTTTTTTCTCTCATTCTCCTTTTTCTGACACCAGGATATGAACCTGTAATCTTACAATGGTAATTGAATAGCTGTTACTTCGTTAATAGTTGTCCAAAATAAAAAAAAAACAAAAAAAAAAAACAGGCTAAATGGCTAAACACACTCAGGGGGCTCTGAAACGTATAGATCCATCGTAAACCGCATATCGGAAATTTGACCCGATTGCAATATTTTCCTTACCTAGTATAGGTAGGAAAGTAATAAGTTAAAACATGTATAGAAAATAGAATAAGCTGTATCATCTCTAATACTGGTTCGATTCCAATGATTTTTATTTTGTTTTGTTGGTAATTTAATTACCTTTCAAAAATTTTATTATAAATTTTACCCTATAATATATAGTTATATAGTTATAGGAGTTAGGTCCCATAACATTTTTCTTTTCTTTATAACTTTTTTTCCTGTATTTTCTAAGGAATTTAGTCTATCTACGAAAATTGAAAGGACAATGATTTGAACATTATAGGAGAGTTTCATCAAAATCGTTAGAGCCGTTTTCGCGCTACAGTCTATAATAGAAAAACATGTTTTTCATTTATTGCGCGCAAACTATTGCGCATGGAGCAACGAATTGCTGTCACAGACACCAGTAGTCAAAACCCTACAAAACAAAAAAAGAAGTAACAAAATCGGTTGAGTAGCTTCCGAGGAAATCTTAGCACAGACAGACAGACCAATGGCTAAAAATGTGTTTTTCAGACTCAGGGGGCTTTAAAACGTATAGCTCCATCGAAAACCGCATATCGGAAATTTGACCCGATTGCAATACTTTCCTTACCTAGTATAGGAATGTAGTTAAAACATGTGTAAAAAATAGAATATGCTGTATCATCGCTACTGGTTCGATTCCGCAGAGTGCAAGATAATGACCAATTTTGGGCAACACTAATGTTGTGTGTATAGAAACTCAATATAATTGGGCAGCAATCTTTTATATTTTATATGAAAATAAAATGTTTTATTCTTAAATAAAATTAATTTAGATCAATATCTTGTAGGCCAGCCATTGTTTTCTACCACTTCTTTCAGTCTGTTTGTTATAAAGTCGACTAATTTTTTGGTAAATTCTTCGGCTTCGAGGAGATATTTTTTTAAGACGTCATTGCTAGAAATTTTATGTTTTTCTAATTTCTACCTCCAATTTCGCCCTCAAGTGTTCTATCACATTAGGGTCTAGTTACTGTGTTGGGATTTTAAGAAATTTAGGGCAGCTATGAAGTAGCCATTCGTTAACTAATATGGCAGGGTATTTAGTGTCATTATAATGTTAAAAACTAAATTTGTTTTTTAGATCCAGATGTGTCGCTCTTTCTTCAAGTTTCTTCTCAAAATGTTTATATAAATATGTTATTTCACTATATGATCTATAAAGTGAAGATAGAAGTAGCTACACACCCCCACACTAAGAAAAAGAACATAAGAACAAGAAAAATACCGTATTATTAAGTTCTTTATTGATTACAATAAATTATTGTTTTCAATGTAATATAAACTGAACTAATCATTTATTGAATAATTACTATCAATATTCAGGCATATCGTTTTGACTATGAACCACTTAATACGACTCATCCTAAGCAGCTTATTTTATATAGATGTTTCACATAATTCTAAAGTATACACATAAACAATTTATTTACGAAAATATGAGCCATACCCTCATACGATTTTTCTATCGATTCCAGAAAAGTTAAACCACAATGAATACATATATATATATATATATATATGTATATATATATATATATATATATATATATATATATATATATATATATATATATATATATATATAATTGAATTGGCATTATTACATTGAGAAACCACTACCAAGAAAGAAATTCAACATTAAAAAATACATGAATATCAAATATCGTTTTTCGATTATTTTCCGAATTCCAAAATCGTCAAATAAAGAAATAAATAGATAAATTTAATTACCTCACAAAAGCCTTATGTATAAAATTTACTGTAAAAATTATTCTTAATGTGTCATGATATTTTTTTCTACTCATTATCTTATTACATACAATTGTATGTGTACTTACAATATAATACAGTTGGATTTCATTGCTGTCAGAGCCACTGGCGGATTCAGAATTTAATTTTTGGAGGGGGGCTTCAGCTCGAAAGCTTTTTTTTCATATATATAAAAATAATTACTTTGGAAAAAAAAAAAAGATAATAACAACCTATATGAAATGGTGTTTAAATGATTCTTGAAGTCTTATTATATGTAATTACACGAACTTTTTAAATATTTTTTTCTATAAAACATGGTTGGATTTTATTATTATTACTCCCCGTAGATATGTCTGTGCTCAGAGCTCTCCTAAAAGCTATGAACCAAAAATTGTGTTGTTTTTGAGTTATTCGCAATTCAAATTCATCATTATTTTTTTTAAAACCTCTTTTCGGAGAAGTATGTTATATACATGTAAATTAAAACGCTTCAAGGGTAATGGGTATCCTAGTTGATACCAATCATAATTATTGTATGATTACGCTAATACTTGTACATATTGTAATTAAGTATGAATGTTTTTCTTTTTATATATTTATTTGTTTTACTTATGACTTATTTAATTTGCTACTAATTTCTGTATTTTTTTTACTTTCCTACCTATACTAGGTAAGGAAAGTATTGCAATCGGGTCAAATTTCCGACATGCGGTTCCGACATGCGACGGTTCTATATGTTCCAGAGCCTCCTGAGTCCGAAAAACACATTTTTAGCCATTGGTCTGTCTGTCTGTCTGTGCCAAGATTTTCTCGGAAACTACTGAACCGATTTTATTGCTTCTTTTTTTATTTCTTAGGGTTTTGACTACTGATACCTATGACAGAAATTCGTTGCTTCATGCGAAATAATTGAAAAACATGTTTTTCTATAGACTGTAGCTTAAAAACGGCTCTAACGATTTTGATGAAACTTTCCTATAATGTTCTAATCATTGTTCTTTCAATTTTCGTATTTAGACTAAATTCTCCAAAAAATTCAGTAAAAAAAGTTATAAAGAAAAGAAAAATGTTATAGGGACTAACTCTCTAAGTATATATTATACGGTAAAATTTATAATAAAACTTTTGAAAAGTAATTAAATTAACAACAAAACAAAATAAAAATCATTGGAATCGAACCAGTATTAGCGATGATACAGCTTATTCTATTTTTTACGCATTTTTTAAACTTATTACTTTCCTAGCTATACTAGGTTAGGAAAGTATTGCATCGGGTCAAATTTCCGACATGCAGTTTTCGACGGATCTATACGTTTCAGAGCCCCCTGATCCCTGAGCCTCGTTCATTTTGGACAATTATTAACGAAGTTACAGCTATTCAATTTTCAATGTAAGATTACGGGTTAATATCCTGATGTCAGAAAGGGGTGAATGAGAGAATACAGATGACTAAGTTAAAGTAAGAAAATCTGTTGCCGGCATCACACAATCTTCACTATTTCCTCTTAACTTAAACTTTTAACAGAAATTACCTACTTTAAGCCAGTTTACATTGCTTTAGTTTATCAAATAAATCGTACTCAAATCTTATGTTTGATCAATTTTCAGGAAAATGTATCTAGTTTAATTCTATTTTGTTTCTTCATGAACATATGTAAAGATATAAAAACTTTTCTGAAATATGTAGGAAAGTCGTGCGAGTGGACACACCAGATATTTTTTTTTAATTTGATTTCAAGTTGCATTTCTTTGGTTTTATAGGTTTCACCTTTGTTATATAGATATATATTTTTATTTTTTATTTTTTTATTTATTTTTATTGTAGTGCCCGTAAATGTGGCAAAATGTATTATTTCTCAATAAAAAGATTTTAAAAAAAATACTTGTACAAACGCTCCTTAATATTTGAAAAGGAACGAAATAAATTCATTTTGCATTATTATTAGATAATAAAAAAATCTGGTGCACACAACTTTCACTTACCGATCTAATTTGAATAGAAATTATTTTCTGGCAATGCTGGGCTATTATAAAATTTTTCAAAGTGTATTTTAGAACGGAGCTAAAGCTTGAAGCTTACAGATAACCAGTCATTAAGACCATTATAATGTCAAAATGTTTATTTAATATATCGACGAGAGGCAATAAAAATCTAGTCACTCCATCTGCTTTTATAAACCACACGACTTTCTTTGCTCAACATTTTTGAGTAACGTCATATATATTTACTATATATACACATATATACATTTTATTATATACATTAAATATTTACATATATACATTTTAGTGATATTTTTAGTTGAAAAAGTTATCTATGCAGACAGTGAGTAAGTCTACTAATAGTGCTTTGATTTTGATGAAACTTCTTTTGTTTTTTAGGCAATTTAAATATTTTTGAAACATTTTAACACAATATCCCCCAAAAAAGCGTATACTTTTTGAGTTATTCGGAATTTAATTTTAACTATACATCTAAAGTAACATTACCTTTCTAGTTACAAAGAAAAGATTCCAATTATTGGACTAAACTTTTTTTTTTAATCATTAGTAATATTCTAAAAAAAAAAAAAAAATAGCATTACTTCAGTAACTCATTCAAAATTTAAAAACGAAAAGAATATAACATTAGGAGTAGAACATATAAAAAAAAACTGGAGACCATATCTTTGCTCCTAATTATCCAATTTTTTAGTATATTTAGTAAACTTTAAAAAAAAATATATACAATATACAATATAAAATTTGAAAAAAATCGGTCCAGTAGTTTCGAAGAAAATGCGAGGACGGCGGACGGACAAAAAAATTTTTATTCGTTTTTCGAATTCTACGCATCCTCAAACGTAAAACCTCAAATTTTGAGAGGAGGTGAAGTTTTTGAATTTTTTATCGATCACAATGGTTGATTATTGAAAATAATAAACCAAAAATATTTAAAAAATCGCGATATATCTACTAATAGTGCTTTGATTTCGATGAAATTTCCATTATTTTGTAGTAAATTTAAATACCTTTGAAACATCTTATCACAATATCGACAAAAAAGTGTATACTTTTTGAGTTATCGGAATTAAATTTTACCATCCCTCGTTACTTTTTTTCAACTTCTTTTCGTTGAAGTATGTTATATAGATAAATTTAAATGGCGTCAAGAAAATGACTTTGGCGATGTTTCATTGAAATCGGTACATTCGTTTCGGCACTAAGGTCTATAGCAACGCAGGTTTTTCTGCATTTTTATTATTTTTCTCCTTTATTAACTTATCAAATTCTTTCAAAAGTTATATTTAGCATTTTTACGTATGAATAATGTGAAATGATTAACATTTTAAAAGAAACCATATTAAAGGTACTTTAGAGGAAGACGTATATGAACATTGGGCATTTAAGCCCTGTAAAGTGACATCAATGGGGATAAGACTTAATTGATATTAAAGACCACTTAATTATACAATGATACACCGATTTTAATCAAAATCGTTAGAGCCGTTTTTGAGAAAATTGTGAAAATGTGATTCAGCGTTGATATAAAGTGGCACTTCCGGTTAGCTGATTTTAAGGGAAAAGTTGCTGTCACAACTAAGGCATATACCTATCTTAAATACGTAATATTAGTTTCATAGGACTTTTCGTTTTTGAGCTAGACTGCTAACATACAAACACACAGACCATTTTTCGGGTCTTGGTCATTTCGACTCAGGGTACCTCAAAACGTGTAAATCCGTTGAAAACTCAGATTCAAGAATTTTCTCGATCGCAATACTTACACTTACTATATACTACATATATACGTAAGTGAAAGTAAAAATATAATGGTTTGAGGGAAGGGAACAGGTACCATAAGATTACAATATAAACTTAAATAAGTGATTTATTTACAGAATAAATTAAATAAATATTGAGCAGCAGACGCGAAGACAGGCCAGACAGAAGAAGACAAGAGGACTATCGGCGATGAGCCCTGTAGGCCAGATCAGAGGCCCTGGCTTGATGGTAGTGCTCGTCCACGATGTGGTGGTGGGTGTGCGGTGGAGGGACCACCACTTCGTAGTTGAGGACCTTCGGCCGGGTCAGCCTGAAGATGACGAGGGCAGCAGAGAGGACGATGGACAGCAGGCCCAAGGTCATGGCCTTCCAAGTCTTCAGCGCGATCAGGGCGATGGCGATCGGCATCACAGCCGTGGCCTTGAACTTCAGACCGAGGAGGAATGGCAGCACCAGTTTCTTCATCATCCCACGACCTGCAAAAGAAGTGTCCTTGAACTAACGAGCTAAAGTTCTTTTCACATCTTAGTAATACGTATCGCGTAGAAGCTTCGGTCCGAAAGAGGAAAAGTCCACTGAAGAATTTCATAGGTTATACTACACGGAATTGTGGATGGAGTGATCTGTTAATTGTGATTTTAGTTACAGTAATTGGGAGTTAGATATTAACTCTGATTATACTAAATTCCCAAATTCAAAATTGTCAACTTAACAAACTACCTGCTAATGCGCTTAAGAAGGTACACATTTACTGTTTAGGGAACACATCAAAATTCATATTTAAATTTAATTTGAATTAAATCAAGAAACCACAACACAGCTGTTATCTCGAACATACTGCATATAAACCTCAGTTGTTATTGTGACGCCGCCATTACTGAAGCGTAGACGCTCACGTAGCGTGAGAGATTAACGAGGCTGGCCAGTTTGAATATTCGTAATTCCACTGCTTTGATGAATATGGAGTAAAAAGCTACATCGGCCGGCAAGGGGCCAAGAAAGGAAGAGAGAGAAGATGAACAAGAAGACTAGCAAATACAAGAAAAGAGAAAATGCAAGTATCCCAACCCACCTGTAATTAACCTCCGTATAAAATTAAATGTTATTGTATAAAATAAAGCAATCAATTTTACATCTTCACTCTTTTAATCCATTAGCTTCTCTAATTTTACAGTCCACAGCAATAAATTATCACCAGCTCTTAAAGCAGAATTATTATGACAATATCTCCGACAGCCTTGGAAGGGATTGGCATAGTAAAGTAAACATTTAACTTCCGTCTCTTTGGTGGAGTGAAAGTATAAGTGTATTTCCGTAGTAGCCAAATATATATTTTAAATAAAATGATTTTTAATTTTTTAATGATTATAGTATTGAAATGAAAATATTTTTTTATTATCCTGGGACTGTTGTTTCATAAGGACAAATTACAGATACAGAATAAATGCCTGTGTGGCCATACATAAAATTATTTTTTTTTTTTATTATTAACGAAATTTACAACTCTAATTAATAATAATACAACAAGTAAATATGAACAAGTAATATGACATGTACAACATGAGGAGAAACTACCCATTGGTAGTACTCCAATTATATTTCTATATTAGAAGGTCCAGAGGCCATCTTCTTTTTAGACGCCTCGGAGGGTTATCAGGAATAGAAGAGGAAGCAAGGTTGGAAACGAGAGGGTTCGGATGGTTCAGAAGTTTATTATGAAAGGACAGGTATCTGGATTGAGCTAAATCGGAAACATATGGTACATTAAGGTCATTATGGATGATTTTATTTGTGACAAAGTAGGGAGCATTAAGGATTTTACGAAGGATTTTGGATTGTAGAGATTGGATACGAGAGGAATTTGATGGTTTAGTAGAGCCCCAAAGCTCGATCCCGTAAGTCCAAATAGGCCTTATTATAATAATATATATGAGTCTTTTGTAAATAGTTGGCAGTTTAGAGCGTTTGTCAAAATTAATTATTTACAATTCTTATTAAGATTAAGATTTTTAAAAAAGAATAAAACAATTACACTAAAAACATACTGATAAGTATAATACAAACGTGGGAAAATAAAATAGCATAAGTAAAGAAAATCATTTCTGTGGGAACTTTAAAAAGTTCTCTTATCTAAATTTCATGATCACTCGTGTTGGGAAAGGACTAGGTACTTAAAAAGGAGAGATTTAAATGAGGAAACTGATTGTACATGTACATGACTTGAATTATGAAGGATTTGTCAAACGCTACAGTTCGGTGAGGAGGTGGATAGAGGTCGGAGGTACGAGATCTAGTGAGACGGGATTGAATGGAATATTTGAATTGTAGGCTGTGAACTATGTAAGAAGGCCGCTGAGTTCTGATGGCTTGGTATAGATAGTTTGGTATTGGTACTGATTTTTAGATATTTCTCTACCCATTTTTATAATGTCCTAACGACAGTGCAATCTACAACAGCTTAACTGTATTTATCTGTTCCGCTTATAACCTATGAAAGTTATAGTATTTTGTAAGGAAGTAATGATTTTGGATCAAGAATAGTGAAATAATCTATTAAGGGTATCCACTTTATAGAGGCTGGGTATGTCTTACTCACTGAGCTAACCTAATTCTAAGTGGGGTCATTTGGCCAGATGAATTTCATGGCCTTCTCAAACAAATGAAACATTTTATTAATTAATTCGATTATTCCGTAAGCAGTTTTTTTTAGAACCTTTTATTACCTTTCAAAACCATTAAGTGAAGGCAATCTAAGACCTGACAAAGCTTAAGTCGTTTGCTAGCCGATATCTGAGAGAGGCGCTAGTGTAATGTTTCTTAAAATTAAAGTTAAATTATGTTTTTTTAACAAGTAAGGAATCAAGAGAATTTGATCTTTACCAATTCACAACTTAAGAATATGACATGTCGATAACATGAAAAACCTCGCCTCTATTATTTTCTCAACACTAGCGTGATTTTGCTGGCATACTATCGATCTGCAAATTTAAGGTATGATGCTTTTGAAATGCAGTATAGGTTTCCATAAAACAGCTGATTATAACTACATATTATTCTAAACTCAAAGATGATGGTCACTCACCTTCGGGACTCTCTTCTTGAGCCAATGGTACCGTGAGGGAGGTGGGCAGTTGGGACAAGAAGGACGCAGGGATGAGACCTCTAGCTCCTTCGACCAACTCTTCAGGAAGTTCCAGCCTGAGGGAGTGTCCATAGAGGTACCTCTCTAGCCGCTCCAAGGTTGTCTCTTCACCTTCGGGTTTGGGTTCAGGATCATTCTGAAATATATTAAAAACAAAACGCTGTAAAATAGTGTACAAATTTTCCGTTCGTATCTACTTTAAGCACACCAACGACGTGATCATTTTTCCTTTTCGCGTCTCTAGCATGGCGTCAAGTTAAGATACTAAGATAATGAGGATAATTGTTAAGATAATTTTGAATAATAGCTCATTACAAAGAGGATGAGATGCACAGCATTTCCCTCGCTTGCAGTAGGCAGGTTCCTGAGGTATTTTAATCCATATCTTCAATAAAACTTGTTATCAGTTATATTTTGACAAAAAGTTCACCTTTTCATCTCTCTAACACGGCGTCGCATTAAGATACAATTTTAAATAATAGTTCACTACAAAGAGCATGAAATGCTGAACATTTTCCTTGCTTACAGTATGCAGATCCGATTTTTAGTTTCTGAGATATTTTTATCCATATTTTCAATACAATTCGGTATCAGTTGGTTTTCGAAAATATTTTTCCCTTTTAGCCTCTCTAACACGGTATCACGTTAAGATACAATTTTCAATAATAGCTCATTATAAAGAAGATGAAATTCTGAACATTACAGTATGCAGGGTCGATTTTTAGTTTCTAAAATATTTTAAACCAATTGCAAAAATACTTCAAAAATTCACTGGTGTGTGTATAAGTAGAAAAGAGACAAAAGTTTTCATATTTTGGTTCCTGAAGGTACTTTATGAACCGCAAGTTCTATCTCACAACCTAAGAACATCTAATTTCCATAATTGATCCTCAAGGGAATAAGTTATTTGCCACATAACTTATTTTTAAAAAGTTTAGTCAAATATTTTTGATAAATATTGAGGTACTAGAGATTATAATGGGAAGTAAATTCTGAAAGTTTAAATTTGAAGATGATCCCTTATCCAGGTTCTTTTTTCAATCTTGATTACAGGTCTTCGTGACATTTGGCCTTCTAAGTAATTTTCCTCCATTTCCTTCTATTCTGTACTTCATACGTCCATTTACGGATTTAAATTATTTACATCCTTCACCACCTTATAACTTATATTTTTCTTCGCTACCTTTCTCCTCGATCTCAGCCTATTTGGTAGTTTTCTACATTAAGCACACCAGTGAACTTTTGAAGTGTTCTTGAATTTGGATTAAAATATCTCAGAAACTAAAAATTGGACCTTATACTGTAAGCGAGGGAAATGTTTGAAATTTTATCTTCTTTGTGATGTGCTATTACTCAAAATTGTACCTTTACGCGACAACCTGTTAGAGGGGCGAAACGGGAAAAATAGTGTCGAAAACCAACTGCTAGCTAGTTTTATTAAATATGTGAAACTAAAAATCGCACCTGCATACTATAAGCAAGAGAAATGTTCAGCATTTCGTCCTCTTTGTAATGTATCCTTTTCCAAAATTGTTTCTTAACGGGACACCGTTTTAGAGAGGCGATAAGGGAAAAATATAGCGTCACTGGTGCACTAATTTGATAAATTTATATTTTCCATATTTTATACAATCGAAAATCCTCTGTAAAATACTAAATGCTCCTTATTACGTAACAAATAAAATTATCCATAAAGACCTCAACATTCCTCTTGTGGAAGACTTAGTCCAAACTTGATATACCTCTTTTTATTCGAAACTCTTTGGTCACCCAATCCTCTAGTTTATAACCTTTCAACCAATACGATTCCTGACAACCCTTCAAGACGTCTGAAAAGATGATGGCCAAGAGACCGCCTAAATTAATTTATCTTTGAAGTGTTACCAATGGGTAGCTTCTTCACAAGTACCTTCATGTAATATATTCCTATAGCAAATTTACTGGTTGTATATATGTATATATGTTTTATATATGTTGTATATATATACAGTTGTAAATTTCAATAAAGTAATAAAATAAAAAAATATTTTCATTATTTCTTTAACTTTCTGTTTCTGCGTTGCTTCCTATTCGCCTTTGACTTGAATGCTGCTGAATCTTTTTTTAACTTACTCATCTTACGGCAATTATGCAACAAACACTAATTTTGGCTACACCAAATATGACTACTAGTCTTATTAGAGATATTAATTTTTTAGACAGCAATCATTGGCTCGTTTCTTAAGGATATTAAGAACGACAAACTGGTTAATAATATTTCTTTGATATAACTTCTTCTTTTAGTTTCTCTTGTTTTTATTCATCTCAACTTAGAGATAAGATCACTCCTAACCCTGACCATTTGGGACCACATCATGCGCTTCTCCCAATTTTTCGAAGCTCTCCCTTAAATTTCATTCTATGTCATCCTAGTAGTCGACTTCCTGGTCTGATCTCTATGAATCTTTTGATCTTCGAGGTGTCAGGATCTCTGCGCTCAAGTCCAAACCACATAAGTTGGCGTTCCTATATTCGTCTTCTTTTTTTTGCCTCAGCTGATGTTATATCCATTTGATCCAGAATGGCTTTATTTAGTATGCAGTATCACTCAGTTTTTCCAATGATTCTTCTGACGAAAATCATCTCTGCGGCGGTTATTCTTGAGAAATACTTCTTTATTATTCTGTCCATTATTATAACCCATGCAAGATCTTTTTTGTCAACTATTATGTCAGTAATCATAATAGGATGTCGTTTTAACCATATGCAGTGTTACCGCGCGCTCTATAACAAAACCTCGTACTCAAGCCTCGTACATCCTCGTACGCTTGTTCATTCATAACTTGTACTATTATAAGCCGAGTGTTATTTTTTTTTTTTTATAATAAAATTAGATCAGAATTTTTTTATTTTTACCTCCATTCATATATTTTAAAGCCTTTTTACATTACTTTAAGTAAAAATTAATGTGGTCCCAAATTAAGTTAATGGTTCAAGAAGTAACATTAGCTTAATAAAATATATAAAAAAGTTTATATATTTTCATAAACTACTGAAAACGTTAAATAAAAATTAAAATAGCTAAATAAACTTCTTAAAGTACTCAATTCATAAGTATTCATTAGTAGATCCAAGATTTGATTTGGGGGAAGGACTCATTTTTTTCTTTTTTCTAAAAACAAAACAACTGCTTTTATGAAAGGATGTTAGTGGTTCTGGAAGGCCAATTAATTATTGGGGCATTAATGATTTTACAGATATGTATTATAATATAACAAAATAATAGATTGTGATTGTTTCAGTATTTAGCTTACAATTATATCTCGCACAAAATAAATGTGGACCACTGAAAAAATATTATTTTTTTTCATTATTTAAGATGGGTTCATTATGAATACTAGTTATTTTTTTCAATTAATTACTTTACTGGATTAAAAATAGAAAATAATGTTTTTAAATTACGGTAATAATTTAAAAAAAATTAATTTATCTAGAATATATTTACAATTGCAGTTTTATGAAGGAAATAATAATTACGAAGGAAATAGCGGATATACTTTCTCGTATTTTACTTTATGCTCGATAAAAATGACGGTAAAAATTTCTGTTTAATTTTCTTTTACAACTCATTTTAAAAAATACATATTTATAAAAAAAGTTTTATGAAGGCAATAATGGATATGGTTTCTTATGTTTTATTTTATACTGAATAAAATCTAAAATATATTTTTTTAAATATTATTTTCTAGAAAATTAAAAAAAAAACATATATATATATATATATATATATATATATATATATATATATATATATATATATATATACAATCATGGCTTGCTGAAGGAAATAATAGTCATACTCTAATTAAAGAAGATATGATTGCAATTTATTTGTCTATAAAGCAACAGAAGTTCAGTATTCCATATCAATATACAGTCAAAATAATTGTAAATCAATTCTAAACTTCATTCATAAAAATTTAACCTTGCATCGCGTACTTTAGCAAAACTTATGTACGAGGTATGAGGCTGGTCTATCCTTGTACCTCGTACATTACGTCATAACCTCGTACAAATACGATGATCCTCGTACAAACGGCAACACTGTCCACTATGCTATCCACACTGTAAGTATTATTGGTTATTTAATTAGTAACCTAGGTAACTAAATTTCGCCACAATTCAAGAAAAAACAAAACAAGATAAATTATAACAGATGAACCTCTAAAGAAAAAGGTTGTGACTCGGTCTGTTAATTAAAAAACACGTTTGAATATAGAGCTATTTTAACAATTACTGTTAAAATTGTCTTTTTTTTATCTAAGTATGTACATAATAGTATAACTAATCGATTAAGAATCGATATTATTACCTGGTTGTTGTTGGCAACGAGCGAAAGGTGCCTGGTGAACCTGATGACAGAGAGGTGCTCTGCGTTGTTGAGTGCCCTCGACAGCTCCTGTTCCATACAGCCTTCTGCTCCGAAGGCGAGGCAATCCAGCACATCGCTCTGCTAACGAAATATAAATATATATATACTTAATTAAGTACTTAATTACTTTAAGTTGGGTTTAGACATTTCAACTACACAAACAAACAAAAATAAGAAATAGAGTGCTTAGACATTTCTGTATTTCCAGAGAAACAAACATGACGGGCCTTTGGAATCTCATTCGGGCTAACCTATTTAATTTTTAAAAAGAAATGAAAGAAGGCATACAATTATTCAAAGAAGACAGCGAATGAACGAAATTCATTTAAATCTTATCAGGAATCATGAAACTCGAATTCAAAATATTTCAATCAATAGAAACAGTAAACAAATGAAGCGTTTGCCCAAAATCGCTTTGAATTCTCTTGAAAAATCTACAGCAGGTGTAAAGCCACAAACAAGAAACAGAAACAACTTATACACGAAGAAGATGGTCCGGGGTGGCGGTCATAAATAGGTTAAATAGTGGCAAAACTATTTTATTAAAAGCCAACGTTTCGACCCGACTTTGCAGGTCTTCTTCAGGGCTAGAACGGACAAGATACAAAAAGATTTTTTTTTTTTTCTCATCCCCCAGGAATTTTTATTAAACATTTACTATATACAATATAAAGGAGTATATACAAAGTTAGGAGCCTTTCTTTACCCGTAGGTATTTTAAGGAATGTGGGATAGGGTCTGCGGTATGCATTATTGGCTTTAGCGGCATGGAGCCTTATATTATATTATACAAAAAGATAGAATATTGTGGAAGTTACATAATATTTAGACAACAAATTATAAACAACGAGAATAAGCTTATTAAAATTATAAATAGTAAGTACTTTATCATATAAACAGAATAAGCTAAGTAACAAGATCCCTAACTTCCACAATTTTCTATCTTTTTGTATCTTGTCCATTCTAGCCCTGAAGAAGACCTGCAAAGTCGGGTCGAAACGTTGGCTTCTAATAAAATATTTTTGCCACTATTTAGCCTATTTATGACCGCCACCCCGGACCATCTCCTTCCTTTATAATGCAACGGTCAACTATTAAATATTCAACTTATTTATACATTCGTGTTTATCATAATTAGTTAAATGACTAACATAAGCTTATACTACTACAAAGGTCTTCGGTTCACTACTATGTGAGGAAATACTGCTAGAAAGCCAACGGTTGTGCAGAGAGATGATTGGGCTGATATCACGCTCAGCCGCCAGATTATCCCTCTTAATTAATTATTTAATTAAGACTACTCACTTTATAGAGGATGGGGCACATGAGGGTCTCCCGAACCCATGGTCGATCCATTGCTGATGAAAAATTACTAGTCATCAGCCGGACTCGAACCTGAGTCCTTGAGCTCTGGAAGTCAGTGAGCTACCCCGTTCTTCATGTGTAACTTAAGTTTATCTTAATATTACCTAGTATGTGTGATGATTAATTAGTTACATATGTATATTTATAAAGAATATATCGTTTTATTAAAATAATTATTTTATTTTAATTTTATTAAAAGTCGGGAAAAAAGTCATTATGTGAAATTTCATAACTTTAAATAATTAAGAACTTTGATAAATACAGAAAATTGTGTACTTCGTGTAACTATATATATGATAAATAAATAAGTGTTTGTCATTTTCAAGCACCAACTATGTTTTTATAAAATATAGATAAATAAGTTCGAAATAAATAAAAGCATATTTGAAGGTTAACCTATGTCAAAAATGCACTAATTGACAATGTTTGCAATAAATCAACAATATATAAGGTTGAGATTGCACTTTTCAATAAATAAAAAAAGTTTGTATTTAGCTAACAACTTGAAATAACCGTGCGTCCTGAAGATGAGGTGAGAACCAAGGGCGTGGCCTGAGTCTACCGTGGCGTTTACAGCTGCCAAACATGTTATTGTCAAACCTCTCTCACCTCTACTTTATAAAAATGTATATACAAAAGCTAATAAAATACATTTTAATCTAAATATATTTATTCAAAGACGACCGTGCGAAAAAAGAAATAGAAAGACATTTCTCATATTGAAGTTTTGAAGCTTAAAGCTCTATTCTAAGAGTATTTATTGTCAAAAAATGATGTGATGTTAATGTCCCGTTCGTATTAGAATTTCTTTCGTTTAATGTAGTTCTGCAAAACCGAGATAAATAATGTTCACTTGGAGCTAGATATAGTGAATAAGGACGATGGAGTAAACTGCCCCATGCAAAGTTTAATAATTTATTGCAAGTAACCAATGAGGTATAATGCCAAGCGTTTTATTTGGAAAAACGTTACTCTTCCGATTAGCCAATTCTGGCATTCAGTTTCGCATTGATTGATCCAATTTTGTTAATTGTGAGCAGTATGCTGTTACATCAATTGTCACTCTTGATGGCAATAACTCATAGAAAATAACACTCTTAAAATCCTACCACATGGAATCGATTTCAAAATATCCTGAACGAAATTTGGGAAACCAATTTTGACCCGTGCGTTCGGTTATTAATACATGAGCATTGCAATTATTTTTTTAATTTCTCTATTATGATTATCATTTTTAAAATAATATAGTAAAAGGTGCAGTTAATGAATGATATCTTCTTCAATATTCAGAGTTTGTTAGCAAACACAATATTAATATTATAATAAGAGTTTTCAGCAGAGTTGCCCAGTAGGAGAATCGCGCAAATATTTTGAGAGACACCCATCATAAAAAGTATTTGAATGTTTGAGGGAGACAAATTTCGAACGAGTTATGAATTTATGAATGAGAAGTTTCAATCCAGGGGACTAGGTAAAATATCTGGTGTGTCCACTCACACGACTTTCCTACCTATTTCAGAAAAGTTTTTATATCTTTACATATGTTCATGAAGAAACAAAAAAAAAAATTGATTTATTTTCCTGAAAATTGATCAAAGAAAAGATTTGAGTACGATTTATTTGATAAACTAAAGCATTGTAAACAGGCTTAATGTAGATCAGTGTAAAAATTTCAAAATCGGTAAAATCCAGCAACAAAATCGGTTCAGTAGTTCCCGAGAAAATCTTGGCACAGACAGACCAATGGCTAAAAATGTGTTTTTGGGACTCAGGGGGTTCTGAATCGTATAGATCCGTCGAAAACCGCATATCAGAAATTTGACCCGATTGCAATACTTTCCTTGCCTGGTATAAATAGGAAAGTAAGAACATGGACCATACGACAGAAAGTTTAATTGTTTACGATCTACGATTTTTCTAACTATGGTTTCGCTTACACTGTTTTAAAGAACAGGAGAGTAATCAAATTTCTTGGAATGGGGGAGGAGATTCGTGCGTCATTGACCTTAGGGGAGGAATAGGCACCCCTCGTTTTATTACATATAGGATATCCCAATCCATCTTTGGGTCCAACTTAGGAGTTAAAATAAGTGTATGGTAGGAAATAAAAATAAACATAAAAACCAGAGTAATTATTTTTCTAAACAATACTTGATTTGTTTTCAGATTATTTTTTTTTTGGAAAATAATAAATAGCTTAAAATATGTATCTTACTTTTGTTTATTTACAAAACCGAAAGCATGTTATAATTTTTTCTCTCACTGAAGTACAAGTAAAAGTTACACTACAGTTATAATTTAAAAATGTCGTTGTCGTATGTAGAACGTTTTTATCTTTGGTATATTTGGTCTTTAGATCTTTCACTAATATATATTGTATCTTCCTAGTAATATATATATATATATATAATAATAATAATATATAATTATATTTTAATTACCTGGGCTGCGGCGCAGGCAGCAAGGAGTACGAGGATGAGAGTGCGGTACATGACTGGCGAGTTAGCGGTCACTCGGCCAATATATACCACCCTCTCCCCACCGAATACCCCCAACAGCAAAGCTTTCTTATAGATTCACTTTTCAGTCTTACTAATTGATATATTTATTATATTATATAATATAGTAGTAAGGTATGTTTTAATCTTGTCACTCTATTAATTAATGAATACAAATCCTCTAAAATAGAGGCTAAAGTTGGTAAGATTCCAAAACAGATCCTCAAGAAACTGAAATAACAAATCATTGTTTTGTCAAGTTAGGATAAGTTCATATGATCTCATACCTGAGTACATATTTAAAAGAATAATTGCTTATGGTAAGATACATGATGATTGAGGAGAGGTGCAGATATCAAGTGGAGGAGAAGAGTTGAAGATCTGAAGAATTCGTCTTTATGCAATGAGCAAGGCAGATACAGTAATCTGCTGAATTTAAAAATAATGAAAATGAAATTCCTGTAAAACAAAACTAATGACGTTGTTGTTGGAAAAATCCATAGCTTTCAGATATCTTTCTTCTTCCTTTCTAAGTTCTTGGTTATTATATTGTATCTTTTCTTTAATCAACTTCTATAAGATCTAGTATATTGGACTGGGCTGTCACCAATGTCAATGTCACCACTTTTTGCTTATTGCGCAAAAAGAGCTTTATATCTTCAATTAAAAGATTTCCTTGATGTCCTTATGTCCTTGATGTGACAGAATGTAATATTTCTAAATAAACAAATAAAAAAAAAAAAATAAAAGATTCTGCGCATGACAAGTGGCACAATCATGTTAGCACTAATTGCCTGAATTGAAGCCACTAATATTGTTTTATAGAGTTACAGATACAGTAGATGTATTTTTGAGTGACAGCTTGTAGATGCATTTTTTAAAGTAAAACTTCTTTAGGCCCGTTTTGTAATTTTTTTTGTGGAGAGTGAATTAGATTGAGCCATTAGATTTCTGTGTAATTCTCTCGTAAAGTCGGCTGGAGTTGACTAATCAGAACTTTATATTATTAGTAAATGTTTCATCGTCTTTATAATGAGCTATTATTTATAATTTATATTTCATATTATTAATCTCGCCTTGTTGATGTTTTTACTTCTATCATGTGGTCTAAAGCACACACCTTTTCTAATTTTGAATGGTTGATCCAATACATTCAATCATTTTTACCAATGATGTTTGTACAACGTTTACTAGGAGTTTCGAAATGAATACGAAAGAAACTTTTATTTGTAATGATATAGTCTAAAAATCAGGCTGTTGATTAGATTTTTGTTTGTTGAGGTTTCTAGGCGTCGAGGTCATCAAAACTGTTGATTAGTAAGTGTTTCCTTAGCAACTTGAATTCCACGACTTTACTTCATCATAAAATATACTCTCCTCTCAGCACCGCTGCTTAGTGATGACATAATAATAAGAAGAAGAAGAACAAGTCATTAAGTGATAAACACGTAAATACGAAGAAGAGTCAAACTGAAAGAATCAAAATAAAAGATCTTTATCGTCTGCAACAATTATTTCCAGTAGGAGAAGCAGCTTCTCAATCAAAGGTTGTCCACAAACGAAGAAGACCTGGTCAACACTGAGGACATCGGCCCACTTGAGGTTACAAAAATGGATATTCAGAATTTGAAAATAAATAACGATGGTCTTAAGAAAAGAGAGGCTCTAGGAATCGTCAACCTACCATAAGATTAAGGATGGGAGAGAAGATCTGTTGAGAGCGAAGCAGGTAGAACTGATCCAAAAAATATGAGGGGCCTGGAACACACAGTTCGTTCCATCCTTAACAAGGGTTCTATGTACGAATGTCGTAATGAAAGACGCATAACACTTCTTTCGATTGTTTATAATTAAAAAAAAAATTAAATCTCCTATTAAGAGTAATGTTCTGATAAATTAGATATATGTGTACAATTAAAAAATAACGGAGAAACGATGAGGGACGTAAACCCCTTATTTTTGTCTATTTCAAAGCAGGTTATGATTCTATTTATAGACTTATAAACTTCCGTTTCATTGGAAGATCTGATATGAGACGAGTGTTCCAGAAAGTTAGTAAGGTCGAGGAAGACGTGTACAAAGACCCTAAATAAAAATGAAACAAGGAGAAGTATCTGCAGTCTACAAAGTTTGAACAGATTTGAGGTAACAGGTTGGACTTCGATCTAAGATAACTTAGTTCTGAAAGAGCTGATCTTGCGGAAGGCTCAAGACTCAATTACCTCACAGGTACAATGACATCAATAAATGATGGACAAACAGAAATATACCAGCGTATAATAAGCGCAAAATGAGTCTTCAGTCCCTCTCAAGGGTACTGAAATCTTGAATGATAAAGCTGTATCAATCGGTTTTATATGTGATATATAGATACATATATATGGGATCTTTATATGTGAAACATGAAATATAAACGGCACTCTAGCAGAGTCGAGAGATTCGAAAGTGAGGTCTTCTGCACGATAACCTGAGTTATCTGGGATCAGAACCTTAACACAGGAAGGAGAAGAACCAATAAACCGCTGCTTACAATAGATCATGATATGAAGGAAAGATGATTAAGTTGGACCTGGCACAGTTTGTAGTTCCGGAACAATCAAACACTAGGAATGCCTTAATAGGGGCTAACAAGTGTGGAAAATTTGCGTTGCCCGGCAACCAACGACATGATATCTCAGGCAGGGATCTCCAAAATACGGCTCAAGCACTCTCAGGCCTGAGAAAGTTTCTTTGATTGCATATACGAGGTTACTTCAACATTTATTGCATGTTTTTTTTCTCTTAGAAAGATCATTTGACAGCACCAAGTGTCATTTATAGAACATTTTTTTCATCACAAGCCATGACCCGTTGGTAGCTTTGGTTTGAAATCACAATGTGGCCCGAGAGTCAACAAGTTTGGAGACCCCTGTCTTAGACTATTGCTTTCCAGTTATCTACATATTTTGACTGGTTTTTAAAATTTTAAGCGAGGTAAATTTCGACGGGGTTATGGATTTTCGGACAAAGGGACAAACGGAAAACATTGAACAGACCGCAGCAAGTGTAATTGTATATGATCTACGATTTTTTTAATTCTACCTTAGCACGTTTTGTTTTTAAGAATAGGTAAATAATAAAATATCTTTGGAGGAGGGGAGGAGGTAGATGTAGGCCCATCGACCTTGAGGGTTACGGGCACCCCTGATTCCATCTTACCATCTGATCCACAGATATAATTTTTCCTACTGTACATAGTCTTAATAGCCCTGGAGCCAGGACCCAAAAATCAACCTGATCGCAGGCGAAGGTTTGATTGTAAATTACGAAAGTGCATGTTATTCAGAGTAAAAAAAACCTTGTCTGTCGTTCCGGAGCCGCCGCTTTCAAAAATGTCGGCTGATTTAAAGAATATTAGGTCTGTAATTTGAGGATCGAAACGGGAAATCCATTGTGAAAAATTTAGAAAAAGTTTTTATTTTTTTAACTTGTATACATGGGTTCAGACATGTAATAAACAAAATTTGTCAAAAACTTACACAAATTACTATAAATGGCCCTGTAACTTGGAAATGAGTTCCCTAAGAGGAAAAACCCATAAAATCAAAGTTGTAGAGCATCAAATTTTGCGTCTGCTGAGTACCCATGTATACAAGTTAAAAAAATAAAAACTTTTCCCACATTTTTCACAATGGGTTTCCCGTTTCGATCCTCAAATTACAGACCTAATATTCTTTAAATCAGCCGCCATTTTTGAAAGCGGCGGCTTTGGAACGGCAGGCAAGGTTCTTTTTACTCAGAATAACATACACTCTCGTAATTTACAATCAAACCTTCGCCTGCGATCAGGTCGATTTTTGGGCCCTGGCTCCAGGGCTATAAGTGTTTTGTATATAGATTTTTTTTTTTTATGTATATAGCTTGTTTAACTAATATTTTCTTTACTTTCTCTTTTTTATTATTGTTTTATTTGGCCAGATGTAGTATTTTAATTATGTTCTATTTTGTTATTCTAAAGGGACTTTGTCCCAGAATAAAGTTATTTTCTATTCTATTCTATTCTATCCACGTGATCTCTTGCCTGTTATTGGGGCATTCTTTGTTGTGTAGAGGCATCCTTGATAGATGCTTCATGTCCAGCCTATCTTAACTTCCCTGCCTTCATATCATTTGATAGTGATTGTCCAGTCTCTGAATGTTCTTTATTGGTACTTTTCTTCACGTGTTAGTTTCCAGATCGCAGATAGCTCCGGTTATCGTTCAGAGACTTTTCCCGATCCATTCCTGACCTTTAGTCCATCCTTGAGGTCGTTGGTCTTGATCTAAAGTTTTCACGATAAAATAATTATGAGTTCGCGTCCCAATGCCGGATTGGCTTTTTAACTCTGTCATTAATCTCTTGCCCACTCCCCTGTCCCGAAAAAAATCCCGCATGGCCTAAAAGGAGATGTAGGACTGGACAAGAAAAAAAAGTTTTTCTTTATAAATTTGTTAAGCTTGTTCGTTCGAAAAAAAAAACGGCGTATAAACGATGATTTTTACTAACTTTATAAAAGACTGAGATGTATATCTGTAATCGATCCTGCAACTTGTAAATTAGTGCTTTAAGAGAAAAAAAAATCATATCAAAAAAATCATATCTACGTTTATTGAGTACCATAATTTTTTTAATTAGTTCCAGTTCATCTCTCGAATTGGAAATCGCTATTGAAAAACAGCCGGGAAAGGATTATAGGGATGATTCTTTTCTTAACCGTCAAACTCCGGGAGATGATTCTAGACAAAATTTTCATTTCTAAGTTTTCAAAAAAATTCAAAAGTTCTTTTGATGCATGGTCTGATTCCGAATAGAAAAAAAATTTACTCCATTTTACGTATTTTCTTGAGTTGATCACGTATTAATTAATTTACTATGAAGCTATTGTTACCTAATTAAATTAAATGTTTGTTTAGTTTATCGTATCATATTCAACAAAAAACGTAACTTACTTTTTAAAAAAATTAAATTTAATATTTTTCTGTCGAAAATCGGTCAATTTTTTTATATAAACATTTTGTAACTCTTGAGGTTTGCTTTAAATATTAATTAATTAATTAAATAACACTCCTTAAATACTTCCTCTACTCTACCCCCTCTACTCTACTCCGTTATTCTATACCCTACATATATATATATACTACATACACCAGTTTCTAACCAAGAATAAATCGGTAGAATAAACACTGTATTCAACCTATGGTCGCTTTATGGTGAAGTAATTAACTAGGCCACCTGATAAAGGCTAAATAGATTAATTAGATTTCAATGGGTCAGTTGGCTCATTATCATCGCTCGTTCGATGAATGACAGCACATTCAAACATATCATTATTTGTTTAAACTATTTTACTATGTCCTATGTTAACGAAAGGAAATTAGAGAAGAATAGTCTTGTCTATTCTTATCCTAGTTTGTTGTTATAAAAATCAAAACAAAAAATTGAAAAAGAATTATTTGCCATAGTTTACATTTTGTAAACATTTTAAACCTTATCTTTACGGACAGCAGTTTACTATTCAAACAGATCATAAACCCCTTCAATGGATATTCTCCATGAAAAATTAATAACACTCGTATTATGAAATGGATCTTTCTTTTAAATTAATTTAGTTTTGAAATAAAATATGTTGAAGGTAGAACAAATCAAGTCGCGGAAGCGCTTAGCAGAGTTGAAATTGAAAATAATACTAAAATATATATGATCTTAATGGTATAAAAGATATGGACTTTGACATTGACAACATAATTAATAATGATAAACCAGCGCTCTCCCCAAATACTTCGGAATATCGTGAACTAATAAAGGAATTAGAAAATGCATTACCAGAAGCCCCTGACAACGAAATTAATCTTGCTACACAACATTCTTAAGAAAGTAGTCATAATCAAATTTTCATTGTAACAGACAGACCAATTAATGTTGAGAAATATCAATTTTTTATAACTCATGATAATGAAGAATTACAATTAGAAAGACCTTTTAATAAATTCCGATATAAAATTGAAACCGCTTATCCATGGAAAAATGACTTAAAAGAAAAATTAAAAGAAACAATTAAACCAAATAGTACATACGGAATTTACTGTGAACCAAATGTAGAAACAGTTAGGGACGACTCTGACTTTTTATATCCTAATTATATCTGTGGCACCTGTGTATTTTTTTTTTTTTTTTTTTTTTGTGCAAAGTTTGGAGTTTTCACAGGTCCAAGTTCAATTTTCGAGTTTCCATGTCCACATCTTAAAAAAAATGTAATGATTCAGTTTCTTTTAAAACATTAAAAATTATACCAAGAGTAAAACCAATAATTATTATTAAAGTGTATTATTATTATTATACAAAAAATCTGGTGCGCGCAACACACAACTTTCACTTACCGATCTACTATGAATAAAAATTATTCTCTGGCAATGCTGGGCTATTATAAAATTTTTTGAAGTGCATTTTAAACGGAGCTAACGCTTAAAGCTTACAGATAACAATTCATTATAATTACAAAATGTTTATTTAATATATCGACGGTAGACAATAAAAATCTAGTCACTCCATCTGCTTTTATAAACCACACAACTTTCATTGCTTTTATAAACCACAGAATGACTAACTCAAATTTCAACATTTTTGAGTAATGTCAATTTAGTGATATTTTAGTTGAAAAACTTATCTATAACAGTGAGTAAGTTGATTCCGGAGGTGGTGATTGCAGTGTTGAAATATAGAACTGAGAATAAAGGTATAAATTTAGGTACTTATTTCTTATGAAAGATGTTCTGGGGTAAGATACTTTATTAAATATCTGTAGAAAACAAGTTTTTTTAGTCTCAAAAATTAAAAAAGTATATTTTAAATGTATACAAATTTTTGCCTCTTCAGGGGAAAAAACTAGAGACCACATCTTTCATCCTAATTGTCCAATTTGAAGGCATTTTTTCGATTTTTTTAGGAAATTGCATAAACTTTTAAAAAACAACATACAATATCGACAAAAAAGTGTAAACTTTTAAAAAAGTTTTTTCCGTTGAAGTATGTTATACAGATAAATTTAAAGGGTGTCGAGAAAATGACTTTAGCGAAGTTTCATTGAAATCGGTACATTCGTTTAGGCGCTACAGTCTATAGCAACGCAGGTTTTTCTGCATTTTTATTTTTTTTTTCTCCTTTATTAACTATTAACTATTAACAAATTCTTTCAAAAGTTATATGTAGCATTTTTTCGTAACTCTGAATAATTCGAAATGATTAACTTTTTAAAATAAACCATATTTAAGGTACTTTAGAGGAAGACGTATATGAACATTGGGCATTTAAGCCCTGTAAAGTTACATCAACGGGGATAAGACCTAAATTATATTAAAGACCACTTAATTATACAATGATACACCGAGTTTGATCAAAATCTTTAGAGCCGTTTTTGAGAAAATCGTAAAAATGTGTTTCAGCGTTCATATAAAGTGGCACTTCCGGTTAGCCGATTTTAAGTTGCTGTCACATCCGGCCCATATACAAACCTTAAATACTTAATATCAGTTTCGTACTACTTTTCGTTTATGAGCTAGACTGTTAACACACATACACACACAGTCCATTTTGCGACACTTGGTTATTTGGACTCAGGGATCTTCAAAACATGTATTTCAGTTGGAAACTAAGATAAAAAAATAAATAAATAATTTAATATAAAGCAGTAATCTGCCCTATAATCATACATTCTTCCCCAGTATGGAGTTTTACTTGTAAGTCTAACTACAGAAAATTTAAGTGATTCAAAACATATGCATGAGAAACATAAACAATTACCCACGATACACTAAAACATCGACAATGTTATTAGAATTTCAGCTCCTAACAATAAAACCATTCATTATTTATTTTAAAACAAAAAGATGTTTGAGCTTATGAATTTGAAATCCCCGAGAACCCCAAAATAAGGAAATATGACAAGAAATTATTGAAACGGACTGAACACATACACCTAAAATGGAAAAACTTCCGAATAATTTAGTTTATTTACGACAGCTATTGACAAATAAGCAATAATAAACTTTTTCATACCAATTAATAAATTATAATTGTGCGTGTGTGTGTATTTATGAACATATAAATAGTTTCCTTTTGTCTAAACATGGTATGTGCCTTATGTACTTTAATTGGCAGTAATTTATATATTATGTAGATTTTTACTACTGTATAGCAAATAGCAATCAGAACAATATTAATATCACGTGTAAGATAATTGTAACCACAAATATGTAATCATAATTATGACATAATGTGTTGTATATTAAATCAAATATTTTTTATATTTGATATGAATTATTTATTTATTTCATAATTGGTAATTGGTTGACTGTCGTGGATAATGAAGAGAAGAATAGTTGGGGTGCTCAGTCAAAAAAGGAAGGCAAAAAATAAATTATAATATTTTTTTTTATTTTATTTTATTCTTCTCTTCATTATTTATTTATTTGAGTTTTTCTTTTTTGCTTATATCCAGTAGGATCATTGGAAACATCTTTTAATTACACTCTGTTATAGATTTTTATATTTTTTAAAATTCCAAAGATTTTTTCTTCGTCGATTTTTTTTTTTATGTTCTGAGCCATATCCAATTTTTTTTCTTATATTTTTAAATACTTGGCAGTCTTGGATGATGTGTTGGACATTTCTTAGCACCTTGTAGCTCTCGCATGACGGTGGGTCTAGTCCTCTTAGTAGAGAGACATGTGAAAATTCACAATACCCAATTCTTAAGCGTCTGAGGACTGTCTCTTCTTTCCTAGAGGGCCGATTAGAGATTTTCCATTTCAAACAGTGTTTTATATTTCTTTTAACTTCGTTACTTTTTGTTGCTATCTGTTCTGCTACATTTTTCGCACTTCATTTTTTTATGTTGCAAAACATTTTCTATGAGAACTTTGTTAATTATAATCACATATATATTTTTCTCATTCTTACCATATTGGCTGCCTTATCTGAGAGTTTATTTCCGCTGATTCCACAGAGTAAAGGGAACATTATTTAAGGGACCCAGAAGAACATTATTTATATTACCCTTTCCTATTAATTTCCACTTTTCCACTTCCTATAAATTCCACATTTTTATATCGCCATTGTAGTTGTCGGTTTTTGATCGCTAAATTTGCACACATTGAGTCCGTTACCACGGCCCAATCGTTACTCTCAGTCACTAGCGGATCCAGAATTTAATTTTGGGGGAGGCTTCAGCCCGAAAGATTTTTTTTTTCATATACATATAACGATAATACATTTTTTAAAAAAGAAAGAAATTAACTACCTACATGAAATGGTGTTTAAGTGGTTCTTGAAGTCCTATTAAATGTAATTAAACGAACAAGAATACTTTAAGAGGTTGTTTTTAATATTTTTTTCTGTATATTTTACCATTTTGGGAGGGGCTTCAGCCCGAAAGCCTCCTCCCCCCATAGATCCGCCTATGTTCTCAGTCGATGTGAATTAATAAATACGTATTCTACTGGAGTGTTAAGAATCTGCATAAGTTTACATAAATAAAATTAAATAAATGTAAGAAACAAACACAAAAGTCTAAACAAATAAAATAATATTACAGCCTCTTAAAGGCTTGGTAGAATATGCAATCTATTTAGGCTCTTCTGTCTTAAAAAAAATTATATCCGAAACCTATTATGTTTTGATTAAAAAGCTTAAATCGCTTGGCATTTTGACGCGTGTCTAAACTCTATTTTTCTTTATTTCTAGATTGCTCTGTCCTTTTAAGATTGATTCTAAATAACCCGGAATGAATTGTCAAATTAGCTTTCCCTGATGGCCCAGCGATGAAAGCAGTGAATCTTAGCATTCCTCCGCGAGAGGCAGCATATCTGGGAGGGCCGCCTGATGAATCGTCAATGAACTACCATTTGGGTCAGCACTCTCAGCTCCGGCAGTGGTCGGGTTCCTTCTGACTTGTCTTTGATTTAGCACTTCAATTTATTATTTGCTAATTGGCCCGTGCGAATAATTCGTTATAATATATAATATAATATATAATAATATATTGTTTAGTGAATAAACAGCAAAATAATATGCAAATAAGTAGACCTTAAGTACTATGTGAGGAAGGAATTACTTGTGTTTTTTATTTTTTTTTGGTCAGATACAATATTTCATTTAGTATAATAGACCAAAATGGTACTGAGCTTTCAATGCTAAAGGTTTCAGGTTCGAATCTCGGCTCATGGCAGAAAAATTATTTATTCTGTTTCATTGGCCGTGGGGTGACCCTGGGTAGGTAGACACTCCTGGGGCCACACCCAGCCTCTATAAACTGGGTGCCCTTAATTAAAATAATTTATTAAGGGGAAAAACCTGGCTGTTGAGCGTGATCTCGGTCAAATCACCTCCTCGCACAACCGTAGACCCAGAAACAGTGCTTTCCCTAAATAGTACTGAACTCAAGACCCTTCATGGGCAGTAGTGGTACAGGGTTTTTTTTTTTTTTTTTCACGAACAGGCCTTAAAGACCACGCAAATACCACGAATTTAATGCTTCCTCTTCATCTGCCTCCTTTCTTCCCATATACCCCTTTTTGGAGCGCTTCTTTCCTGCAAGAACCGTTATTCTCTTGAGCGCCTTCCTGTACTTATCTCTGTCCAAACAATCTTGGTCTCTTAGCTCCACTTGGTCCATATCATCCTTAATCTGTTTAAAATACCCGCTTAAATTCTTATGATTGTGGATACGCTGAAAGATTTTATGGTTAATCTTTCAGAATTCGCCCTCATCATATGGCCATAGAACCTCAGCCTTCCCACCCTAGCGTCAGTTTCTAGATCTGTTGTTTCCTTATATATTTCTTCATTTGACCTCAACCTGTATCCTTCAGGTGTTCTCCTAGGCTAGGCCCGTAGATTTTTCTTGGTACAGGTTTTATACTAGACCAAAATATTTTTACAAATAAATTTTCAAGGACCATTTTTTAAATTCTGAATATTGCCAAATATATTCAAAATAAGGCCTCGCTTATAATATTGTATATATATTTTTTAAATATAAAATTTACCAACAAAAGCCTTTAAAAAATAGTGAAACATATATCAGCCAGGAAAGACGGTAGTAGAATAATAAAAGCAGTATTTTCGAAAAGGATAACATTTTTATTTATATCAAATCTATTGGACTGTATCTACAGTAATAATAATCCGATTTTACAATTTTTTTTTTTTTTTTTTTTTTTTTGTATTATAGGAAATTTAGTAATCTTTCAATTAATCATGGGTACAATGACGAAGAAAATTAATACTTCTTGAGTTATTCGCAACTAGTTTATTTTCCTTCATAGCTTTTTTAATGAAATTTCGGGTGGTGGTGATTATTTTTCTCATCTGAAGGAAAAGATCTTTAAAATGAGGACTCAATCGTTGGATTTGATGAAGAATTGACGAAGTTATGGTATTGCAACAAAAAACACCTTTGAGAACTAATATATAAACTTTAGCACTTATTAGCAATTTCATATATTATATATTATTGAAATCCATTTCGGTTTGAAGAAAGGTAGTTTTCCGCTGTATTTTTACTGTTGTTACAATTTAACTGTGCGCTTATATTATTAATTTGTATATACGCATGTGTGAATGAGTTTTAGAAGAATTTTGTTTATTTATTAAATTTCTTGTTTTTTATTTATTGAAATGAATTCCGTTTTGGGACAAAACTATAGAGCCGCTGCCGAACTAGAGAGACATCTTCTGCTCTCTTCTGTCCTCGAGGGTAAAGGAAAGACCCTCAGAAAGTATCGCAGTCAAAAAGATACCTTGACTCGGCATATCAAAAATGGGAGAGAGAGAGAGAAAGAGAGAAGTAGTTATGGCTTACAGAGCTTTATTGAAAATGCTTGTATTTGATTGCTACTTACATTCTTACAATATTATTAATTTATTTACATAATGGCAATAATATGAAATATTTTTCATTTCAGCTACTGAAGCCTAGAGTTTCGTTTATATTCTCTATCGCAGTTAGTCGTTTCAGCTAGTTCTAATGGTTATCACTTGAGCTCAAGACGATGGGCAAGTTCCTAAACTCAACACCGAGATCAATGAAGAACATCGCAAATCCATCATACCGTTCGAAAACTCATCAATGTAACAGTTCCTGAACTATCTTTATTTATTGAATAAACAAAATCTTTTAACTAGCTCAGATCATTGATAAATATCGGAAATCTATCAATGGAATATCGACGAGTTAACGAACTTGCATAATGCCGTTGTATATTAATATTATTTACATAGTTAAAGCGTTCATGTGTATGAATGAAATACATTTTCTTTCAAGCTCTGTTTACTACGATATTGTATTCGGAACGATAAATCTATCAATGTTTTCAAATGTTCGATGGGAGGAAAAATATTACAAAACGTTTAGAAATATGATTTTTTTTATAAAAACAGCTTAATGAAAGGGAATGACAGCATCTAGATTTGTTTTTAGTCAAGAAGAATACATAAGATCCATTAGAAAACCTTAAGGCGAAGATTATAGGGGAAATCAATTACACTTGGATTTGTAAAAGCATTATAATTGAACATATAATTCTGGGTGGTTTCTTTGATATCGAAGAAAGTTTGAATTCTGTTATTTCAGCATTGATAGTTATGGTATTATCTATCTATGGTCCATATAAGAAGTAATGGATTCCGTTCATTCTTCAATTGAAAGCATATATCACGAATATTTTAAATGTAATCTTAAAAATATTACCTAAATTGAATAAAGCATAAAATACTTGACATCATATTTTCTGGATAAACATTTATTCTTTACAAAACAAAAAATATATATTAAAACGTTGAAATGTAGCATTGATTTCAATGAAACATATTGAACATGCAACTTATATATTGGTTGAGAATCTCTTCAAATAATGATATCTTGGCAGAAAATATATTTATACTATATATATTATTTTTAATTTAAACTTTAAATAAATATTTTGAAGTGTCTGTATTATAGCAAATTCATTAATGTTACAAAATATAAGCAAAGAGCTAGATTTTTTAACAATCGATTTAAAGCTCGATTAATCTTTGCACAAAAGGATCGATTAAATTAATGGGGAAGGTTAAAAAGTGTTTCATAGTTTAGCACGCTGCTGTCATCTGAGTGTTCTTAAAATGAGGTAATAATAATAAAAAGTGAAAAACAAACCGCATTTTCTTGTTATTTTCAACCTCAAACTCAATAATTAATATTTTATTGGTAATAATTAAACGCAATTCCGTTTTAATATGTTTTTTCGTTAAGTAGGTTAACGCCTGTGTCATGTTCATCGTGAATCTTATTTGTGTTGCAGTGTATAATATTGTTAAATTTGTTATTAAATGGATGTAATGCTGTTTAGAACTAATTTAGAAATTAAATAATTGATTTGTTAGATTATGTTGTATGTAATGTAGTTGATGGATGAAAGATGGATTTTTGCGATCGTCCATTATCATTTGTACATTTGTTTTATAAAAAGAATTTAAATAAAGAAACTTTATTAATAATACGGTTATTCATTTTAATTGATATTAAGGAATATTTGATGCATTAATGTTACAAGCTGTTCATTGTAGATTTTTTTTCTAATTCATTAATTTTTATATTATCAGTCTACTTGTTGACTTTGCAAACTTGGCAACTTTTAGTTAATATTAAATTACATTATTAAAATTAAATTGAAATAGAAATTCCTTATTATTTTAATAATTATTAAAAACGATATTCAAACATGTAAATTTTAATGTAGTATTTTTTTTCATATTAAGAAATTTTTATATCAGTTATATAAGTGATAAATAAATTGAAAAAAAAAAAGAAAAATAGTAATTTCTTGTCTAAATAACCTTTGTTGTCATAATCAGCTGATCCTGACGCTGCGCATGCTCCGTCAGGTTCATGGCGCAGCGTAGACGTAACTTCGTTACAAACAAAACTAGTGTTCAAATTGTCTTTTAAGTTAGTATATATTTTTTTAATTTACAATGTTGGAACTTGAACTGATACCCGAAAAGTCTCTAGCATCAGACCAATGGGAATTCACCTTAGGTAAGCCTTTTTATTATGCCATTTTTTGTTTTCTTTTTTTGGCATTGAACGATGAAAATCTAGGACGTTCACTCCATTGTTTGTATAGAATTTTTTTCAAATAATTAATCTATCTGAATGGCTAATTGTTGATATTCAAGTTAAGATAAAGTTATGTGTTTAAAAATAGATCGTTAATAAATAATAAATTATTCAAGACAGTTAAATAATTTTTAACTGTCTTTTATAAATGAGACATTTTTAAAAACAATAACATTTAATGAGTGTCATTACCCACCCTTATGTTGTAATATTGTGTTAATAATTCTACATTAAGTTGTCATTGAGTTATTGATTCTACAACTTATATATTGTTTATATTATTAATTTTTACATTTAATACTTCAACTTTTGATATTTTCTCTGAAATTCCTTCTAATTGAAAAAAAAAGAAAAAGTAAATTTGTAAAATTTTCATTTAAACTTAACGCTACTTCAAGGCATAGTATCCTCATGGGTCAAGAAGTTTATTTCCAAATTATAATTAATATTTTTTTATTATTAATTTAATATTGTGCAATATCTAAATGTTTACAAATATAACCTTGATGTAACCTTCATAGGTATGCACTTCTCCCAAGCAGTGATGATTATTCAATCACAAGTTGGTGTCATTCGAGGTGTCCAAGTAATTTACTCCGACTCAGTAAGTTGAACAAGTCATTTTTCATTTGTAATATGTATGCTTTAATTCTTTAACGAGCTTTAATATCTTGTCATCAGTCTGTCATTATTGTATTGTGAATTTTTAATTTGTAGAACTAATAATATCCCATGTTGCTTGAGTCAAAGTTAAAGAGAATAAGTTCTGTAAAATCTTGATATCAGAAAATGTTTAATTTTTGTATTCATTATCTCTGACCAAGCTTCTAGTATCTTTATCTTAAATCGATGGGTGTGTCAAAAAAGATATACATCAAGTATATTGCACTGTTCTAACAATCATTCTACTTTTTAATGAAAATAGCTGGTGAGAAAAAAAAATTAATTGGTGTTTCATTTTTAAACTCACCTCAAATTCATGTATCTGTAACAATAAATATATGTTGAGTTGTTTTGTTCCATGTTTTCACCCAAATTAAATTCGGATTATAAATCTATCATCTTATTAACTCTGAACTACATTCAAAGTTGATATGGAAAATTAAAAGAAGCTATGACAAATAAATAGAAAAAGACAAAAAAACTTAACGGATATGGACATCAGTTGTATGGCTTTATACTAACAAGGCTTATTTTACGAACTCTATGTTTTTAACTATTTACAGAAGAATTGAAGTACTTCAGTGTAAAAACAAATTTTATTTATTTATTCCTATTGTGTAAGTATACTTTGGCCAGTTGTTGTAATTGCTCCCCTTCAGTAATTGGCCAGGGTACATACATACCTGCTTTATCCGTAACCTGATGTAAATAAGGCGGTGTTCTTGGGCAGAAAAAACTGTCTTCTCTTAACTCGACTCCTATATGTGTAAAAGATTGTTCCCTGCTTTATATTGACGCGCGATTGGCTACAGTTTTCCAGGTTGAATGTCAAAGACTAAAAATTCTGTAATTACTGGTTCAGTAGTTTTTATATTTAGTGGTTACAGATTTTTTTACTTCTGTATTAGTTATTGAATTTTTAAATTATAAGTGAAGATTTCTAAGTTTTTAGGCACATTATCTCATAGTAATAATACAATATTCGATATTTAAAAAAAAACAAAAATATGTACCGCTTTATTTTATGAAGAGTTAAGTACACAGTGAAGGTGTGTTTACAGGTTTTCTAAACAGGCCCAATCCAAGCAATAAAAGGGGTTATTTACATGGTGAACATCCACAACTTGTGATAGTTATTTCATTTATTTTATGATATTTTTCCTTTATTTGTGATCCGAAACCAACAGTAGACACAATATATGTCACAAACACAGGAAAGCTTGTGAATGCTTCGCTAAATACCCTATTTCACACTTATGTGTATTAATATGAAAGAAGTTAGTCGACTGTTCTACATATCATGGGTGATAAATATTCAGGACGCAGTCATTATAAAGTTTTTATTAGTGGCAATGTTTCAACCCAAACATGTGGGTCATCATCAGGGCGTGGTTCAAGCACTGAACATATTCAAGTACTCGAACCACGCCCTGACGATGTCCCACATGTTTGGGTTGAAACATTGCCACTAATAAAAACTTTATAATGACTGCGTCCTGAATATTTATCACCCATGATATGTAGAACAGACGACTAACTTCTTTCATAATAATACACATAAGTGTGTAAATAGGGTATTTAGCGAAGCATTCACAAGCTTTCCTGTGTTTGGGACATATATTGTGTCTACTGTTGGTTTCGGATCACAAATAAAGGAAAAATATCATAAAATAAATGAAATAACTACCACAAGTTGTGGATGTTCACCATGTAAATAACCCCTTTTATTGCTTGGATTGGGCCTGTTTAGAAAACCTTTATAATGACTGCGTCCTGAATATTTGTCACCCATGTATTTACTATGATTTGCCAGTGTGTCTGGAGGGTTTTCTGATCTGATGACCAACGGATGATATAACTATAAATAAGAAGTAGTACTTTTTTTGCATTTATTATGCTTTATATTTTTCATCTTGATTATGTTATTTATATATATATATATTTTTTACCCTATGCCCTATGGTAATGGCCATTCACTTCCGAGTAACTTGGTATAAATTTCCTTTTCTTTGAAGTTTCTTAGATATAAAGTAATGTTTATTCTTTCTATTTGATGTTTATTATTTATATTTAAAAGAAGGAGAAAAACTTTTTCTTCATGATTTAATCCTTTGTTGTCCATAATCCATCCTCCTTAGGAACATGTTTCTGAAGCTTGGTCAATGTATCAGTTTCCTTAACTAGTCCTCTTCTAATCCTAGATAGGCTTCTGTGGTGGCTTTTCTATTTATTTTTTTTATAACATCTTATTTTTTAAAATTAAAAAGCAAGTTATTAAAATTTTTACTCAAAACTTTAAAATAATAAATAAAAATTATAAGAAGAATTTATTTGTGCTGTTGAAAATTGAATACTACATTTTTAAAAAATCAGATTTAATTCAATCTTTGCTGGAGTTGGCAATCAGTCGAAAACGTAGATACCAAATATTCACTGAAGTTATTTATAATTAATTATGTTAGCTAGTTACTTACTATGGTGATACCAGTCAATCTTGATTCTACTGCAGTATATTTGGCTTAATGAGATATTTTATTATTTTTTTCTTAACATATTAAAATCTGTATTATGCATTGTTTTATATTTTCAATGCTTCTACTATATCTTAACTATAGAAATGCTAATGTATAAAATTTTCTCATATTTTTTTTTTTACTCAGGTTCACATATATCGTCCTCTTGTGTGTATTTCTTCACAATTTTTTGGAAATCTGTAATAATTTGTGTATATTAGACTTCTGAAAGTTTTATTATTTAATCCTATGTCGTTAAGATTACCTTCATCTATTTTGTTTTCATTGTTTAATGCTTTGTAATATTCTTTTCCGCAATCTCTGAAATAAAATTTAAAATAAGTTTATTATTTTGAAATCATACTTTTGTACTTTTTTAAATTTCAAGGATACAATAATATTTTTTCTTGAATTCTCTTAACCTTTTACTATCAGCTAGTTAATAGTATGGTGTTTAGCTTTCCAATTGTATTTTGATAATTTGCTTCTAAAAAAAGTTTCTAATATTGTTGAAGGGTGATTTATTTAAGGTTCTTACATCGACAGCCTCAATATATCAAATGTTTAAAGAGAACTTAATAGTTTTTTATAAAAATGCTTTCTGTTTATTCATTAAAATTTCTATGTTTCGAACGAAAATTTCCCCGAACAATTAGAAAGATTTAATCTATGTTCATATGACTTTTTTAACTTATTAAATATAAAAATCTACAATTGGATATGTACTTTGCACATCAAAATAAAATGCCATTTATATATGGATTTTGTGGTTTAATATAAGTGTATTGTTAGCAGGGCTATCCAAACTTTTTACTTTTACTTGTTGAAGGAAGTTAGTCGATTGTTCTAAATATCATGTGTGATAGATAATCCGGACGCAGTCAATTTTTAAAGATTTTTCTTGCCCTATTTTTCAACCCAAGTATGTGGATCATCGTCTCAGGGCATGTTACCGCCCATGGAGGTGCTCAAGTACTACTCTGTCATGATGATGACCCACATACTTGGTTTAAAACATCGATGAATAATATTCTTAAATACTGACTGCGTCCTAATTATCTGCCATACATTACTTTTACATACTCACCTATAGTAATAGGAAGTATTGCAATCATGAAAAAATTTGAATCCAGGTTTATAATGGAAAAACACGTTTTGAGGTCTCATGAGTCCAAATAACTAAGTTCTGCGAAGTGGTCTGTATGTGTGTGTAACCTAACACAAAAACTTCTTATTTCATTGTAAAGTTTAATATCTGCTGGGGCTTTTTCTCATTGAAATAGTCTGAGATGGCTTAAATTTTCTGAATAGCTTCAGTTCATGTCAATTTAGTCTTTCTGTCTACATTCTGTCTGACTTAATGAAAAACTTTATGTTTAGGCGCCATTTTTTAATATACATATTATCAGGTAAAGTACCAATGATTATAGAAGAACTTATATTTATGATGTATTTAAGTTTTTTTAAAAATCATAATTAAACTATTTAATTTCAAACACTTCAAAAATCTGTATAGAGTAGATATCTAGTTTGAATTCAGTTAATGCATTTATAATTGTGATGCATAAATCGTTTGATAAAATAGGTGAGTTAAGGATGGACTTCAATGCAACAAACCCAGATAAAAAAATTAACAAATAAAAGAGAAAACATCCAATTTCTGCAAATTTTTGACATTTTTTGTTAAGTCATTTAGGAGGCTTACTTCTTGAGGTTCAAAAAATAAGTCATTCAGGAGGCTGATTACTGATAAATCTTTTAGCTTAGTGACATTTCATGTAATAGAACATTGATGGGTTAAAGTTCAGAAAGTATGCGTAGTACAATTAAAAATATAATAATGTAATTTAATCCATATAATTTTGTGTTTATTTTTGGTATCTTGTTCGATGTCCAAATTCAATAATAACTATAGAACTAACGTATTATGTTAGGGTGAGAAAAACGAAAATCATATCTACCTTGCTCTTAATTTTTTTGTTGTTGGCGACAGGTTTAGACCTCTTCCATATTCTGTTCGTTCATTTTCCCTAACAACATATCCTGGTTTGGAATCTGACTTTTGTAATCTAAAACTTAATAATCTAAGAGCAAATTATAATATTTTTGCATTTAATTATTATTTATTTCTGGAGTTATTTTAGCTCAAAGTGGTCTAGAACCAGAATATTAAAACATAAGAGAAGGACCAATAAAAAACGGCTTACAGAAAGTGGTCAATGAATATCTCCTGATATAAAGGTAAGAAGTTTAATATGGGTGGGGCATGTTGCTCAAAACAATCGTTGTTTTTCAGACATCAGGAGTTTCGGTAGTAGTGGGTTAATACGTTGTGTATGTAATAAAGTCTTTATTACCAGCCCTTGCTTTTCCTGGATACTAGGGTCATTCCTTTCTCCCTCTCCGGCACTCCATTGCTCTTGTGACGGATACTACTGCGCTACTTGCACATAAGTTCTGATGGGACGGCCGTAGCCTTGGCATCGGAGACAAAGCGGGGGATCGAGATAATCCTTAACTGTAAGGACCCACAATCCTCCACCGATTTCTTCCAGCAAGGTGCACTTCATCGACGGCTGGATTTGTGTGGAGACGCCACATCCATTCTCGTCTCTGCCCCTGTGAGCAGTCAATCATTAGTTTGCTCCAGAAATAAGCCTCCAGGGTCGTCTCATTGCAATGTTTAGGGACCCTTTCAATCTCAACCCTGGGTCTTTCAGTTGCAGGTGGCCTCGCCTGAAGTCCCTTCTTTAGCTTACACCAATCCAGCAGTCTCCTCGCTTGATCGGCGTCTTCTGTAGCATTCTACCGAGCACCCCGATTCTGGGTGAATCATATCATTTTTAGCTTTGCGACGATCTCTTTTAGTTCTTCTTCTGCTGGGAGCTGTTCAAAAGTCTTGAAGAGGATACACCTCCGCTTTTAAAGTCCTGGCCTCTGATAGTTTTGTACATCGCTATTTCCTCCTGTTTCTTGAGCGTCACAAGGAATTCCAAAGAGCAAACTTCAGCTTGTTTGCCCTTGCCTTTGGCACCTTGGCTGAAGATTTATTTTCTCTACGGTTTGGATAGCAACCTTCTTCTGTCCTCTCAATAGATAGGTAGATTGAATAAACAAAGATACTGCAGATCTGCATCCAGAAAACTAGAAAGCAATAACCTAAGAATTGCAGGGATGGAGAAGGCTTGTTATGGTAGAAAAGGCCAATTGAAGAAAAAAAAACAATTAATAAATACTAGATTGTTACAAAACATCTTGTGTATGAATACAATCCTCCATTCCTACTATTTATTCTGATGTTTATTTTGATTCCTTGTGACTTGAGTTGGCATTTATATATCGATCGTGATTCGCGTTCTTTTGAGACATAACAGGCCAAAGTTCTAAGCGCAGCGACCAAGAAATTTGTCCTGCAGAAGGTGAGTCAGTTATATATCGGCATACTACCGCACTTTGGTTTAGGCATTTCAACAACGGGCATTTGAGCCTTGCAGATAAACTCAGATCAAGTCGTCCATCGGTCGTTGATAATGGCATTCTTCTTGAATGTGTAAACCAGAATGCACTGACAACTACTTGTGATTTATCTGCCCTAGTATGGACGTCTAATGCCAGTGTCTTGTCACCTTAAAGACCTGGTGGTACGTATTTAAGACCAAGGTTTGGCGTACATGACTTGACAAAGGCCAAAGACCAGCAGGGAGTTGATATTTGCAAAAAATTTCTTAAAAATAAAAAAATAGGCAGGCTCTGGAAAAAAAATGATCACAAGAGGTGAAAAGTGGACATTTAAAGAAACAAAAAAAAGAACCTAGCAATCATAAGCAATGGGTACTGTTTTATTTTGATTCTAGAGAAATGATATTGTTAAAAGATAAATTAATGTAATAATTAAGATAGAGTTATTTATCTTAACACTATTTCTTCTTTTTATGAAGAATAAATATATTACTTTTTGAGCCTTGAATTAATTTGGCAGATGAACTGCATTAGCCAAAAATTAATTAAGCAGAGAAATATGACTGCTATCAGTCCAATGAAGAATGTCGCAGGAGAAATTATTGGTTCTGCACTTCTTTTAAATCTGTCTTGATGTTCCATTTTAAAATCTAAAATATAGACACATTTACAAACGTTAAATCTATAATTTTGTAATTTATTAAACTAGAAAAAATAATCAATATCCTTAAAAATATGTACAGACTAGCCAACAAAATTTGGCACATCGTTAATGAGTGCTGAAAACTATAGGTTCAGTTTTCTTCTGATGTCCAATGCTAGGGTAATGGCCAAACAAGATTTTTTTTTTTTCTGTCAAACATGTTATTAATAAATAATGAGATCCACACTGCCTGGTGTCTCTATGTCAACTGAGTTGTAATGACGGCAACCTGGCTGATACTTATAGGGTATATATATAATTGGTGCCCCGAGATACTACCATGTCTCTCACCATTACACTGAGTTAGAGTGGCTCTTCCCCTCCATTCGAAGACAATATTTCCTAGGTACATTCCTCTATCATATCATCAACAATCATCGTCCTTCCTACGCCTACAACCTTCTCCAATTCAAGTCCTCAGTCCACTCCCTCTCCACAAGATCTCGACCTTCCGACCTTTACATTCCTTCTCACAGATATGCCTCGTTCCAAAACTCCTTTATTGCACGTTCTGTTAGTTTCTGGAATTCCCTTCCAATCAAAATTCGACATTCTTCATCCTTATCTACATTCAAAACCCTCCTATTCCAATTCCTGTCCCAAAAACAGTCAGGCACCAGCTAATCTTTTATGTAAAATTACACATTATATATAAGACCATATTCACATATAGCTCATGACCTGAATACTTATTATAGATTCGACTTTCTTTTTCTCTCTTTTTTTTTTTTTTTTTCTGTTTCAACAGAAACAGATTTTACTGTTAAGAAGAATATACATTTATTTTTTCTGTATTTTTTATTTTTTTCTAAAAGAATTTATTTATATTTTAACATCGTATATAGTTTTAAATATCTTAGTATGGTTTCAAGAGTTTTTTATATAGATTTTTATATTTTATTTTGTATATAGTATGTATAACCAATATTTTTTTTCTTTTCTTTTCTTTAATGACCTATCATTATCTTAATTTGTTATGTTTGTTTTTATCTGGCCAGATGTAAAATTTTAATTTCTGTACTTTTTTGTTATTCTGAAGGGACTTCGTCCCAGAATAAAATTATTTTTCTATTCTATTTCTATTCTATTCTATATCGTGATTAAAGTCATTCTGATTTTTCCGCTCCAGTTTTCCAAAAATACAATGTCTTATAGTAAAATTACTATGGTACTAGTACTGCTGCTGATTGAGGAGGGGGCACTAGTCCGGCAAGTGGGCCCTGTCACGGTACTTTTTACTAACCCTAACGACTACGTTGAGGTTGCCGCCGCTTTCTTACCAGAGTGGGAATATCATTATCCGTTTTCTGGGACCACCGAAAAATAAATATCAACCAATCCAAGTGGTAATCGGACTCAAAATATTTAGAAGCGGGTACTCCGGAACCCAGGCCATCGGCCATCCCCGTCCTGATGTTATTCTGTAACCACTGTACAAATGTCACTCCACTTTCATAGGTGACACAAAATGTCATGACCACAGGAAATAGATCGGTTAAACGGCCGACTATGTCCGAACCATTTGGTAAATCCTCAATTAAAACACGAGCGGAAGTCGAAAGCAGCGATGTAATTAAACCTAATTAACGCTCCGATTTTAACTGAAACAACCAGTAAGTGGCAGTTGCACAAGTCACTGTTTTGACCAAGATTTAGTTAGCTGAGCTTGATCTACCAATAACAGCTCAGCTATGTCATCAACAGTTTCGCTCGTTGATAAAAAGTTAAATCTAAACAGAGATGTAGAAAGGAAGTAGGAGGTGACTAATAAGTTTTCTACAGTTCTTTGTTGTGTGAGCTTCTCAACGTCAAGTGTTTGTTTTCGTTTAACGAAAGTCAAAGTTAAATTGATTTGTGTTAATTATATAAAAAAATGTCTGTCTGGATCTATCGAATAATTCTTCATCAGCCCAATGGACAAAAGGATTCATCCAAGGACGAAATACTCTTTTCTCCAGTAGTAAAAATGCAATTAAATCGAGGAAATCCTCGTCATCTGCGAGTTCGTCGAAATCTAGCATAACCATTTTTCCAAGAGAAAAGATAAATAAAAATGATTAACACAATCGATACAGCAAAAAAACCTTGTAAGGTTACCATAGTTGCTAAGGGTAACAGTTGGTAACTAAGTTTTTCCTTCGAAGTAAAGCTTAAGCGCCTACCGTCGACCGATCAAGATTAATCTCGGTTGCGAAGTTGACCTTCGTTTGAGCGACGGGTGAAACTTGGATAATCTTAGATAACGCTTAATCTAAGCTTTACTGTGTTGGAGTAACTGGCCCCAAGGAGTTAACCGAAGTCGAATCCATGACCTAAAAGGGATTGGACATGAAGGAAAGGAGCAACGGGTACAATATTTAAAAATTTATATAATGAAGATCCACGAGAATATAAAACAGTGATGTGAGTGGTCCTCACTCCATTTTTGCGTAATTTGTTTTGTTTTTACAACACAAAAACTAAAAAACACTTACATCAAAACTAAAATAATGCATTGGCGTGATCCAAAGCATACGAACTACTGCCATTTCGCAATATCCTCTAAGTTGAAGGCGAGTGGCGAGTGAAAACAAAAAACTTTATAGTAACTCGGATGTTAGTCACTGACTAACTCGGACATGACAGTTACTCGTATATTTATAAGAAATACTTTTATTTATAATGTCTGTTACAAATGACATCTAACATACAGAAATATATAATAAATATATGGCTTGACTTCAAGAGTTCTCTCCTGGCAAGAGTGTGACTTCAAGAATGTAACTGCAAGAGTGATTGGTTCTGAGGACCATGGGCTTAATATACCCAGGAATAATAGAGGGGTGATGAAATTCTGGGAAATCTATAGAGCCTTGGAAAGGGCTTCAAATGAAGTTATCAATAATTGATATCCTTATCCTTTAGTATTGTTATAAGATCCATGGGAAAGGGCCTTTTGCTGAAATCTGTTATTGTTCCCTAAGTCTTGTTAATGAGTCTTCTTGTGTTCAGTCAATGCCTTTTAGATAACTACTTCTAAGCTATCAGAGGTAGCTTGCCTGTCTATCTAGGGATAGCTTTATCCTTTGAGTTATAGAAATTGTTAATACAATAGATGATTCACCAATTGGCATATTAAGCACACTATATTATTAAAATAAAGGTTAAATTAATATTATTATTTGTTACGGATTAAGTGCATTCCCTAACTGTATAGGGGACCTTACACGGTCAATCGGAATTGCACTAATGACGTTCCGAATTGTCGTGTAAGGTAGTGAATGAAGTACTGATGGTGGTGCGCTGCGGATCTCCGAACATCCGGATATCAAAGGTTCATTCACGAGAAGTGGAGGGCGGACTGGGGCAAAAGTAGTGGGGAGACTAACCGTACTACTGGATAGGTTAGGTTACCTAGGCCTCACAACCATTATAAATTTCTGATTTTCATTATATGTAAATATTTTTAAACCATCTTCAACTATTTCTTTTAAATAGTCAAGTGGGCAACAAATTAAAAAAAAAAATGAGGAAACTTCACAATTTACTTGAAAGGAAAAAAAAAAACTTTAACGTTGTGTATATTTATCAGTTCTTTTCCCATTTTCCTCAACAAATTTATTATTTTCGCAATACCTTTCCTTAATTTTTGTAAGTAGTAGACTTATATTTTACTAACTTTTGTCAAAACGATTTTCTATGAGACTAACCTAACTACTAGATACGTTAGTTTACCTAGGTCTCGTTATTAAGTAAATAATTTCATAAAAGTAAATAGTTGTTTATATCCCTAGTCTATATTATTATTAACCATTTTCAACTATTTTTTCTTGAAATAGTCAAGTAGGCAATAAATTGGAGAGAAAAAAAAGTGGAAACTTCACAATTTACTTATAGAAAAAAAAGCTTTAACTGTTGCGTTTATTTGCCATTAATTTTTCCATTTTTCTTAACAAATTGATTATTTTCGCAATACTTTTCATAGATTTTTGTATGTAGTTGACTTATATTTTGGACTAACTTTGGTCTAAACGATTATCAGGCACTAGGAAGTAATTATTATATCTCCGCCTTTCTCTTGATGCCCAATATTATAAATGGCAATGTCCAAATTAGCATATCAATGCTGTTTCTTTGTTTACAACTGAGCTAAATTGGTATCAGCAACGATAAGTAATGATCAGTTATGATTGAACGTGTAAGGGTCTTCATGATCAAAGCGATAGCGGGCAATCTTGGAACTTCTTGTGACGTTCATTCATGAATTACCGTGTAATTCATTCACTTATGATGCGGTCACACGTTGCGGGTAGCAACACAGCAGTAACTGCCTAGGCCAGCTATCGGATGTTAGCTTGCGCTGTATAAGTAGATCCTAAAAGTAGAAAGAACCTTCTGTTAAGATCCAGACCTCAACTGAAAACTATCCGTCGGGGGTCAGTTTATCCCTTTTGAGCGAACAGGAGTCGAAAGCAACGATGTAATTTAAACTTATCAACCATCCTATTTGAACGGCACGAGATTGCGAAACTCATCAATCGTGGTCTAAACAAAGGGAGGTTATACAGTTAACAAGTTAAGCCTGTACAAGTCATTCTCGAAATCTCTTGTATAGCGTGATTTTGAGATCTGAGCTTGTCGAAAGTTCTTTATCAAAGCTTTGTTTTGCACACGCCTTTGCGGATTAATATTGTACAAGTACATCATTAAGGAGTCGTATTGATTGCAATATAACCTAACTCTCTGTTATGTATTCTATGTGTTGTCATGTATAATATTATCTAATTGCTTTGTTGTTTACTAGTAGTACTCACCCGGGAGGAAGTAGAGATAGCCATTTCCTGGTAGCGGTTTTATTATTTTCTTCTTGAAGGTACTGATAATATTCAGAAGCGCTCGGCGCCTTAGTTGATAAAGTTCTTCTTCCAGGCCTCAGGTCGTCGGCTTGGCTACGCCAGTGTCAACGATTAAATTTAAATATTTTTTTTGTAAACATTTCGATATTCAAAAATTAATAATAAATAATAAGTAACCTTATTAACGTTCCACTCGACTAAATTATTGCGTCCTCGTATGTACTGAGATGTGAGATGCTGCTTCTTTAGCGATGTACATTTTCTAAGATAATAATTTCGTTTTAATTCTTCTCAGTCCGAATTCGTACGTTCTTTCAGGAAGCATCGATATTTTTCACCCATGTATTACATAGGGATGAAAGGGTTTGTTAGTGAAATATTTATTTTTTATTTATCATATGTTTGAAAAACTTTTTCAAAGTAAACAAAAAAATTTATTTTGAAAGAATTTTATTTTTTATTATATTACTTAAAATTGAAATGCTTCTGAAGAGGCTTCTAGGCGATCAACATATACTGGAGACATTGAAGTTCAACATCTGTTGATGGATTGATAGTTGAGTCGTCTCATTTTTGGTCCCAATGATTGAGAAAGAAAATCAAAGAAAGTTGATATTTTGTGGGTAAGGCCTATTCATCCAATCATGTTGAAGTTTCTGTAGCTGTGAGGTCGAACAAATACGAACCACATATCAAAAGGGGTTAACATTCCTTCTTTACAGACCTATGTTATCTTTATCTTCTTCTTTCTCTTCCTCCTTCGTACCTTTCAACGTGAAGGTGCCTCTGTCAAGGCAAACTAAGCTTCTCGATCCCGATCCAGCACTCTCATGCCTTCCAGTTTTTTCCTCTTCTTTCTCTCTCTCTCTCTCTCACTTTGGAGATGTAGTATTTCCAATATTCTGGGTCTCCCTCTTGGACGTTTTCCTGTTGATCTGTCCTCAAATTTTTTCTTGGGTCCATGTCTTCATTCGTTCGACAGAGATGTCCAAACCATCTGAGTCGTCTCTTTTCAAAGTTATCCTGCAACATGATATCAACATTAGTATAAAATTGGTGGAGGTTATAATATTTTGTTTTTACTATTGCAGATCTTCTATAATTTCGCTCAGGCGTTCTTTTTCTTTGTTCTTTTCTTATGAAGGCCTTATTTTATCTGCCAGAATTTGGGAAATGATTTATATAATTCAAAAAAATCCCTCCACTTTTTATTTTATTAGCCATATTAATGTTTGGGACGCACAGAAATTTGCTGTTTCGCGATAACCTCCACCTGGTTAAACAATGGAATACTAGTGTCTAACATGTGATTGGTCTACACCAGGAGTCTTCAAACGTTTTAGCCCGCGGGCCAAATTGAGACCACCACTAAGTCCCGCTAGTGGCTTGTGATGAAAAAAAAATGTTCTATAAATGATACTTCAGATGTGAAATGAGCTTTCCAAGAGAAACAACTCATGTAATAAATGTTGTAGTAAACTAAGTTTAAGTGAGTTACTAAATTTCGTATTTTTTAAAATAGTTTTAAAATTTTACCGAAGACTCCTGTTTACACCATTAGTGAGGACCCTTTTTATGATTATAGGCCGCAGTAAGGCTAGACATAGATAGGCTACAATATTGTTTTTTTTTTATATTTTACTGTTGCTATTTTTATTTACATGTTAATACATATTACACACATATATTCGAGTTTATTATTAATTTTCAAACTTTTGTGACCTAAATAATTAAATATTAATTAATTATAGCTTCAGAGTAATGAATATTGCCCAAAAACTAACGGGGGTCACATGCGGCCTCGAATCTACCGGTCATTCTCCTGTGGTCTACACTGTCACATATATTTTAACATGATTGGCTTATTAAAGTCGCTCACAAAATATCAAACTTTGTTTGTTTTTGCTTTAAGCATTGTTCAAACATGGGACTGAAGCACCAGTTTTTTTTAAATTTATGATTTTTTTTTTCTTTCACCCCATACCAAGCCATTTCTGGCGGGAGCAGGAGGATCTGGGTTGTTATTGGATCTGTTCCAACAAGCAATCCCAGCTTGTTTTCGCAAACGCAATACAGGTTTTGTTTCCTTGTTAGGCCACCAAACGTCTTCGTCTGCTGTTGGGACAGACGCATAGAGGTACAACCAAAGCTATTCTAATCAGAGTGGGAAGGTCGAGGTTCATTCCGAGGGTCCGCCGCGAAATAAATATTAACCTGCCCAGGCCAGATTCGTTCATACTTCACGACCACTCAACCACCAGCCTGTCTACAGTCGTCCAACATAGCCTTCCACCAACCATCTTAATTGCTTATTATCCCCTTTAAACATTAGTTCCTAACTAGGCCAAAACATTTTTCAGCCATCAGAAATAACTGAATATTGACTCAAAAGGACTGTAAAGCTACTAGTGACACTGACTATAACCTCCCCAGATGAAAGTTTAAATCTGATGTTGGACAACTAATTTGTATACCTAGTCCTGCGATTAATATTGTTAGAAGGAAATGTATACTCATATATTCAACAGAAAAATTATTTTTTTCAAAAAGTTTATTATAAAATAAAATGTATATCTATTGAGAGTAAAACAAAAAATAAATTACTCAAAATGTTTCTCTTTTGCCTTGACACGGGCATTTAATCTCCGTGACCAGTCATCAATAGCAGCACGCACCACTTCTTCAGAAGCTTTCCAAGTTAGGGTTTGCTCTGTGGCATGCCATACGCTCTAGTTCGGACCAAAGCCGATAATCTAGTGGGTTGAGATCAGGGGTTCCAGGGCCAATCCGAGGCCGAGATGGATTCTGGAATGTTCTTTTGCAACCACTACTGAGTTGACCTGCCTTTGTGAGCTGGATTGGAATCCTGCTGAAAAACCCAATGACTTCCAGCAAACAGAGGAATATCATTTAGAGGCTTGCCAACAGGTTCCAAAATATCGTCCTAATAATTTTTAGTGACTGTTCTAACTCCTTTTTCACAAAAATGGATCTTTGTGTTGCCATCAAAGCGAATTCCCCACCAAACCGTCACTGATGAAGGGTGATAACCTCTTTTCACTTTTCCAATGATTTCCTTGGCTTCTTTAGAGCTGTGTACGTACATGCGATCATTTTGGCGATTACATTTTTCTTCAATTGTAAAAATTTTCCCATCGCTAAACAAAATCTTTCGATGAAAACCATTGGTGTAACGGCCAAGGAGCACTTTGCGTCTATCCGCCATTATTTTTTTGTGGTTAGCCTTTGTCCTGTCATTCTTCAAAATACACCCATCCTAATGTTACTTTTCATTATGGGAGACATTGGTCTGACAGAGATTCCCATTCCCCGAGGCATGATTTGTTTTTTTTCGAATGGGATTTCTTCTGATTGGAGCAGCCACTGCTCTCACTGCATTTACCGTTCTCACAGTGCGGGGACGGCCCGGTCGAGGTCTGTCACATACAGATAGGGTCTCATTTAACCCAAAGGATTCGAAGTACTGAAAATCTCTGACCTACATTTTCTAACTTTGTGTAAGGGGATCACAGCTAATAGGTTTTCTTTATCACCCCACTCCATGTTAACTGAGCAAAAGAAAATAACCTGATAGAGGTAGGGATTATCTAAATAATATCCAAGGATGTAAACAAACTTTTGTAACAGTATTTATGGCAAAACTAGATAGTTGAGTCTGTTGAGAAGGACAACGAACCAAGTTGATCGTCTAAAGGCTCCTTAAAGATTTTATTTAGATTTTTTTTAACGGCTCTTGAAAGACGTCAATCGTCTTTAGTTTCTTAAAACTGTATTGATCTTTTGCCCCCTCGACCAGCCTCCTTGATATCTTTATCTTTTTTTTATTACGCCTAGCTGATATTGGAATTCATTGACTAATGCAGCAGACTCCCTAATTTACTACTACTCCCTAGATTACATAGTCCTGCCTGCTTTTCCTAATCTTTTACATCTCTCAAAATATAAATTAACGACGGATGTATTTACATTTGGAAAGGTTTTTCAAATATTTAAAAGGGTTAGAAACCTTTCTATAATTACTTTTATTTTATTTCAAAGCACGATGAGTGTCCGCCTAACCTAACTTGTAACAGCCATCGCCATGGCAGCCAGTTACTCCATTACCCAGTGTTCCTGCTGAGTTTTTTTTTATAAAACATCTTTAGCCGGGTTTAGACATTTCAAAAACACAAACAAGATGCTAAGATATTCCTGTATTTCGAAAGAAACAAACACCACGAATGTTGGGAATCGCATTTGTGCCAATCTTTTATAATTTTAAAATGAAACGAAAGGAAGCAAAATAAAATGAAGTAGGAAATGGAAGATAAAGATAACCTTTGAATTCGACATTTCTCAAACAAACAATACAGATAGTAAAAAAATGCCTTACACTTATTTGCCTAATTAGCACACTAAAAAATGTCTAATTAGCGCTCCATTCAAATGCTCTTTGATTTCCTATTAAAAAACGACAGCAAATAGAATGGGCACAAACAAAAACCCTAGCCTTAAGTATTATTAAAGAAAAGGGCATTTCTACACTTACGGTTCGCTTGATATGTGCATTTTTATTCAAGAATAAAAATTAAATCAGGAACTAAAAATAAAAATGGTTGTACCGCACACTGATATTGCGATATATTTTTAGTTTATTATTTTCAATAATGAACCATTCTGATCAAACAAAAAATTCAAAAACTTAACCCCCTCTCAAAATTTGATGTTTAACGTTTCAAGATAAGTAGAATTCGAAAAACAAATACAACTTTTTTTGTCCGTCCTCGCATTTTCTCCGAAACTACTGTACCTATTTTTTTTCAAATTTGGATTTAAAATTAGAGGTCACCCGAGGATGATCATCCTTCATCGACATTTCTAGTTATTGTTAGTCATAGTCATAGTTAGTCTTTTATTAAAGCTGGATAATCAGTGAATAATAAAACACGAAAAAATATTGAAAACTAATTGGCTTATGCAATAAAAAACATCGGTAAATTCAATTTTTCTAACTCAAAAATATTCAATTGTAAATCAAGCGTCGTTTATATATATATATTTTTTTTTCTTCAATTTTTTATTCGCACCTGTCATGGTAGTGACAATTAGCAGATTTTTATAATGAAACGGCCAACAATAACACAAAACGTGCTAAAATAAAACATCTGGAGAATATATTTTTCTTTCTAAAACACTGATTATTTTTCCTTACACTTAAGTATATATGTAATATATAGTAAGTGTAAGTATTGCGATCGCAAAAGTTTTGAATCTGGGTTTTCAACGGAAATACACATTTTGAGGTACCCTGAGTCGAAATGACCAAGACCCGAAAAATGGTCTGTGTGTTTGTATGTTAGCAGTCTAGCTCAAAAACTAAAAGTCCTACGGTTTTCTAAAAGTTTATGGAATTGCCTAAAATATAAAAAAAAATTCGTTAAAATCGGACAATTAGGAGATAGGATATGGTCTCTACTTTTTTAAATACGTTCTGCTGAAAAGGTTACACATTTGTTTTGGTTTCTAGTTTTTAATGTGTTACTTAGGTAATGATAATTTTTTTAGCATATTACTAATGATTAAAAAAAAAATGTTTATTCCAATAATTGGAATCGCCTTTTATTTATTTTTCTTTGTTACTAGGAATGTAATGTTACTTTGGATGTATATTTTTTTGAAATAATAAAAAAATTTGAAATAATTTGCAGCGGTTTTTTCATTTTTATAGATGAGCTATGTTTTGTTGTTATTTATTTTAGCATTATTATTCTTGTTTACGTTCTATCTGTATAATGACGACTCATTTTGCTTTTTGATGCATGACCTTATCATACTCAGGCGTCAATATTTTAAAATATTTATTCTCACCTTTTCGATCGATCTTCTGTTTCGAATTTCTTTGAAGCTTGTTATGTTTCATCTATCATGCTTATTTAAACTGTCAAAATTATGTGCGTAGATATGAAGCCCTTGAAAAATACCAATATTTATTTATTTTACTTTGAGTGTTTTGTTTTCACTTGATTGCCCGTGCGAATGATTCGCATCAGTTCAGTATACGAATGTTAAAAAATCATGTATTAAATTTTGTGTGGAAGGAGTAATTATTTTTTTCTAGATCGATTATAAAGTTCGAATATATTGAAAATAATAAACCAAAACATGAACTCAATAGACTGTAATAAATAGTTTTAAAAAAGCTCAACAGTCTGTATCATTGTGCATAATGGTACGATTTAAATGATTTTTTTTTTTGGTGTCAATATTAACAAAGGATATAAGACTGCGTTCAAGGTGACAGATTCGAGTTCAGTTGTAGCTATTTATTTATGATTTATTCTGTTACCTCAGCCTTGATTCCTACCTAATACAACTAAGAGAAAAATTAGAGCGGTTGGCCATGATCCCTTCTTACTACACCTGATTTCATAAGGAGTAAACTCCAATAAATATATACATTTTTTATTACCAATTGTTAAATAAAAATATCTGATGTGTCCACTCACACGACTTTCCTACCTATTTCAGAAAAGTGTTTATATATTTACATATGTTCATGAAGAAACAAAAACGAATTGAACTAGTACGATTTATTTGATAAACTAAAGCAATGTAAACAGGCGTAAGGTAGATCAGTGTAAAAATTTTAATACTTCCTAATATTGCTGATCAAAAACTTTTTGCCATAGCTTAGTATTGTCAAACAATAGTTTCTGTTAACAGTAGAGGAAATAGTGAAGATTGCGTGATGCGGGCAACAGATTTGCGTACTTTCACTTAGTCATATTTTCTCTCTCATTCACCCCTTTCTGACACCAGGATATGAAACCGTAATCTTATATCAGAAATTGAATATATGTGACTTCGTTAATATTTGGTCGAAATGAACGATTTTTATATGGCTTTGTAGGGTATTTCATTACTTTTCAAACAACACTCTAAACGGCGTATTTTTCGAATAAGCTGTATCATCGCTAATTCTAGTTGGATTCCGATGATTTTTTTTTGTTTTGTTGGTAATTTAATTACCTTTCAAAAGTTGTATTATAAATTTTACCGTATAATATATACTTAGGGAGTTAGGGCCCATAACATTTTTATTTTCTTTATAACTTTTCTTCCTGAATTTTGTCGGGAATTTAGTCTATATACGAAAATTGAAAGAACAATGATTAGAACATTATAGGAAAGTTTCATTAAAATCGTTAGAACCGTTTTTACGCTACAGTCTATAGAAAAACATGTTTTTCATTTATTGCGCATGGAGCACCGAATTTCTGTCACAGGCATCAGTAGTCAAAACTCTACGAAATAAAAAAAGAAGCAATAAAATCGGTTCAGTAATTCCCGAGAAAATCTTGGAACGGACAGACAGATCAATGGCTAAAAATGTGTTTTTCGGACTCAGGGGGCTCTGGAACATATAGATCCGTCGAAAACCGCATTTCGGAAATTTTACCCGATTACAATACTTTCCTTACCTAGTATAGGTAGGAATGCATTTTTATTCGATATAAAGCTTAAAGCTTACAAAACATTAATTTCATTAAAATAATAAAATTCTTATTATTATATCAACGGTTTATTACAGATTGTACGACTATTAATTATTAAAATATTATTTTCCTATGCAAAGTTTACTAAAACGGAATTAAGAGCTTTGTATTGAATATCATAGACAGGTCAAAAGTTGTCACACTAATTCTAAGTGGCTACTATTGGGATATCACAAAGGCAAAATTCATCAAATTATTTACTAATTTAATTTTCTAAAAAGTTACATGACAATTTTTCGGAATAAACGGATGATAGATATCTAATTATTTAAATACAATATTAGATCTAGAGTTATTAAACTACAGTAAAGGTATTTAAGGTTATAACATATCCATGAAGTATTTTTATATTTCATTTCTTCTTTCACACAAGTATAATGAAATAGTATTTTAGAAGTTTACATTTCGTTTAATTTCTTCGGAAACATGTGATATACGTTAAATAATGTTAGTTTTTAGAAATTATCATTTCTATTTTTTTTCGTCACTCCGTTATATTCTACAACCTTATTTATTCCATATTATTACTTTCCTACCTATACTAGGTAAGGAAAGTATTGCAATCGGATCAAATTTCCGACATGCGGTTTTCGACGGATCTATACGTTTCAGAGGCCCCTGAGTCCGGAAAACACATTTTAGCCATTGGTCTGTCTCTCTGTCTGTCTGTGCCAAGATTTTCTCGGGAACTACTGAACCGATTTTGTTGCTTCTATTTTTATTTTGTAGGGTTTTGACTACTGATGCCTGTGACAGAAATTCGTTGCTCCATACGCAATAGCTTGCGCGCAATAAATGAAACACATGTTTTTCTACATACTGTAGCGTTCATTATAGACAACTATTAACGAAGTTACAGCTATTCAATTCCCATTGGAAGGTTTCAGAAAGGGGTGAATGAGAGAATAAAAATGACTAAGTTAAAGTAAAAAAGTCTGTTGTCCGCATCACACAAGCTTCACTATTTCCTCTACTTTTAACAAAAATTATTGTTTGACAATACTAAGCTATGGCAAAAAGTTTTTTATCAGCAATATTAGTGAGTATTGAAATTTTTACACTGATCTGCCTTAAGCCTGTTTTATTGCTTTAATTTATCAAATAAATCGTACTCAAATCTTTTGTTTGATCAATTTTCAGGAAAATAAATTTAGTTCAATTCTTTTTTTTTTTCTTCATGAACATATGTAAAGATATAAAAACTTTTCTGAAATAGGTAGGAAAGTCGTGTGAGTGGACACACCAGATATTTTTTTCTAAAATTCTCCACTTTCTAAAGATATATTATACTTATACATTCTTATTATTATTTCCAGAGATTCATTTAGGCCTGTTTAAACATTTTTTTTTCTCTTTTATTCAGTTATCATTTTTTTTCAAATATTGTATTTAGCCTTTTTTGAAACTACTAAACTATGAGGGATAGTTAATTTAAAAAAAAAACAAATTATAGATACTTAAGAAAATGACATTTTGAATATTAGACATTTAAGCCCTGTTAGACAACATTAATAAGGATCACAGGCGTATCTACGGGAGATAGTGGGACTTTCGGGCTGAAGTCCAATCCCCCAAAATGATAAAATACAAGCACGTCTTATGAAATAAATATTTAACAGTTACCTCTAAAAGTATTATTGTTCGTGTAATTACATTTAATATTACTTAAAGAATCACTTAAACTAATTCTGGATCCGCTTGTGATAAGGATAAGACCTGATAAATATGAAAGATTACTTAATTATACATTGATAAACCGAGTTTAATCGTTTAGCCGTTTTTTTTTAATTGTATTACTCGAAAAAATGTGTATGATCAATGAAATAAAGTGGCACTTCCGGTTAGTAATTTTTGACGAAAAAGTTGCTGTCACATCCCAGGTTTATATTGAGTTGGCAAATAAGTCCTTTTTGTTTTTCAGGGTGAAATAAAACCCAATATATTATAGATATAAAATTTATTTTTGTATAGGAATGGTAGTGCAAAATGTCCCATCCTAAGCTCAATATATTGCGAGCGACCATATGTTACTTTGTACGTTGGAAAGCTGAATTATTGCTCTTCAAAGCCGTATGGATGGTTTTTTGATTCAATGCCTACATAAGGAATAAATTAACAAAAACTCCTTATAGGTTTTTATTTTTTATCTCTAATTGTAGTTTGTTTACGAAGGTCCTGTTGATGTCATTTTGGGTAGTTTGTGTGGCCCTAAATTTCTACTGAATTTCTTATTTTTATTTTTTTATTAGGAAGCTTACCTTTATAATTTTTTCATATTTAAGGCAATAAACTTCCAATTTTCTTCATATTTTTTTATTTACGTTTGTTATTCTTTAAGTTTCGGGATAATTTTCCCATTATCAGAGCACTCTTTATTTTTTTGATGTGGCACCATTTTTCAAAAATTAAATATTTGTCACATTTTTTAAAACTATTTTTTGGTGTTACACATATTCATTGATATATTAATCAACAGTATCAATGAATATGTGTAACACCAAAAAATAATTTTAAAAAATGTGACAAATATTTAATTTTTGACAAATGGTGCCGCATCAAAAAAATAAAGAGTGCTCTGATGATGGGAAAATTGTCCCGAAACGTAAGAGACAACAAACGTAATTAAAAAAATATGAAGAAAAGTGGAAGTTTTATTGCCTTAAATATGAATAAATTTCTTGTATATAGCCAAATTCGTATTGAAGTTACAATATTTTTTGTGATTTATGAAAAAAAAAAAAAAAAAAAAATCATGTGAGGGATCCAAACATTAAACCTGGAAACATATTCGTGCAAATCTTTTTCTACGCTTGTGTGCGACACATTTAGGGCCATAGCAATCTCTCGCACCGATTGGGTGGGATTTTGATCAACAGTGGCCTTAACATTGCACGTTTTAATTTCATGTGGGCGACCAGACCGTTGAGCATCATTGATGTCAAAATTTCCTGAATGAAATTTGGCAAATCAACTTTGACAAGTGCGTTCCATTAAGGTATCCCCAAAACACTACAATTTTTTTCTATGAGCTTCTGCAGCACGCTTACTTTTTTTAAAAAAATACAAAAAAATCTGGTGCGCGCAACACACAACTTTCACTTACCGATCTACTATGAATAGAAATTATTTTATGGCAATGCTGGGCTATTATAAATTTTTTTGAAGTGCATTTTAAACGGAGCTCAAGCTTAAAACTTACAGATAACAAGTCATTAAGACCATTATAATTACAAAATGACTATTTAATATATTGACGACAGGCAATAAAAATCTAATCACTCCGTCTGCTTTTATAAACCTCAGAATGACAGAACTCCAATTTCAACATTTTTGAGTGATGTCATTTTAGTGATATTTTTAGTTGAAAAAGTTATCTATACAGAAATGAGTATACAACATTCCCAAAAAATTGTATACTTTTTGAGTTATTCAGAATTTAATTTTACCATCCCTCGTAACTTTTTGTCCAGCTTCTTTTCGTTGAAGTATGTTATATAGATAAATTTAAAGGGGGTCGAGAAAATGACTTTAGCCAAGTTTTATTGAAATCGGTACATTCGTTTAGGCTCTACAGTCTATAGCAACGCAGGTTTTTCTGCATTTTTATTTGTTTTCTCCTTTATTAACTTATCAAATTCTTTCAAAAGTTATATGTAGCATTTTTTCGTATCTCTAAACAATGCGAAATGGTTAACTTTTTAAAATAAACCATATTAAAGGTACTTTAGAGGAAGACGTATACGAACACTGGGCATTTTAGCCCTGTAAAGTGACATCAATGGGGATACGACCTAATTGTTATTAAAGACCACTTAATTATACAATAATACACCGAGTTTAATCAAAATAGTTAGAGCCGTTTTTGAGAAAATTGTTAAAATGTGTTTCAGCGTTGATATAAAATGGCATTTCCGATTAGCCGATTTTAAGGAAAAACTTGCCGTCACATCTAAGGCATATACCTATCTTAAATACGTAATATCAGTTTCGTAGGACTTTTCGTTTTTGAGCTAGACAAACAGTTTAGTTCTGCGCATGCGCTTGATTTGAATACCCACATTTCACGTCGTGTCCCACAGTTTTATTATTTTTTAGTAGAATAAGTGCTCAGTTTTACTTTTTAAAAAAAACTAGTTAAGCAGACATCAAAACAACAACAATGGACTAACACCACAGTGAGTAGTGTTGTTATTTACTGTGTACTATTACAGACAGTGAATTTAGTGATTTAGCGTCTATAGGCTTAATCTCTATAGCCATAACAGCTGACGGCTCCCCTCTCCAGTTGTGGCTGAGCCACGTAACTGGCTGGTTCTCAGCCGGTGGTTCATCCATTGTAATAACACGCAGACGTAGTTTTATTTATTTTATTTTTTTTCCCCTTTCTTTTTTTTTTTATATGCGATATTACCACCAAGTAATGTCAACTAAGAGGTCCCATTCAGTTGGCTCTACCCCACGTAATTCACCGCCTAAACAGAAAACACGTCGTAGTAAGCGATTAACCCCTCCCGGAACTCCTCCAGCGAACACTCAAGTATCTGTGTCTCAACCACTGCCAAGTACGTCTTCACAAGAAATGGAATCTCCATTTTTTACACTTAATCCATACCAGGTGCTTGAAAATGACAGGGAAGAAATGGAAGATGCACCTATACCTCGAGAACCACGCCCACCTCCTATCTTTGTCAAAAATTTGAGAAATTTCCAGTTGTTGTGTACTCAACTTAATAAAATCTGCCCAGGTAGCTATACATGCCTAAACCGAATAAATGATACAAAAATAATACCGGCCACACCTGAAGCGTACCGAAAAATCGTAAAATATTTAACAGACACAAATGCGGACTTTCACACATACCAGTTGAAACAGGAAAGAGCACTACGAGTTGTAATAAGAAATTTACACTCCTCAACCCCAATAGAAGTGATTAAAGAAGAGTTAACGGCGTTAGGGTTCAAAATACGTCAGATAACCAATGTTTTAAAAGAAAATAAAGAACAACCAGGTGTAAAGAATAAAATCCCATTGCCCTTATTTTTCGTCGATCTAGAGCCATCGCCTGGGATCGAGAAAATATACGATGTGAATAGAATTTTCTACACCAGCGTAAAGGTCGAAAAACCGTACCCAAAAAGAGAGTTCATCCAGTGCCATAATTGCCAAGCATATGGCCACACCAAGTCTTATTGCCACCACTTACCACGCTGCGTGAAATGTGGTAAAACACACAAGTCTGGCGAGTGTAATAAACCAATTACAGAACCAGCAGTCTGTGCCCTATGCCTGGAAGGTCATCCAGCCAACTACAAAGGCTGCCAAATTTATAAAAATCTTAAAGCGAGATATACGAAACCCAGGGACCCTGATGATACACCTAAACCAAGAAGAGGACCCGCTAAAATTGTGAACTCTAAGGTTTCTTTTGCCAAGCTACTTGGGGGTAGAGACCCGACTAATGTATGTGAGGCCCTGCCGCAAGAACAAACTCAACCCCAATCTCAATATCCTATCCCACCTAATGTACCTAATCAACAACAACCTCACCAACATCAAATCCAATATGTTCCTCCACCGCCTAATGCTACAGATCTAACCAGCTTATTGACATCCTTTCTTTCAGAATTTAAATCCCTTGTTACCCCACTGATATCACTTCTCACTAACCTAGTATCTCACCTTATCCCTCCTTTAAAAAATCCTTAAATGACTTCCATCAAACCCATATCCATTCTCCTTTGGAATGCGAATGGTGTTAGAAATCACATACACGAACTAACAGCCTTACTACAAGACAAGAACGTAGACGTAGCCCTAATAACGGAAACTCGGCTGACTAAAAAACAGCTCCTAAAAATACCACAATACATAACTTACCGTACCGACCATCCTGACGGTAGAGCACATGCCGGTACTGCAGTCATTGTGCACCAATCCCTCTCCCATCACCTACTCCCACTGCCTACGCACGATTTCCTACAATCCACCGCAGTCGTAATCAAAACCTTCTCCTTTCCTATTACCGTTGCATCAGCGTATTGCCCTCCAAACCAACCCATCTCCAATATCCAATTTAGTTCCTTCCTCATTTCCTTAGGACATCATTTCATCTTGGGTGCAGACTTAAACGCCAAGCATCAACAATGGGGTTCAAGAACCACGAATTCTCGTGGTCGAACATTGCTGTCTGTACTCAATTCCCAAAATTTTACCCTTCTTCCACCCAACTCACCTACCTACTGGCCCACTGATCCTAACCGCAATCCCGATATCCTCGATTTCTTTATCCATAATGGTTTAGGTGCTCTCAACCATTCCGTTGCCCGTCTTGACGAGCTTTTCTCAGACCACAGCCCATTAATACTCCAAGTATCACTAGCTCCTATTCCTAAACCCTCTCCTCCGTCCTTCATCAGAGGCCCAGTTAACTGGAAACTCTTTCATCAAATCCTCTCCGATAAAATTGACCTCAGAGTAACCCTGAAAACCTCTGAAGACCTGGACAATGCAGTACATTCCTTCACTACCAAAATTCAAGAAGCAGTCTGGACTGCTTCCTCCCCTGATCACTCCTCAAAAATCCTTAAGAAACATAATTTACCTCAACACCTCCTTGACCTAATCCACATAAAACGCCGTGCCAGATTATTATGGCAACGTACCAGACATCCAGCCGACCGCCACTCCTACAATTATCACTGTAAAAAATTAAAACAAGAATTAGCCACCTTCAGATCCCAATCATTCAATTCCTACCTCACCACACTCTCTGCTCATGATAATTCCCTTTGGAATATCACCAGAAAAATCCTCAAATCCCATCATATTTCCCACCCTCTTCGACGAGATGATGGCTCCTGGGCAGCATCTGATGAAGATAAAGCCGAGGAATTTGCCAAACACCTTTCCTATACTTTCGCTCCTCATCCAGAATCCCATCCCAGCCACACAGTAAAAGTAGAAGAATCCCTCTCAATACCTATCCCACTCTCCTTACCACCTAAAGCTGTTAATCCCTCTGAGGTCAAATACCTTTTACGGAAAATCACACCTCGCAAATCTCCTGGATATGACCTTCTAACCCCACAGATCCTTCGACAACTTCCATCTAAAGCCATCATATTTCTTACATATATATACAATTGCATCCTACGAACTACCCACTTCCCTCTTTTATGGAAACATTCCACCATCGTCCTCTTCTTGAAACCAGGCAAACCTTCCAACAATACAGCATCCTATAGACCAATTAGCCTACTCCCAATCCTCTCAAAAATTTTTGAAAAGATCCTACTGAAACGAATCCTACCTATAATTGAATCCTATAACCTTCCTACTCATCAATTCGGATTTCGTTCCCAACATTCCACTGTCCAGCAAGGACTCCGAGTTGTTGACCATATATCCTCAACCCTAGAAAGCAAGCAGTATTGCTCGGGTGCATTTCTGGACATAGCGCAAGCTTTTGACCGGGTATGGCACGCCGGATTACTCTTCAAGCTTAAAATCCATCTACCACAGTCCTTATACCTAGTACTCCGATCCTATCTTTCCGACCGCTCCTTCCGAGTTCGCTGTGGCACCGAATTCTCCGACTGTTACTCAATTGAGGCTGGCGTTCCTCAAGGCAGCGTCTTGGGCCCCATCCTTTACATTCTCTTTACCGCTGATATTCCTGTCCATCCCGATACCCTCCTGGCAACTTTCGCTGATGACACTGCTATCCTTTCTTCCAACTCAGATCCTGAAACAGCGTCCGCAAACTTACAAAGGCACCTCTTCCTGATTGAACACTGGTGTAAGAAATGGCGCATTAAGGTAAATGAATCTAAATGTAAACACATTACCTTCACCCTTCGGCGTAATACCTGCCCACCAGTTTATTTTAACTCCATCCAGCTTCCTTTCTCAGATACAGTCCGGTATCTTGGCTTTCTCTTAGACAGACGACTAACATGGAATCCACATACTCGACTTAAAAGACAGGAACTTAACAGACGATATGGCCAGCTATATAGACTACTGAATAGAAAATCTAAACTTTCTGGTGAAAACAAATTACTGATCTACAAGACAATACTGAAACCCATCTGGACTTACGGACTAGAACTATGGGGAACAGCCAAATTTTCTAACATCAAACGCATTCAATCCTTTCAGTCTAAAGTCCTCCGTACAATAGTCAATGCTCCCTTCTATGTAACCAATAAAACCCTACACCATGACCTTAATATCCCATTTATTCTTGATCTTATCCCAGCCAAATTTTCCAAATTTCACCAGAACCTTTCTCATCACCCAAATCCCGTTGTACAATCCCTATCAAGCACCACCCATCCCTACAATCCCCTTCGTAGGTTAAAGCGGCAGTGGCCACGAGACCTTTTGTAAATATGGATATTTTGGAGTTCTAGCAATGGCCAGATTCTCCACTCAAGTCATGAGTGTCTGTGGCTGTAGCGCTCTTACTCATCCTCCGCTGGTTTAAAATACCAGTGAAGTGGCTGAGGGAGAGGCGTAGGGATCTCCTAAGCCTCCCTTTTCCCTCCACATGTGGAGGGGACAGGATTGGTTCGGAGATCACCTGGCAAATTGTAAATAATGTATGTTTTATATAAGGTGTTTGTTTTACTTTTATTTCTATTTTTATTTACTTATGTGTATATATATATATATTGTTTTTCTTTACTCTTTTGTTCTTTCTTCTTATTCTTTTGTTATTACTTTATTTATTTATATTTTTGTATATACGGTATGAATGCAATCTCTGAACTCTATTATAAGTGTCCTTAACTGTGACAAATTGTAATATTTCTGAATAAAGTGTTTTAATAATAAAAAAAAAAAAAAAAAAAAAAAAGACAAACAGTTTGTTTTTTGCTAACATACAAACACACAGACACACAGACCATTTTTCGGGACTTGATCTTTTCTACACAGGGTACCTCAAAACGTGTATTTCCGTTGAAAACTCAGATTCAAAAATTTTCTCGATCGCAATACTTACCCTTACTATATATTACATATATACGTAAGTGAAAGTAAAAAATATACCGATAATGAATATTTTCTTCCATATTCACAGTGCAATAGCAAAGCTAGTTTCAACAAGAGTTAACAGATATTGTTGTTGACATATTACAAACAGGATAAACAATCCAGCTTAGGAATTAATTCTTGAGATAACAAGTGTATCATAGTGACAGTATCATAAAAATAAACAGAAAAAACGAAAGGACTTATTTGCCAATCCAATACTTCACTTAAATATGCATTTTGAGTTTCGTACGATTCGTTTTTGAGCTTGACTTTTCACACAGACTTGGTTATTTGGACTCAAGGGACCTCAAAACATGTATTTCCGTTGAAAACTCAGTTTCGAAAATTTTCACGATCGTAATACTTTCTCTTATTATATATATAAGTGAAAGTAATAATGAATTAGTTATGACTTAAAGCTAGCCATCAAGATTAATTGAAAATATTCCGTAGCGTGCCAGCGATCCCCCCCCCCTCGTGTGTTGTTAACATTAGAATCACGATTGGCTATCACATGCATGATAAGAGGAATTGATAAAGCAGCCGTTCTAGCGACCTGGCCAATGAACCTCCAGGCAATAATTTTATATGACAATCTGGGGCAAGTACATAATCGTCTATATTTCCAATGTACCAAATTAAAGGTACTTAATAGTTGTATTTAAAAAGGTTTTTTTTTGAGTGCTTAAAAAACTATGAGAAATGAAAGAAAAAATAAATAAAATGTTTTTATTTGTTGTATTAATTAGGCCATTATTCACCAACATTTTATTTATACAACGTTTCGACCATCACTAGGGCCATTTTCAAGTCTTATTGAGTCATCCATTATTAAGTAACGTATTAATTTTTCAGAGAAAATTAAGTTGTCCTGATATTTTATAGTTTCTCCTACTTCATTTCTGGAGGATGGAAAATGGCCCTAGTGATGGTCGAAACGTTGTAATAAAGTAGCTAATAAATAAAATGTTGATGAATAATTGCTATAATTTATATAACAAATAAAACCTCAAGACACCAATTCTAAGAATAATGAACAGATAAATAAAACGGTTACTATTGGAACAATGATGCTTTTAAAGATAAATAGTCCGTGGTACAGACGCCTTTTTATCAAGTTATAAAGATTTACTTGAAACTTCTTGAATGACTTTATCTTGTCGTGACCTACACGTTTTGGTTTATTATTTTCAATAATAAACCATTTTGATCGAATAGAAAATTCGAAAACTTAACTCCCTCTCAAAATTTGAGGTTTCACATTTCAGGATACGTAGAATTCCAAAAATTAATAAAACAATTTTTGTCCGTTCGCCGTCCGAGCATTTTTTTCCGAAATTACTGGACCGATTTTTTTTCAAATTTGGATTTAAAACTAGAGGTCACCCAAGGATGATCCTTTATCGACATTTCTATCCGCCTTTTCCTTTCAAACTGGTGTCCTAAAAACCTGCGTTGCTATAGCGCTGTTACTGTAGCGCCTAAATGAATGTACTGATTTCAATGAAACTTCGCTAAAGTCTATTTCTCGATGCCATTTCAATTTAGCTATATAACATACTTCAACAAAAAAAAGTTACGTGAGATGTTAATATTAGAATCCGAATAACTCAAAAAAGTATACACTTTTTTGTCGATATTGCATATTGTGGTTATTAAAAAGTTTACAGAATTTCCTAAAAAACAAAATAAAATTCGTTAAAATCGGACAATTAACAGCAACGATATTGTCTCTAGATGTTTTTTATATGTTCTACTGCAAAGGTTATATCCTTTGTTTTGGTTTTTTTTTTTTTAGCATATTACTAATAATTAAAAAATTAAAGTTTAGTCCAATAATTTGAATCACCTTTTATTTATTTTTATTTGTAACTAGGAAGGTAATGTTACTTTAGATGTATAATTGTTTGGAAATAATAAACCATTGTGAAATAATTTGCAGCTTTTTTATCTACGAAAGTTCTCTGAAATAGAGCGTTTTATCATTAAATAATTCTATTTAATTAAGTACTAAAAACTTATAAATACCCGTTTGATCGTACGATAATTAATCAAATTAAAATAATTTGATTACAAAATAAATAAAAAAATTGTGGTGTGCAATAACGTTATTTTGATATGTGGGTGAGGATGGATGTCACGCTTGACGATCCAATATTTTTGTAGGTCACCTTTTTCTCGATTTTATAAACAAATTATCTTTCGATTCAAGTGAAAAGCAAATGGCTGTTCGTGAGTTTTTAGCACCTAATTAAATAGACAACGTTTGCCAATCTCCAGATTGAAAACTCCCCAATTCGGAGAGTTTTTGTAAATAAAATATTTGTAGGTTACAATGAGATGGAACTATTCATAAAGTTTTAGATGGATGTATAGTTTGATAAAAATGGTTCTATATCACGGACTAAAATTACTTATGAGCCCTAGGTTATTCTTCATACTTCAGGTAGCTGTAACGATGAAATATGTTGTGTTCCTTTGTTATGTTAATGTATACATAGGACATGTTAATTAGGGACTGAGGATGCATTTATCGCCGACACTCACCTTGGCAGTGGAATAAATTGGTTATCAAGGCCTGTCGTATCAAAGGTCGTACGGCTGCGTATTTTAAATCTTACGTTCGCATTCCTTGTCTTTATACAGCTGGCAGTGCACATCCAGTGTAAGGCCGTTGTGCAAATATTTTTTTGTGTTTTCATTTATATTACAATTTGTAAACAATAACAAAAAAAATGTATTTCACTTTCACATACCTGAAATATAAGGAACACAAGTAATAATCCAATGAAAACGTTACTATATATCAATGTATATTTATATATTACTAGCTGATGAACCCGTCGTTGACAGGTGTATAGTTAAAATTTGAGAATCTTTTTTTGAGATGGATTTTGTATTATGGGGGGGGGGGGAGGGAGAAGGGTCCAAATCCAAGTAAGTAACTGCCCAGACGGATCTCTAGACAAATTACTCAAGAATTTATTACTTTGTCTTCATTTAAAGCCTATATTTTAAGTCAGGCAATCCTAATATATAATATAACCTAAATATAATATCTATGATTTCAAAAGTCTACCATTAGCGTTTGCCGATTTTACCCCTGATAAAATCTCGTTGGACAACGCGGACATCCATATAGACAACAAATTTTTTAAAAGCGAATTTGGTTTCTGTAATGTATAAAACGAAAGGATATCGTGAAACGGGTTGATTCTATTCAATGTCTGTACATAAAATAAAGGTTTTGTCTGTACAAAACCTTTATTTTATTTATATAGATGTTCTTTAACCTATAAACATATGTTTATTATTAACATTTATTATCAACATTAACCGAGATCTTTAGACAAATTATTGAAGAATTCATACCATTGGTTCTACTCAATATTTTCTTTTCATTTAAAGCCTATGTTTTAAATCAAGTAAACCTTAATATAATGCCAAAATTTCAAAAGTCTACAATAAGTCATTGCTGAGCTTACCCCTGACAAAATTTCGATGTAATGCGGACATACAGACAGACAAAATCTTTATTTTATTTATATAGATTGGGTTGTCCGGAAAATAATATAGGATTTTGTTTTAAAAAGAAAGATTTATAACTCTGTTTTATTTAACCAAAATAGTCTCCACTACTATCAATGCATTTCTACCAACGTGTTGTCAACTTTTCCATTCCCTCGGAATAGAATTTTCCATCTTTAGAATTGATAAACTCCAAAAACGCATTTTCTAATTCCCTTTGTCCAATCAATTTGTTGTCATGTAAGTAGTGGTCCAGGTGTAAAAAAAAAAAATATAATCCGTAGGCGAGAGGTTCGGAGAATAGGATGGTTGTGGCAGAGTTTCATATTCAAGCTCCAACAGTTTTTGTGACGTCACACGTGAGAGACGTGACCGGACTTTACCATGCAACAAAATAGACCTCTTCCGATTGACCAAAGATGGCTCTATTATTGCCAATTTCTGATGCATTGCACTAATTGGGTTACAATACGATTCGGCATTGATGGTTTCTTCAGGATTTAAGATGATGTACTGCATCAAACCAAATGAAGCTCACCTAACAGTAACCATCACCTTTTTTTGATGAGTAGGGGTCTTTGAAAAATGTTCTGTTGCTTCTCCTTTATCGATTCACTGTCCAGAACGTCTATTGTTATCTTTAAGTATCCATTCTGGACTGAAAAGAGTCGTTTTTCTTTCGACAAAGAAGTGTAGCACAAACTTCATAATGCTATTTGTTTTTGGTCCTCCCCTTCCTCGGCATAAAGACTATACAAGATTTTCTCGGACCAGGGGTTAAGGGCGGGGATTTAATAAAAGATCGTTTAATATGTGTGAAACCCAACTTTCAAGCTTTTTAACCTTTCCATTTTTCTTGAGGTGGTCATTGACGGTCGATTTGCTAAGATTAAGTTTCCCTGCAAGTTCTTGAACAGTTGTTCTGTGGTTTCCTTCCACCAAAGCCCGTAGAATATCGCTATCAAGAGAGGAAATCTTCCATGACCTTTGTCTTCAAGCCTGAAGTCTTCCTCCCGACATTTTTTGAACTACCGTTGAACAGTGCACTCATTAATGCTGCTCTCGCTCCTGACTTGATTGATTTTTCTGGCCGTCTGGGTCCCATTCAACGCGAGTTTAATCTCGTAGGATTTGAGACGTTTTAGGTCAACATTCTTTTTATATGTTATCTTTCTTATTTCCATATCGTCTGTTTGTCTCAAGAAGATATTGAGAGACTCGCTCGGACTCTGTTAAGAGAAGAAGAGCAAATTGGATTAAAAGTCAATTAAGACAAATCAAAATATATTATAGTTAGCCGAAAAATCTATCCTGATAAATCTGTGTGCACTCTAGGCCATTACTGAAAGCAAGTAGGCAGATTCAAATACCTCGGTTCCGCAATAAATGATCAATTAACAGCAAATAACAAGTGCGAACATAGCTTCCTTCTCTCTTTCAAGGGTACTCCAAATCTCCAGAAATCTCAAACTAAGGGTGTTCAACGCTGTGATAAATCCAGTTATGCTGTACGGCTGTGTAACCTGAGCTTTAATCGGCATCCTAGAAGGCAGAATTGAGAAACTCGAAAGAAACGTCCTCCGTACGATAACAGGATCTAGGGTCATAATCTTAATACTTGAAGGAGGAGGAATAATAAAGAACTGCTACAAGAAACTGGCTAATCAATATCTCGTGTTAAGAAGGCAAAGAGAATAAGATGGGCGGGGCATGCAGCTCGAAGCAATCCATCAGAACGCATTTACACAACAATGAATGCCAGAGTTGTAGGCAAGAGACCACGTGGCATGCCAAAAACCAGATAGATAGGATAAACAAAGATACGGCTGAGCTTCATGCCGCAAACTGGAAAGCAGTAGCCCCCAAGATAGGCAGAGGTGGAGAAGGCTGGTTCAGGCGGCCAAACATCTACAAGGTCTGTAGAGCCAACCGAAAAAGAAAATTTTATATATATATATATATATATATATATATATATATATATATATATATATATATATATATACATATATAAATAATTATAAAATAAATAAAACTTATTTATATAAATAATTATTTTTAAATTTTTGTTACCTATCCTTCCATAATAAACTTCAGAATCATCCCAACCCTCTCGTTTCTAACCTTGCTTCCTCTTCAATTCCTGATAACCCTCCGAGGCGTCTGAAAAGAAGATGGCCCCGTGATCTCCTAATGTAGTCATATCATTAGAGAGCTACCATTGGGTAGTTACTCAGCAAGTGTATTCATGTCATTATATCAATTATGTCCAAATTTACTTAATGTATTTATGTAATACAGTTGTAAATGTCATAAAGAAATTTAAAAAAAATTATTAGTAAAAAAAATAAAATTTTTGTAAGCAGGCTACGTTCATGTTAAGCAGTAGCGGACATACGTTGTCCTGGTTAAGAAATTATTAATTTATTTCTATAAATTAATTTCGTTTGTAAAATAATAATATGTGGGCAGGGTAACTCAGTGATGAAAATATGTCGAAAACAAATTTTGGTCGGTTTCAATACCAATATTTTAATATTATGTAATAAAATCAATAAAAAATATTATAAAGATTAATATGGTAGTAGAAAGATATCACGCAATGTATCATCAAATTATCTCAGACACTGTAAAATCCTTATCAGTTGCCTTGAATATTTGTTATACCCAATGATCGATGACATAATTTTAGTATGACAATAACTATTGCGCAGAAAATAACAAAATTAATCGATTTATTGAATTATTATGTTTCTATCGATACACAAATTATTTTGTTACTAAAGAACACAAAATATATAATGAAATAACAGCTGCTTCCTTGTTGACCAAAATATCGGCGACCTTGTGAAATCGCAGATGCGCCGTTTTAACACGCAATTTCTTCTCGGTATAATTATAAATATATTTTTTTTTTAAGATCCTTATCATTTTTATCTTGATCTGTTTAGATTTTTTGTCTGAAGTTGCTCCGTCAAAAAATGAAAAAAAAAAAAATGAATAAGGTGACAATATTATATACCATTTCGAATCCTAAGGTGTTTTTTTTTTTTTTAATGACGTTTCAATTTCAGGACCAACTGTAAGGGCCTGACAGCGATAACTTTTTCAAAATAAAAACATTTTTTGGAGTGCCATATTGTTTCCGAACTCAGGAATCTATTAAATTGCTTACCTTCACCTTAAGCAAATATATATATATATATATATATATTACTCTATACTTCAGTTAAAAAGAAGTCTTTTCTTCTTTTTTTTTTTAAATATACTCAAATTTTTCAAAAAAACAACTTTTTTTTTATTATAACGATAACGTTCTCGTCTGATTAACAAAATTCAGCGAACTAGAGTCAATATTACTTCTTTACCTTTCTCTTCATTACATAATTACCAATATTGAAGGGTATATGTTTTGTCGGTTGGGATGAAAACTTTTAACTTCAGTCATTTTTTTTTTTTTTTTAAGTAGGCATATCTTAGAAAATACATTTAGTGGGAGGTAACTAGATGATGAAATTGATAAAATCGCTATTGAACGATCTATTTATCAACCCTCACTATCCTTGAAAATTGCATCTAATCTAATTAACTGCTATATCTACATGGATATATTATATGGATTTTTTTTTTTGTTTATTTAATGAAATTTAAAACTGTATACAAATACAACTAGTGAATATGCGCAAATTATAAATAATGACATGTACAGACTTGAAGAGATACTACGCAGTGGTAGCACTCCCTAAATAATTTTAAATAAGAAGATCACGAGGCCATCTCATTTTCAGACGCCTAGCAAGATTATCAGGGATCGAGAAAGAAGCAAGAGTGGAAACAAGCGGATTTGGATGGGACTGAAGTTTATCATGGAAGGATAGATATCTGGCTCGAGCTAAATCAGCGACATATGGTACATTAAGGTCGATATGGATTTAACTACAGAAAGACGTATATGTAATTATACTCCATATAACCTCCATGGAAGCTGTTTTTGAAATATAATGTCAAAGAAAAAATTAATTCCAAGGGAAAGAAATGGACTGAATTTTATAAAATTGATATTGGATCATCTAAGTATCAACTCTCACAATCTATGAAAATGTTATCAAATTGAAATAACAGCAGTGTTATGCCCAAAATATAATCCAGAGGGCTTCCCTGCTCTATCCAACATCACAGCAGCTCTCCTTGCGACTCAAGCTGCAAATTTACAAGGCCATTATCTGACCTACATTCCTCCATGACGCTCCCCTTCTCCGACACATTTATAAAACTACACTCCAAAGTCTGCAGGTCTTCCAGATCTCTACTTCAGCGAATAGTCCTTGTCACCTGACTACAAAGAACTAAGAATGCCTGAGTTCATAGGCTGGAAAAACATCAAATGTTTTGATAGGCTAAAGGCCTGTGCTAACCCATTATTCCAGGATATCGTTCCACCACATGGACCTGGGAGATGGCAAGGCAAACTCCTTTTGGTGGACGTGCTCGCCGAAGGACGGAGTCTGGACTCTGCAGTCCAAACCCAAGAAAATTTCAAATAATACAAACAGCAGAACCTGGTCTTCCCCGTTCAATCAAAGATACAAGGACTCCTGTAACAACTGTTACAAATATCTGTTCTCATTCATTATAATGCTCCTGGGCAACCAAACGACCAAGCAAGAATAAATATATTTGTATATTTTATACTTATATATTGTAATTGCTTTTAAAGTTCAAATAATGGAGGATTAGAAAAAAATAAATATACATATGCCCAAAATATGGATTCGACAACATAATTCAGTTTAAATTAAATTTTAGAATAGTTTAAAATCTTATAACTGCATGTAACTATATTTTAAATATTGATTCCCTTTCCATGCATTCTCTGCTACCACATTTCATAGCCATTGTATTCTTAACAATCAGGTACACAAATTTTAAGAAATAAATCGACTTTTGTGAAATTGATACTTGACTCTTTGTACACTTTTCCCTAAATATCCTCCAACTTTAGGCAAAAAAGAAACACTAGCCGTATGTAAATGTATGTATGGCATATCAAGAGAAATACTTTTGTGCATCCGATGGATGATGAAATTGATTGCAATTATTTTTTCTTTTCATCATTACCTAGCTTCCCTGTTTTGATGAAATTGATATGGGACCATTCAGGTAGGAGATGATATTCGCATGGATTTGGCTGTTTGGCTACAGACAGACATAGAACCAAATTTGTCCCTTGATATTAAAATTTAGAGTGCCAGTAAATTTTTTTTTTCTGAGGACAGTTAATGGTGAAGCAAAACTATATAATTTTTTTTTTAAAATAAAGTTATTCCTTTTTTTTTTTTTTTAACTCTAATAGAGTTTCTTTAATAAATGTACTCTGTGGTGAAATATTCCTTCCTCAACTGGTTGTGTCAATAGCAGTTTCTTGAAAAAAACATTTTTTCATTTCTCAACTAGTAGGACGTTATTGTGTAATTTTTAAACCCAAACTTTCCAAATTTAAATTAATAGTTAACTGGTTAGCGTTTCACTAATTTAGGATTAAAATCATTAAGTCTCATTGATGAAGACCAGAGCAAGTTCATCACTTCATCGACAGTCTGTAAAAAACCCTTCATATAAAGACACTATGTTACTCATATAGAATTCAGTATAACTTGTATTGTATTATAAATACTGTCATATTTTATATTTAAAAATGTGTACTCTAAATATGCATCGAATAGTCTTGGGATGATATATTTTTTCATAATTTAACATATGTCTATTATAGGCCATAGGTCACCAAAAAAACACAGTTTTTTTATGTATTACATGTATGTTTATTCAACGTTTCGGCTTCAGGAGCCATTTTCAAGAACCTGCAAACATGCACCGTGCCATAAAATTTTTAAAATTTGTCATTACGATATGATTCGTCCTAATTCATTCTTATATTTCAAAGAATGTCGTTTTCTGTTTCTCTATTTGCAGACGGTATCAAGAAAGTATTGTTCTTCAATAGGGCATTCATACAGGACTCGCATGATTCAGTCCTGTATGAATGCCCTATTGAAGAACAATACTTTCTTGATACCATCTGCAAATAGAGAAACGGAAAACGACATTCTTTGAAATATAAGAATGAATTAGGACGAATCATATCGTAATGACAAATTTTAAAAATTTTATGTCACGGTGCATGTTTGCAGGTTCTTGAAAATGGCTCCTGAAGCCGAAACGTTGAATAAACATACATGTAATATATAAAAAAACTGTGTTTTTTTGGTGACCTATGGCCTATAACAGACATATGTTAAATTATGAGAAAATGGCACCAAACCCGAAGGATGGTACTAGATATATTTTTTCGTTTTGGCCAATAATTTTTTAGACTGCTGTTGTGAGATATGCTGCATCTTGTTTGCATTTATGTGATTTTATCCTTTTCTAAAAAAAATGAAATTGAAGAGAAAGTTAAGGATAGATTAAAGGCGGTAAATGCTTGCTATTTTTCAATTGTAAAATGATTTAGTTTGCGGCAGTTGTTCTGACATTTAAAAATTAGAATTTACAAAACCATTATTCTTCTTAGAGTTCTTTATGGATGCGAAACATGGCCGCTTACATTAAGGGATGAGTAACGTCTTAAGTTTTCTGAAAATAAAGTTTGAATATTCAGACCTAAGAAGTATGAGCCAACCAGAGAATTTAGATGGTTACGCAACACTGAATTGCCTGAACTGTACCCAATTAATATATTTGAGATGATTATGTTGAGGTAGATAAAATGGACATCTAAAATTGCTTGGCTTAGTAACGAAAGAATTCGTAAAAAGTTAATACGTGCTGTGCCGAATGGTAAACGTCCGAGGAATAGACTGAAGGGAATATGGAAAGACTGCATTAAGCCTGATCAAGTGGGGTTGGGGTTGGATAGATGGAAGAATGTAGACATTGATTTGTGGTATGGAAGAATGTAGACATTGATTTGTGGTATCGGCATCGAACCTTCGGGTTCGCTAAGCCATGTTATTGTTATTATTATCCTTTTTTAATCTGATGATACATGAAAGGCTCAGATATTGCAAAGAGGTGCAAAACTCAGATTGGTCGCCAAAAGTCATAATAGATTCTTTAGTCTTGTATATATTCATGCATGTCAAATTTGCTATGTAATACTTTAACTGAATAACCAGCCCGTCACCTTTTACTCATCTGTTAAAAATTTAGGCTTTTTCATAGATCAAATCCCCTCCTTGAATCACCATATTTCTCACACCTCTCCGGCAATTTCTACTGTCAAACTATGGCATTGTTTCCACCATCTCCTATCCTAAAATACACGTAGAATTCTCCAATTCAAGTCTTCAGTACATTCCCTTACCACAAGATCTCAACCATCTGACCTATACATCCCTTCTCACAGATCTGCAACATTCCAAAACTCTTTTATTGCCCACTCTGTAAATTTCTGGAAATCCCTATCTATCAAAATTAGGCATTCCTCTTCCATATCCACATTCAAAAACCTCCTATTCCAAAAACAGTAATATACCTGCTAACTATTGACGTTATACATGTATTTCATATCAATTATCATCATGCGATAATACTGTTCTTTGCTAGGAATATTACATGAATTTCCTACTTTAGGCGCCACTCAATAAATCTATTTTTTTAATTATCACTTATATTTTTTCTTATTTACAATAAACTCTTACATGCATCTTCCGTAACAGATGATCATGCTCTTCGTTTGATGTATTTACATATTATCCAGAATTTACATAATTAGGTTTATATTGACAGATGCAGCTTTCATTTTTCTTAATATAAACTTAGAGCTTATTTATGAAAAAAAGTTAATTTATTTTGTATTTTTTTTCTTTCTTCTTTTCTTGAAGTGTATATTTATGCTTTTATACCATTATATATAGTGTTAAGCATTTTATTCTTAGTTTTAAGTGTTTTGTGGATAGTTTTATTTGTTTTGTATATAGCTTGTTTACTTAAGGTTTACTTTATTTTATTTTAAAATTGTATTTATTGTTTCAAATTTTTAGACCCGAAGTAGTCTTTTCTCTTTGTACACTTTTGTTATTATGAAGGGACTTTGTCCCAGAATAAAGTTGTTTTCTACCCATCTATCTATCTAATATATATTTACTTTATTTATTTTATTTACTCTATAATAGTTATTCAATACATCGATGATGTTGTTTCAGAATCCTCTGAGCAAAGATTTGGAAATAAACCTAAGTCAGGATGGAATCAGACTTAGGTTTGATCCTATCTCGCAAAGGCTGAAGGTAAATTGAATTTGCATTATAATTATTAATTAGTTTATTTATTTAAGTATATTAATTTACTTTTGAGGTAGTGTACCTTGGCTAGTTACCGAAGGCCAAGTCTAGGAAGAGTGGGAGGACAGCAATTAAAAGAAATAGTGGGAATGACGTTTAATTAATCCTTTAGAAATCATAATAAAAATTTTAAAATTGAGGGTACTTCAGACTACAAGCTGATTTTCTCTTTTCATAATATAGAACAATTCTCTAGTTTTAAAAGTAAGTGTTTAAAAATGGAGATGTGAGTTTTAGAAATTTCTTTATGACTTCACCGATTGATTTTGAGGAATTATAAAGAATGTGTGATGCATTAATTTTATAAACACCAAAGAGCTTATTAAAATAATATATCCATTTATAAATTATTTAGAAAAACTTATGTTTAATCTAATAAAATCAGATTGATTTATTAGTTATTAATCTTCAATCCGTTAATATATTATGTGCCCTATTTTAATATTTCCTTATTAGGTTAGACTACAACACCACTTAACTTTCTTAACAATGTATTAAAATAAATAATACTTCATTAAATATTACAATTTTCATAATGTATTGGAATATTGTCGCACATATAGCAGTGCCCACAAGGGGGTTTCATGGCACAACCTGCGCCATCACAGTTTTTGAGGGGGACACATTTTGACAGGATTTTGTATGTTTTAGAGGGCCACATTTCGACGGAGTTATAAATTTTCGGATTGAAAAGTTTCAAACAAGGAGACAAAGCAAATACAGTGAACAAACATCAGCAAGTGTAATTGTATATGATTTACGGTACTTTTATGTATAATAATTTTTAAGAAAAAGACAGCAATAAAATATCTTGGGGAGGGAAGGGAGGAGATTCATGTGCCATCGACTTTGGAGAGGGGGGGGGGATGAGCATCCCTGCATACATGTATTATCTTTATTAATTACTTTCCCATTTTACTTTCCTGAACTTAATAATATCTCTCATAGAGCTTGACTAATTTTTTTGATTAGCTTGATTTTAAATATTTCAGGATTCATTTTAAATTTTTATTTTTAATTCCCCTTGTATTAAAAACCTTTTTCAGGTAATAGAAATCTACAACTTAAAACTCGTCAAGTTGAAATATAGGTAAGAGAGCATTATTATATTGTTTATGAAGAGTTTTAAGATTAAAAAAAAAATTTTTTATTGGTATTTATAATGATGAACTTTTGTTAATATATTGATATATTATTAATAATTTTTTTTTTTTTTTTTGGGAAGTTTTAGGTTTATTCTAGTGATCTTGGCAAAAGATGTTTCCGAAGTAAATCCACTTTATTTGTTACACATTAATACAAAGTTGATAGTTCAGCAAAATCTTTTCTATCATCAGAATTATCTATTTTTTTATATTTTATAAATATATGCTCCCTTTGTCAACACATTGATTTTGATTTTAACAATATCCGGAACAATTCATCTCTTGGACCTCGTTAAAGTAAAAAAAAGAATACCAATGTATTGAAAAAGGGAGTACACCTATAGAATAGAAGAAATTAGACTGTTCTGTTGATTAGAAAGATTTCCTGAAATATCAAACCTGTGACAGATAAAGTGGATTTATGTCACTATGGAAGTTTTTTTTCTGGCCAAGATTACTAGAATTATTATTTATTAAGATGCAATTATAAAATAGTGTTATTCTTTTTTATATTATAATGATATTTATTATTCATGAGGAGAAGAATAGTTGGGGTGATCAGTCAAATAAGAAGGCAAAATAAATGATAATATTATCATTTATTTTGCCTTCTTATTTGACTGATCACCCCAACTATTCTTCTCCTCATTATTCATGACAGTCAACTATTTAACCACTATATTTATTATTCATTCAGAGTTCTATGTATACCTCACATAAATATAAACAAATTTAAATTATGTTTTATTTATATAATTACTTAAAATTTATTTAATGAATAATCACTATTGTTAACGATGCAACCAGGGAAATGTGCGGTACAGATTAAAAGGTTAAAAGGTATCTAGGGATCATTTTATTTCCAGGCTTGTGTTTGTAATTTAAATTATTTTATCTATTTTCGGCCTAATCAGCAATATATGGCTTATTAGTTATTTATGGATAACTTTATTTGTATATAAAACAAAATGACGGCCCTCTAATCCTGATTTGTTTATTTATTTTTAATATGAAAGGATGAAAAATGATCATGATGTGCAATCAATAAATTATGTTTCTTGAGTTTGCCGACGTGTGAGTTCTAGCCTTCAAACCATTGTCCCTATGATGACCCACATTTTTGGTTCAAAATGTCAACTAACTTAATAAACATAATTTTTTGACTGCACATTCTGACCATTTTTGATCCTTACAAATTCAACAGTCAACTAACTATACATCCATCTCCCAATTATTTTTAATATGTATATCAATTTATATTCGATGTTTGAAAAGTTCCTTCCTTTTTTTTTTTTTTTTTTTGCATTAATATTACAATTTGGTTTTATGTTTCAAGGCTGTTTACCTTATCTTCAGGATTTTCTAGTAATTGCATTGTATATTTAATCCATTGCACAATTTATACATAATTTCTATTAATCAGCATGAATTAAACTGTTTACATGTCAATTGAAAATAAAAAAACAAAAAACTTTCTGATGCAGCGAAATTATTATCATTTCATTAATGAAAATGGCGTAGAAAGATTAAAAGGCTTTATTATTATTTCTCGACGCATTATTATCTTAATGTTTTGACTTTTCAAAAACAGTCAACTTTTTTATTTATTCTTTTATTATCATAAATGTTTGATTCATTCATTATCTTTATCTTGCAAATTATTAGTTAAACCTGATAGTTTGAATAATTTAATCAAACCTAATATCAAGTTAAAGATGATGAATCAAACTTTCATAATAATAGAATAAGAAAAATATAAACAAAGAAAATTGAAGTGTTTTTGAAAATGGCTGACCAAACCGAAAATATTAATAAATGATACAATGGCCTTTAAATAATTTTTTCTTCATTGTTTTACGTTGATAATAGCTAATGGACTTTTATAAGATAAAACATACAAATATTATCATTTTGATGTGCTATTTTTAAACTAATTTACTATTAAATTTTTCCAGTGGGATGGTTTTCAATTCTGAAGAAGTTTATCCTACGATGGAACAAATAGAGCATTCCTTCGGAGCCACTCTCCCGGGCTTATACAATCCCAATTCGGAGATGTATGTTGTATATTTCCGAGGAGTGTCTTTTTACTTTCCTGCTTCGAAATATCAGGTACATACAATATTTTGTCTCATTGGTTTGACAAGATTCTAACTGGTCTAACCTAAACTTCGAAATAAACGAGTTTGAAAAATTTAAAGTGCTACTTTTGAAATTGGTTTAATGACAAAAACACTACTCCTGATTTTATGATTGAATTAGTCGAAATGCAGCTAGAACCTTGTCTAATCACAAAATATATTTGATTTGATTTGATCAGATAAAATTGTTACTGAATCATTAAAAATAAAAAATGTTTGTTATCCATATATACTTAAATAACTAAACTTATGGATATCTTAAGGTATCCTAATTACTTACTATTAGTATATTTTGTCTTTTGCCATACATTAGTTTTACTCTTGATCTTGTGATGGCATAAATGATAGGTCTTCAAACTTTTTTGCCCACAGGCTTATGGCTTGTGATGAAAAAAAAATTTTTGTTCTGTAAATGACACTTCAGCTCTGAAATAAACGTTTTAAGAGAAAAACCCACGCAATTAATGTATAAGTAATCTCTTGAATACTTAATAGTTGACAATTGTATTATTAAGGAAGGAGATGGTCCAGGGTGGCGGTCATAAATAGACTAAATAGTGGCAAAACTATTTTATTAAAAACCAACATTTCGACCCGACTTTGCAGGTCTTCTTCAGAGAAGGTATGTTTAGCAAGGAGTTTCACTTAGAACTGAAACTTGGCAGTTGTAAGTGAAACTCCTTGCTAAACACACCTCCCTGAAGAAGACCTGCAAAGTCGGGTCGAAACGTCTTTTAATAAAATTGTTTTGCCACTATTTAGTCTTTTTATGACTGCCACCCCAGACCATCTCCTTCCTTTATAAGTAAATTTCATATTTTTAAATAATAATAATAATAATAATAATGCTTTATTTATTCTGAGATGAGGCCCTTAGAATAATACAGAAAGACAAAAATGTGGGCTAAGGAGCCTCAGAGAGACATAAACAAGAATATAGTTTGATTAAATAGTCAAAATAAAAAAAAATAATAAAAGAAATTGAAAATAAACATGAAATAAAAATAATGAAGAACGATCTAATAATATAAAATAGGTTTTAAAATTCTACGAGGTAATCAAAGAAACTTTTGCGGGCCAGATCAAAGGTGCTTGCAACTTATAATATTAATTTTGTATTAGATTTTAAAAAAAGTAACTGATCTACTATTCTGTCTAATTTTTTTTTGTTTGACTGCTCCTTTTTTAAGCTAACAACAGTTAAATTTTATAGCCACATGCTCAACATTAAAATTCCTAATTAGCACCTCAAAAATCATAAGTCAGAAAACTTCTCCATAACTTTCCACCGAAAACCTTTCCTTATTACCATTAGTAGTTCGTCTATTCCTCAACCAATTACAGAAATAGTTGTTTCAAACTTTCACTACCTCGTGTGCAGTAGACGAAAGTTAGTCATATGCGTATATAATCTCATTTTACCCAAAAATGTCAGTTAAACCCTTGCCAAACCAAGCGAACGTTATAATATAATTTTATAATTTGAATTAGTATAAAAACGACCTTTGTTTTCTTCAATAGAACCCTACTGGACCCAGACCACTTGGATCGCCCGTTGCCGTTCTGGTCTCGATACACCCTGGTAGTTGCGAGTCGAACGTAGAAACGCCACCCCTTCCTCTCAACTTCTGCCTTGGGGAAGTATACCTCAGCGGTCTTCTCCTTCTGGAAGACCTGGGACTCCGGCTACACCTCTACACAGGTGGTGAGCATGTTAATGTTATGTGAATTCATGAGGGGAGGATGCATGGACGAATCTAAGCTTTTGAAACGGATTAATCTCTATTGTATGAAAAGCCTGCCAATACATGTAGTTTTGTGTTATGCTCAAACGTATCTATAAATTTATGATTAATTCTGATAAGGAAGTACCTGTTATACGTATTTATGTGTGTGTATTAAAAAAAGCATCTTGTTTTTAATAAACGTGATATGTTTTAAACTTATCAAAATTAAATAAAACTTAATGAAGAGAAGAATAGTTGGGGTGGTCAGTCAAAAAAGAAGGCAAAAATAAATGATAATATTTATTTTTACATATGCCGACGTTTCGACCTGAAGTTCAGGCCATCATCAGGACTAAGAAAAGAACCAGATAACAAGGTATGAGAAACATAAAAATTACAGTAAAAAGAAGTTGTTAGAATAATGACAATAGTAAGAACAAGAGACAAATAATAATAACAGGTACAAAGTGTGGAATGATGAAGTAAACATAGTCAAAAAGGTGACATAAGTATTGTAAAGGGAATCTTAGAATAAAATTGTGAAACAGAAAAATATGAAGTTATATAAGAAATGGAAATAAATAGTAAAATTAAGATATAGTTAATAGAATATTTAGATAGAAAATTGAGATCTTGTAAAGTCTATCAATATGTACAGACAAAGTATGAAATAATAAAGAGTTAAAACAGAGAAAAGGAATGAAAGGAAGGAGGAGAAAGAGAACTGAGAGTTGAAATAAGAAAGAGAATAAGTAAGAGAAATGATAACAACCTGACTGCTTATGTTTCTCATACCTTGTTATCTGGTTCTTTTCTTAGCCCTGATGATGGCCTGAACTTCAGGTCGAAACGTCGCCATATGTAAAAATAAATATTATCATTTATTTTTGCCTTCTTTTTTGACTGACCACCCCAACTATTCTTCTCTTCATTATCCACGACAGTCAACCATTTACCAATTATAAATAAAACTTAGAGTACTTTAACATATATGATATTTTTGGTTCTCTCTCCCTGTTATATTTGTATATTTAGGTTTTCTCCTCAACCTGATGTTAATAATGGAACATACAGTCTCCTTGGAAAAAATAGTCTTCCATTAACCCCAAACAATATTTGCGAGAAACTGACACGATTACTGTCAGTTGTTCTTTTAATATGCCCAATACGGCGAAAAAATAATTTTTTCTCAGTATTTATGATATTACTCTTTTTCACCTCCATCAGTTCCAGAACTTCTTATTATGAAATTCTTTCATTTTTAATTCTTAAATTTTCTCGCTGACTCTCATTAAAAGTAGATTTCTACTGTTAGTATTCTTTACCGATGTCTGAAATTAATGACCTATGTCTAGATTTTATTTTTGGTAAACCTAATATTGTGTACCGATCAGACATCTTGATACAATATTTCTTTCAGCATATATAGTAATGTTTAATTAATTTCTTCCTTTTCAGTAATTAGAATGATACTATAATTACTAAGAAGTATAGTTAGTAGCTTATGATTGTCTAACAAATATTTGTTTCATTGTTATTTTAAGTTTTATTGTTATTAAATTATTGTTATTCTTATTTATATTAACCTTCTGCCGATTGTGTCCTGTTTTGTGACGATGAAGACTTTTGCTAGAAACTTGCTTGCTACTTTTTGTTTATTATCTATTAACCTTAATATACTATTTAAATTAAAAGAATTTAAATTACTTATGTGAATTGCAAATTACTTTCTGTCATTTCAAAATACAAACATCTCTATAATCATGCTAGAATTTGAAATTACTGTTTTTTATGTCATTATCTTTGTTGTACAATTTTACCTCTATATATCAAACTTCCATGTATTTTTTTTTTTATGAAAAACTACAATCCTTCTTCATATTGAATCTTTTTCAAGGATTTTTCAAGTTTGATATATTGAGATCCAGCCCTATTATAAACAAAAATTTAAATTACATGAAAAATTATTAAAATAAATATTAGCAAGAATGAAATAGTGAATGAATAAAAGAGATAATTTCCTTTTGGCTTGAATAAATTATCATCTCAAAAATATAGTATACATTTTTTTTTAGCTCCTCAATAAAAATGGTTGTAACTTTGAATTGATGATATATTTTCACTTAATGTGTTTTTGAACTGCAAAAAATTTTTATTATTTGCAGTTCAAAAACATTTGAAAAATTGGTAAGCAATTCAAAGTTTCAATTAAGTTGTTTGCATAAAAAAAAAATTATAATCCCATTATTTGAGTTGGATCGTGGAAAATATATAATTTGAGTCAAATATTGCTTAGTACTGATAAGGAATTGTAATTATTTAGCTTTATATATTTTCTTTTTAAGAAGGTTTTTTTTTTCCAATCAACTTATAATAGACCTTATGATAACTGTTTCATTAGTCCAAAATTTTTGAGTTTTTTAACCCCATTTTCAAATTGAATTATTAATTTTATAAATTAGTTTTATATTATTTCATTTTATTATAATTAAGTTAGACGGTAAATAAGGTAAAGAATTTTTGTAAGAGAAATCAAAACATGATCACTCATAATTTCTTTGTTCTCGTCAGGTACTAGTCGCCCTCTTGAGGGTAGAAAAGAGACAATTACTTGTCAGATTCACCTCGGGGACACCCCGCAAGAAATCGTCAGTCGATTAGGCTCGCCAGGACGTGTATTCTACAAATCAGAAGATAAAATGAAAATCCACTCAGTTAGACGACTGGCTGAGGCTGTTGGTAGAACAGATTATTTTTTTAATTACTTCTCTATGGGCATTGTAAGTATATTATTACTAATATTATCTTGTTAATTATAAATAATTTTAAAAGTTTAATATTCATTCATTTAACATCAGATTCCAATCCATAAACTTATTTGTCCCCTCTCATAGAAATGTTTCCTTTAAAAAATCCTTTGTCATTTGTGCTTCCTTTTTCTGGAATTCATTATCTGCCCCCATACGCAAATCCTCTTCCTTAACCACATTTAAACAACAATTATTCTTCCACCTCCTAAGCAATCAATCTTCCAAATACACGTAAGAACAAAATTTTGTATTTAAGAGCTGTCACCTTCATTTGACTGTTATTCATTAGTGTTACTTATGTATTAATAATATTTTTAATCAGAACAAATATATGAACACATATGAAGAGAAGAATAGTTGGGGTGGTCAGTAAAAAAAAAAGGCAAAAATAAATGATAATATTTATTTTTTGCATATGCCGACGTATTTTCTATCTAACTACTCCATTCTCTATGTCTTAATTTTACTATTTATTTTCATTTCTTATATAACTTCATATTTCTTGTTTATGTTTTACATTTTATTCTAAGATTCCCATTTTAACACTTATGTCACCCTTTTTGATTATGCCTACTTCATCATTCCACACTTTGTAACGGTTATTATTATTTATCTCTTAGTTCTTAGTCATTATTCTAACAATTTCATTTTACTTTATATTTATTTATTTTTTTATTTTTTTTTTTTACCATCACTACTTATGTTTTTTCATACCTTGTTATCTGGTTATTTTCTTAGCGCTGATGAAGGCCTGAACTTCAGGTCGAAACGTCGGCATATGTAAAAATAAATATTATCATTTATTTTTGCCTTCTTTTTTGACTGACCACCCCAACTATTCTTCTCTTCATTATCCACGACAGTCAACCATTTACCAATTATGAACACATATATTTACATATACACAAATACATGAACATACATTTTTACATATATGTTTATGTGCAAATTAATATGTTTACTTGTACTTAATTTATTTTAATTTTAAGGTTGGATTATTACGTTATGTTAACTAATTATTTTTTATTTTCTCATAGTACCAGACAATTGTTTTTTTCCCTATAGTTATTCTTAGAGGACTAAATGTCCCAGAATAAAATTTAATTTCTTCTTCTTGTATTATTTACATTTTTTTTCCCTGTTGGATTAATAGACCTTGTAGATCTTTTGCCACCTCAACAAGCCTACTCTTATCTTTATCTATCTTTCTATTTCTTTCCAGTTTTCTTCATGCATCTTTATTGATCTGATCTATTTATATGGTGTTTAACCTTTCACGTGGTCTCTTGCCTACTTTTGAGGCATCATTGTTATGTACAGGCTTTCTGAGTTATTGCTCCGAGCTACATACTCCGCCCATATTAGCTGCCTTCATCTTAATCTTAATCTTAAGCCCATGTCTTCATATTATGAGATATTGATTGATCAGTTTCTTTAAGAAGTTCCTTATTGGTCTTTCTCCTCCAACCATTAGTATTCTGATCTCAGATCGCTCCGGTTACCATTCATTTCTCTTAAATCTTTCAATACTTCTTTCTAGCGTGCTAGTTAATGTCGAGGTCTCACAGCCGTATATCAGACCTGGTTTTATTATAGCATTATACACCCTTAATTTGAGATTTTTCTGGATTTCAATACCTTTGAAAGAGAGAAAAAACTCTGTTTTTGCACATACATTGGTGAATTTCTGAAAGTTGGTCATTGATTGTGGTTATTGTTGAACCAAGATATTTGAATTTTTTTAATCCCAGAAAAATTTCCCTTGTACACAGATCCTGTTGTTGAGGTGGGATTTTCGGCTTATCATATATTTTGCTTTATCTTTGTTTACTTGAAGGCTGATTCGCTCTGCTTCTCTTATCAGAGTCTTGTCTCTCAGCACCGTCTTGATTGCTTCGTAGAACAGCTATATTATCTGCATTTCCATTTCCAGGCTATATCATCTGTTATTAGAATGTTATTATTATACATAAAAATAAATAATTGATGTGGAGGTAACTTCAAAATCTATTGCTTGGTCTTTCATTTTTTGTAGTTATGCTTACCATTTTCTGTCTACAAACAGGGAAAATCTGGGCATTGATAAAGAACCTTATTTTTCTGGAAAAGTCTATCATATCCGAAGGTCAGAGAAATTTCCAATAGTTTTGGCCAAAATAAGAAAAGAATATATGGGGTGTCAACTCACCTGACTTTTCTACCGATGCTGTACAAATTTTAATCTGTGATTGAAATTCAATACACTATCATCACTTGTACTGTTTCGATTCCAATGATTTATTTTTTTTGTTTAGTAAAGAATTTAATTACTTTTCAAAAGATGAAATATAAAATTTATTTATTAAATTAATAAATTATTTAAATGAATGATAAACATTCAGGATGCAGTCATAAAGTATTTATTGTTCCCGACGTTTCAACCCAAACACGCCCTGATGATAACCCACATGTTTGGATTGAAACGTCGGCACCAATAAAAGCTTTATAATGACTGTGTCCTGAATATTTATCATTCATGATATGTAGAACAGTAATAATCGATAAATTATTTATAATTTAATACCGAGTAAATGTAATGGAGTTGACAGCATTAAAGTAAAGTAAATGAGTATGTAAAATTATTGGGCTTTACAACAAATGAATCCCTAAAGTGTTTGTAATTACTATGCTGTAAGCTTCCAAGAAACAGACCCAAATGAAGGTTGAAGAACTACATTTTGCTGAATTTTTTTTTAAAGGTGGTCAGTGGATAATCCAGTTAATGAATGATTATAGATGGAAATGGCGGGGACACAGTTTTTGACTTTGAGACTTTGTTTGGACTAGTAAGGAAGTATATATACTAAAAGTCCCCACGCAGATATAGGGAGGTGCCTAGAGGGACACTTTTCGGGTTTCCGCTTATATCAGGAAAACCACCCATCACATCAACATAGACGTACAAAATTAAAGCTGATAAAATTTGCAACATCATTGATTATATAACTTTGTTTGCTATCTCACTTAGTTTCCATGATATCCATCCTCAACTATCGCTAATGTGGAAAAAAAAGTTTTTACCTCATGTATTTTACTGTATCTGACCAGTTAACTCTTAATTGCTTCTTCCTACGATTAAGTTGTGGAGAAAAAAGTTTTTAATAATTAAATTTTCTTTACGAATATATATTATTTTACTAGTTTATCTCCAACGGTTCAAAAGTTAGATCAATTATAACTTTATTTGTCAATTCCGAGAATTCCCAGAAAAACTTAATTTTTATAATATTCGTTATTATTATCGCATTCTTGACATATAAAGCTATAATTGATCTAACTTTTGAACCGTTGTTGATAAACTAGAAAAATAATATATACTAGTAGGCCCGTGCGAAAAATTCGCACAGCATATTGTTATCAGATGCCAAATTAATAAGAAAATAAAATAATGCAAGGTATCAAAAGATAAAGAAATCAAATGTTACTTTATCGATAAATATAATCGACAAAGAAAACAAAAATTAATTTAAATCTTATAAAATTAATAAACATGTTCACAAATTTCAGTAATGTTAAAAATAGTCCGATTTCGATGATTTTTTTTTTTCCTTTTGTAGAGGATTTAGTAATATTTTATATAATCATGGTCATAACCATTACCATAGTAAGGCAAAAGTGTATAATTTTTTAGTTATAAAGTTTCTTTTCTTTCAAAACTTGTTTGCCTGAATTTTCGGGGTGAATTTTGCCAGCCTGAAGGAGAAGGAAACCTTCAAAACTGGTGGCTCAATCTTGAGATTTGGTGATAAATTTACTATGATATGGCTTGCCGATCAAGAACACCATCGAGAAATAATATAAACTCTTCCTCTCTCGATCATAGAGACCTCAAGTCGACGAAATGAGACATGCATTCAATGACAGTACCACAATTAATGTATGCCTTGTGTTATCTCCAAAATAATACGTTTTTGGACCCAAAAACGCAGGATCCGATAGTTCCAGAGGAACTATCCGGGTCTTGCTGTACGCATCAAAATCTTCAAGGTCCAATTTGTCCCGTATCCATCTTATAGACCTACCACCGTTCCATTATTGAAGCCTAGCAAAATGTTTGTATCGAATTTATTTATTTAGAAAGAAAAACATAAGTGGAGAATACGATTCGCTAACCCCCCGTGAAATTCTGAATCCAACGGTACCCTATTCATGGTATTTAAGCATGACAGGAGCTTATATTTGGTACAAAACCGATTTCAAGCCTTCCTGTCATAATAAATGTGGGGATTCTTGAAGAAAATGTAACTATTAAAAACTTTCTTTCCCATGACTTAATCGTATAACGAGGCAATGAAGAGTTAACTAGTCAAATACAGTAAAAAAAACATGAGGTAAAATTTTTTTTTTCCATATTAGTGATAGTTGTGGTTGGATATCTAGGAAATTAAGTGAGATAGCGATAAAAAGTATAAAATCAATCATATTGTAAATTTTATTAGCTTTAATTTTGTATAGGACGTCTTTCTCGATGTGATGGATAGTTTTCCTGATATAAGTGAAAACCCAAAAAAATAAAATAAACACCTGGCAAAATATTTTTTTCATAATTAGCCAAAATTGAAAACGGATATCTCAGAAACTAAGTGAGATACCGAAAAAGAGCATATAATCAATCATATTGCAAATTTTATCAGCTTTAATTTTTTATAGAACGTCTTTGTTGTTGCGATGGGTAGTTACTGATATAAGCGAAAACCCCAAAAAAGTGACCTATTACTAGGCTCCCTCCCCCCCATATCTGGCTCACCATCTAGGAATGGAGTCGTTTAGTATGTTTACCTCCTTACTAGTCTAGTCTTAACAATGTCTCAAAGTCAAAAATTGTGTCCCTGCCATTTCTTTCTGTACCATCTTTTCGAGTATTCATTGACTGGACTAGGATGGAAGTATTTAGGCAGCAATTGATGTTATTGTCATCAAACAGTTGAGTGCGCTAAACCTTTTATCACTATAAGTTTAACATAGTTTTAATAATTTATGTTACCTTTTGGGTCTTTAGAACGTTGTAGAGGTAATATTTTTATTTGAGATGTAGTGACTTAAAAAAATAAAATCTGAGTTACAGAGACAAAGCTCAAATTATTTATTTCAGGTTAATTTATTTATAATTGAACTAGATTCAATTCACTAAATGATACACTGATTAATAATATTATATTATTTTGTTTCAGGACATTTTATTTGATGGAAGAACCCATAAAGCAAAGAAATTCATTCTACAGACTAATTACCCTGGCCATTACAACTTTAACATGTATGTTTTTCATATTTATTTATTTATTTATTTTTTTATAAAATGAGGGGGAAATTTGTTAAAGATATTATGTGGTTGAGAAAAATCAGGAATCAGTGGACAATTCAAAGTAAATTTTTGAAAAGTCGAGAAATTCATCTCGATTTCTCAATATTAACTGTGAGAAAGCTTATCCAAGAGAATTTAATATAACTGAAACAGATACATTTCTACATTTTATTCCATTTGTTTGGGGCATCATGCCTTCCCTGATCCCGAAATAGGGGGAATTAAACCTGGATGCTAAATAATTTATCAGAAGAGGGTATTCATGTGGAATATGAAATGAGAAAAATGAGGTTAACATAAAAAATCTATGCCTATGACACGTGTATCCTATCAGTTAACAACGATCCATCAATTGCATCCCAAACTCTCCAATAACACATCGCAATTCTTGAAGAATGGTGTCAAAACTGGAGGATTAAAATAAACTCCAATAAATCTTATCAAATTACCTTTATCCTGCATCGCAAACCTATGACCTCCTGTCCTACAGTATTCTTTAACAATTCCCCACTTATCCCAGTTGAACAAATCCGTTACCTTGGACTCCACCTCGACAAACGACTCACATGGAATCCTCTTACAAGACTGAAACGATAAGAAACAGCTCAACGTTTCCAACTACTCCAACACTTACTAGACAAACGCTCTAAGCTTTCAATCAATTACTAACGACTCATATATATGACAATAATAAGACTTTGTGGAAGAATTGAACTTTGTGGCTCCACTAAACCATCGAATTTCTCTCGTATCCAATCCTTACAATCCAAAATCCTTTGTAAAATCCTCAATGCTCCTTACTTTTGTCACAAACGAAATTATCCATAAAGACCTTAATGTTCCATATGTTTCCGATTTGGCCCAATCCAGATACTTATCCTTCCATAACAAACTGCAGAACCATCCGAACCCTCTCGTTTCAAACCTTGCTTCCTCCTCGATCCCTGATAACCTTCCAAGGCGTCTGAAAAGAAGATTGCCTCGGGACCTTCTAATATAGAACTTTAATTTGAGTTCTACCAATGGGTAGTTTCTCTTCATGTTGTACATGTCATGTTATCAATGTCACTATTTTAATCTATTTTTTTGTTAATCAATATATTTTTGATGTTTTTTTTATTTTAATGAAATTTACAACTGTATTACATTAAAAATACAACAAGTAAATGTGACATTGGTAATATGACATGTACAACATGAAAAGAAACTACCCATTGGTAGAACTCAAATTAAAGTTCTATATTTACTTGTTGTATTTTTAATGTAATACAGTTGTAAATTTCATTAAAATAAAAAAAACATCAAAAATATATTGATTAACAAAAAAATAGATTGAAATAAACAGAGTTTGATGTGGGGTACCAAGATATACATTTGGATTATTGAGTTAGTAACTATTGATTAATATGGGCTGACCAGGTAAATGTAGATTCTGGCTGGTTGAATGCTTCCATCGAGGGACTGGCTTCTGTGGCATCTGAGTGGTATGTTTTGCCCTGCTGACTTCTCTTAATGTAATGTGGCATCCATGCTGTCTCTTTCGGCCACTTCTTTATGCTGGTCTGACATTTTAACGTGCATAGTCATGGAGACCATTTTGTAGGTAGTCTCATACTAAGACTGGAACAGGTCTTGTACTTTGGCCCTTCTGGTCCCAGGTCACCAGGCAGAGCTAGTTGCTCATCTTCTTCTACTAGCCAATAGATGCCACTGTCTTGATGACCAATAGATGGCGCTATTTGACGCACTAAATTATGAATTTACACTAATAATAGTGAGTGGTCTTAACACCATTCGTCGAGGCAATGTAAAGGTATTTATCCTAGTCCTGCTTATTAAGATTTTATTACTGATACATTAATTTTGGTTTATTATTTTCGAAAATTCTTGAAAAATTTGGAAATTTCAATCACCAAAATTAGGAGGCAGCATGCAAATCTCCAGTTTCATATGTGATAACTTGTACTATATTACTCAAGCTTTAATTTTGGTAAGTTGTTAATAACAATCTTTTATAATTCCTCCCCCCTTTTCTCCCTCTTCTCCAGCTTCAACACTTCCATTCAAAAAGTATTTTATATTTTTTTTTACTTTGCTATTTTTTAGTAAATAAAATGAAACCACTACCTAAACTATATTAATCACTGTTATTTCAAGTAATTAGCTAATTATGAATCTTTTTTATTATTTAAAAAATGCAATTTCAAAATTACATGTATTCTTTATTATATGATATCTATAATTGTCACATTTTTTTTTTCTTGAAAATTCCTCATTATTTATTAAATGATGAATACCTAGTCCTTTCATGGGGTCTTGTAATGCAGATTTTTACTGACTCGATTAATTTTTAAAACTACTTAAAATACTTCTTTTTCTTCGTCTATAGTAATTTTAAAACTTTTTTTTTCGTAACAGGTACCATAGGTGTGAATTTCTGATTAATTTACCTGTCGAAAGAGGAACAGAACACTTAGAAAGCCCTAATATTCAGGTATATATATAAATATTTAACGCATGTTTTGATTTTAAATATGGAAAATTATTATAAGTATTGTTAAATTAGGTTACTGCTTATACAAAATGGGAAACGATTAGTGAACACCTGAATGCCAGCCCAAAGCCTGTCGTTCTCAACAGAGCTTCGTCTATCAACACGAAAAACTTCTTTGGACCAACGTTGTGCTACGGATACAGAGACTTTATATTTGAGGTCAATATGAATTTTTTTAATTAATGTTTCGCATAACATTTCTTATACTGAATATTAATATATCGAATATTTAATAATTGACCATTGCATTATAAAGGAAGGAGATGGTCTGGGGTGGCGGTCATAAATAGTTTCACTTAGAACTGAATTTCAGTACTGAGTGAAACTCCTAGCTGAACACACCTTCTGAAGAAGACCCGCAAAGTTGGGTCGAAACGTTGGCTTTTAATAAAATAGTTTTGCCACTGTTTAGTCTACTTATGACGGCCACCCCGGACCATCTCCTTCCTTTCAATATTAATATATTATTTATATTATTATATATATATTATTATTTCATTCTCCCTTCGACACTTAAGGAGAAAGCCCTGATGAAGGCCTGAACTTCAGATCGAAACGTCGGCATATGTAAAAAATAAATATTATAATTTATTTTTGCCTTCCTTTTTGACTGAATACCCCAACTATTCTTTTCTTCATTAATATATTATTTGTTTTATTAACTAAGTGATGTTGATAATCAATATTTAATTATAATAGGGATATCCACAGTACTAGTACTTAGTATTTTAACCTACTTAGTATATAAAGTATGCTAATTTAACCTTTTTTCTTTGTCCACCCCTTCCTCACATTTTAAACTAGGGGAGAGGACAGGGAATTAATGCTACAGTTGCCCTCTGGCACCGAGATGCAAACTAATTATTTTATCATGTAAACTTTGGTATCGGGTTGTCTGGTTGTGTTTTCTTCTTCTTTTTCTTCTTCTTCTTCTTCAATGGGCGCTACAGTCCTTGTAGAACCTGGACCACTGCCACCACTCTCCTCCACTCCTCGCGGTCTGCAGCAAGAGTCCTCCAATTTCTGATCCCCAGCCTCCTCAAGTCTTCTTCCAGATCATCCGACCATCGGTCTACCTCTTTGTCTTTTCCCTCCTGGAGTACCATTCAGCATCATTTTTGGATGTCTACTGAGATCCATTCTTTCAACATGACCCAACCATCTGAGCCTGTCCTTCTTAATGACACTAATGATGTTTGGCTCTCCATATAACTCCATTAACTCTGTGTTGCTTCTTATTCTCCATCTATGCTGCTCACTGACAGCTCCAAAGATCTTCCTTAGGACTCTTCTCTCCCACACCAGCAAGGCTCTCCTGTTTTCCTTAGTCATAGTCCACGTCTCACTGCCATACAAAACGACTGGTCTAATCACCGTTTTATACATTACTATTTTTGCCTTCCTGGGCAGACTTTTGTATCGGAGCGCCTTTTGCAGAGCATAGGAACATCTAGTTCCAGCAACCATCTTGCCTTTTATTTCTGCTTCCATATTATTGTTTTCCGTCACTACTCCGCCCAAGTACTTAAATTTATCACAGTTGCGAAACGTGTCTTCTCCCAATTCAACAGTATCTCCTCTCTCTCTCTCTCTCTCTCTGGTATGTCGGGATGTTTTGATATACCTTGTCTTTTCCATGCTTATAATGAGTCCTAACTCTTGAGCTGCATGCTTGAACTCTTCTATAGCGTCGGCTAGTGCTGCTTTAGTTCTTCCTGATATAACGTCATCGGCATATGCCGTGTGTTGCTATTATAAATGGCACCACCAGGGTTCGTCTTGATTTTCCGAATTGCAACCTCTAAAGCGAGATTGAATAGTACAGGAGATAACGGGTCCCCCTGTCTTAAGCCACTGTTAATCTCTAAACTATCTGACATACCCAATCTAGTTTTGATCATACAGCTTGTCCTTTCTATGGTCATTCTGGTCAGTCTTATTAGTTTACTAGGAATCCCCAGTGACTGTAAGGCTTCCAGGTTATGACTGGAATGGTAGGAACTGGATGGTATCGGCACAAGATGATTAGAGGAAACAGTTAGAGGATGCCAAGACCTGTAACCGGGTTGTAGTGCCTTGATATAATAATAATAAAAGCACTTTTAACGTTGTAAGATTCTCAACCAGTGGTTATAAATTTAATTTTGTTGTGCTGCGATTTGATAGATTTTAAATTGATTGATAAAAAGGTTTTTTGTTAGTTTTTACTTTCACTTACCTAAATATGAAATATATATAAGTGCAAGTATTGCGATCGTGACAATTTTCGAATCTGTTTTCAACAGAAATACATGTTTTGAGGTCCCCTGAGTCCAAATAACCAAGTTTCGCAAAATGGTCTGTGTGTTATCAGTCTAGCTCATAAACGAAAAGTAGTACAAAACTGATATTAAGTATTTAAGGTTTGTATATGGGCCGGATGTGACAGCAACTTTTTCGTTAAAATCGTCTAACCGGAAGTGCCACTTTATATGAACGCTGAAACACATTTTCACAATTTTCTCAAAAACGGCTCTAATGATTTTGGTTAAACTTGGTGTATCATTGTATAATTAAGTGATCTTTAGTATCAATTAGGTCTCATCCTCATTGATGTCACTTTACAGGGCTTAAATGCCCAATGTTCACATACGTCTTCCTCGAAAGTACCTTTAATATGGTTTATTTTGAAAAGTTAATCATTTCACATTATTCAGAGTTACGAAAATATGCTCAATATAACTTTTCAAAGAATATGATAATCGAAGAAAGGAGAAAAAATAAAAATGCTTTTACATGTCAAAAATGAATCTCCAGAAATACTAGTCAGAAGGTACAATATATCGTTGGAAAGCGGAGAAATTTAGAAAAAACAATATCTAATATAGAAAGTTGTAAAAGGTAACAGAGAGCTGTGAAAAAATTATAAATAATATATTTTTTAAACTAATATTATTTAACGTAAATCACATGTTTTCAAGGAAATTTTCTTACTAAATGTAAACTTTTAAATGTTTTTCTAAGATTGAAATAAAGTATTTAAAATCCACCGAAACAAGTCAATGTCATTGTTTAAAATACTATTTTGTAGTACTTGTGTGAAAGAAAAAGACATTTTGTAATTATAATTGTCTTAATGACTTGTTATCTGTAAGTTTTAAGCTTTAGCTCCGTTTTAAATGCATTTCATAAATTTGATAATAGCCCAGCATTGCCAGAAAATAATTTCTATTCAAAGTAGAGCAGTAACTGAAAGTTGTGTGTTGCGCGCACCAGATTTATTTTTTTTACAATTGACTGAACCTCAATAAAACAAATTATTCAAAGTGAAATTGATTCTTGAAACTAATTCATTATCCGTCATTTATTTTATAGAAAATGAAGAAGAAATGCTGTATAATTACCGACACAGTACTGTAACTGTCAATATTACCACCGTGTCAGACATGACAAATTTTTCTCGGAAAGGTTTTTTGTTATTTAATGTGTACTATGTTTTTCTTTTCAGTTGTGTTACAAGTTTCGTTGAATTAACTAGTGTGACGAAATTAGTGAAAAAAGAAAACGAGTTGTATCATTGAAAGATAAAATTTTAATATTTTTACGAAATATAGAAGTTAAAATAATGTTTGAGTTTTATTAATTTTATCTCAGTTTTATTAACTGCTGTTATCAGGTTGCCAGGCAATACTGTGGGTACTGTACACATGCGTTAACCCACTCGGCCACACCCCGCCCTACTTAAATTATTTAAAAAATAGATTAAAATGTGTTTAGATTAGTCTTTGATTGATAGAAATTGTTCACATTGTTTCTCTCCAAACTTTGGAATTTCCCTAAAAAGGGATATTTTTTTTCACCAAAGTCGAAACCATGCTTTCAACCTCTCTACTAGTATTTTATAGGATGCCCAAAAGTATTTTAAAAACGATGCAAACTATAATTAATTTGATATTTACTTATTTTTTCAGGTAATGCCAAATCAACATATAGCTTCAGTAACCATTTACAGGAGCGAGTCTGTTTTCTAGTGATTGATCTCGAAGACCAGTCGGAAAAAACCTTAATTTTTATGTATGTATTTTAATTTTTAGTGTAATTTTGTAATTAATTTTTGAACAAGTGCTCAGCAAAACACTCATTTTTATCTAAAACAAAACTTTTGTGTGGTGTATAAACAACTATATATTTTACATGGGACTCTAGTATATATTTTCCAATGAATCCGCATTGTTTGCGGGTTCTCTTTTGTACAGCAATTTCATGTTGAAATATCAGAACGATTATGAATTAAGTTATATTCTGTAAAACCTTATTTTATAGGTAGGAATAAGTTGCAAGTGAGAAAGAAGGTTAATTTTAATAAATAGATTTATTGGATTATTATGTAAATAAGGTGTTAGAATGTTATCCTGTTTAGGTAGAGATATATCTGATTGGAGCTTATTTATTAAATCGAGATATAAATAAATATCTTACTATTTTTCCATTTGTTTATTAAATTGTCTGTAAGGAGTGATTTTGCGCTTATAAATGAATTATATAAGATAAAAATTCAAATTTGTAAAGCTCATGTAGTTTCACATAAGTTATTTTTACTGTTGTTATTACGAAAACCCTGTTTTTAAATTGTATGTTGTATAAATAGTTTACATACGCTGTTCAGTCGTTTAGCCCTTAACTGCCGTTTGTGATTTCAGTATTAAATCGCTTGAAATTTGAAAGTTTTTACACATTTTGTATGAATATCTGAGAAGCATTAATGTTGATATTGTGGTATAAGATTTAGTGATTGTTATTAAACCAATTTAGTTATTTTATTTTTTTTTAAGTTTAAATTCAATCTGTTTCCTGAATCATTAAAAAAAAATAAAATAAATAATCAAATAAATTTTTATACACACAAATAGTGGCCTTATCTCAATAGAAGCATCAAGTTAGCTGCAAACATAATATTGGTGACATTGTTTGGTTTTTAAATACAGATTTTCCTGAAGAAAGCTAGTTTTCTGATATTTTTATAATTTACTATAAGTCTTTTTATCTAAAATATTAATTCGTGATATTATTAATTTTAGACGTATCTGGTTGTACAAAAAGAAATTTAAATTTAATTTGTTTTAAACAATTTGAAGATGAGGTTTTTAGGGTGCGATAAACAATCATAAAAAATCTAGAAGTTTTTATTTTTACTATTTGTTAAATAAAAGTTCAGAATGAAAGGAGTGAAGTTCAGGAGGGTATTAATTATGGCGGAAATCAATCTATGATTTTTCATTTTTTATTTTTTTAAATACATTTGTTTACTTGTATTATTATTCCTCCTCAAATTTAATATTTCATTTGGTACAATAGATATGGAATTTCTTCTTAATTTTTTTATTTGAAGGATAATATTTTAGCTTCATTTTTCTATGTTGATTAGAATTTTAAATGATACCCCTTCGTTCTTCTAACTATTTGTATTTTCACTTATGTATTTACGAAATATATAGGAAGGGAAATTATTGCATTTGTAAACGTTTTTTAATATAAGTTTTTAACAGAAATACACATTTTAAGATTACTTGAGTCCAAATATTCATGTCTCACTGAATGATCTTTTCTATTTAAATCATCTTACCAGAAGTTCCACTTTATATAATTGGTTTCAATCTATTATTAAATGACAGTACATTGAAAATGTCAATAATATTCTGTGCTATGTGCAAGATATAATAAGTGAGAGCTTTTGAAAATAGAATATAGTCGTCCTTAAAGTCACAATAAGTAAAAAAAAAAAAAAAAATGGTTAGAAGTCTGAAAGTTTATCTTTAAAATTTCAATTTATCATATAAAAATGAAATTAGTTTTATTTTTTAATAATAGTATAATACATTATAACAAAACAAATCCATACTGTGTCTAATGCAACTAATTTATATAAATTATGGTTTTATTATTATTATTTTTTAATGTTTACAATAGTCTTATGATATATCTTAGATGATGGGACTATAAGAATATTCAAAAATCGCCAATCATTTGTTTTCACAAGAAAATGGATGGTGTTACATTTGATCGATCAAATTTTCATGTGCCATATTGTTTAAAATATATCTGAGATAAATGTTATATAATACATACAAGATAAAATATATCTAATGTTCATTGGGATATGCTCATCTTTATTGTAACTTTAATTTGTTAAAGATTTTCCAAAGCGAGATACTGGATTTTTAGGAAATAAAAAGCCCCCTAAAATATGTCTCAAAAATGCTTTAAGAATATTTATGAAAGAAAGTTTATGAAAAAAAAAATTAATTAAAACTATTATTATTTTAAATTTCAAGAAAAAATATTACCCTTCAAATTTCATATTCGTTATACATACTATTGGACAATGTTAAACAAAAATATGATTGTGTATGATTTTACTAAATAATAATTATTGATTTTACTATGAAAAATATTTTTTAATCTTTTTTACTAACCAAAACCTTTTTATTATACATACAAACATAAAAAATTAAAAATTAGAAAAAAATGTAGTAGTTTAAAAAAAAAAAAATTATAAAAACACCAGAAGAAAATAGAATTTAGAAATTTTAAGTTAAATATACAACATATATATAAACAATAAAAAAAAATTATATAACATGAAAAATATCAGTAATGTGTTTTAATGGAAGTTTATAAATTGATAAATTAATCATATATCATATTTTTAGTAATAGCACTAGCAAAATGTAATTTAAAGTAGCTTTTTTTTTTTTTTTTTTTTTTGAAAATTGTTAAATGGATTACATATTGCTTTCTCTTTATTAGAAGTTAAAATAATAATGTAGTATATATTATTTAACTGTTTTATGTTTTTTTTTTTGTTTTTTTTTGTTTTTTGTATTTTGTTATTACTCATTACCTCTTAATTTAAAAAAAAATACAAAATTTAATTTATAAATTAAAAATATTTTTTTCATCAAAATAATCTTATAGTTTAGTGCAAGTATGCAAAAATATGAAGAATTAAAATTGGTTAATGTGTTTCTAAATAGACTCAAAAGCTTGAAAACTAAATGTAAGATTGGATACAAATCTGGTCGTAGCTCAAAATATTTCTTCTTTGTGATCTTGCTAATAATTTATTTTTACTTCTCGTGACAATTTTTCTTCTGCTCTTGTAACGTTTTCAAGTTTGGAAAATACCAATAGAGAATAGAACTTGTTCCCGGCGAAATTTTTGTTTTTGAAATGTTAAAGTTGTACATTTCTGGCTGTGACCTGAAACCTTGACAAGTTAGTTGATTTAGGCATATGTGTTCATCGTAGAGAGGCTTATGTTAGAGTAGTTTCTTTGTAATTAGTTCGAAAAGTGGTTAATTTTAAAATTTTAATAAAATTATCATATCTTTTATTGTAATTTTTATTAATCGAAAAAATATCATGGTCTCAACATATTTCATAATTTTACAATGATTTGAAATTTATATAATAAAAAGTGGATATGAAAAATAAGTGAATCTAAATTTTATTAACTTTCATACTCCATTAATATTCATATTTAATATTTTTTTTTTTTAATCCAAATAATTTCAAGCATTAGTAAGTTATTTTTATATACCTTAAAAATAACCATCTTTTGTCCTGGATATCATTTAAAGGAAAAAAATTGTCAGAACATGCAGTCAAAAAATTATGTTTATTGATTTTGCTTATGTTTCATCACAAACATGTGGATATGGGTCATTATTAGGACTAAATACTAAAAAAAAATACAAAATTACAACAAAAGAATGATAAAGAGAAGAAAAACTTGGCACGTACAAATGAGATAGTGATAGTATAAACATAATAATAATAAAAACATTACAATATGCCAAGAAAAGATTTATATGTTATAGCAGATAATTAGTATAAATACAACACTTCAATAAATAAGAAGTATTCAAAAAACAACATATAGAAACAAAAATTAACTAACATGAAAAAAAAAGCTTACACAAATAGAAATTAACAAATATCAATAGTTTCTTAATAATTACCAATGGTTTGAAGGCTGGATAAGACTGAGCGTTTACGGAAATCGTGTTGTAATGGCTATTTAATGACTATTTAGCAGAAAATATTTTTAAAAAAATATCTAATCTAAATGTAAATGCCTAAAGGTGATAAGAATTTAAAAGTACATGATTGGATAAACATAAATAAAAATGGTAAATTGAAACTGAACTAAATAATATATGAGCCTTTCGGTTGACAGAATGACTAACTCCAATTTCAACATTTTGAGTTAAGCCATTTTAATGATATTTGTAGTTTTTAGTATTTGTTGAAATATAAAACTGGGAATAAAGGTATACATTTTCTCACTTGAAATATCACTGAAATTAATAATAAAAAATGTTGAAATTGGAGTCATTTTGTCAACTGAAACGCTCATATTACAAATACAAATAAATAGAAAGGAATTACAAATAAATAATAATCAAAGATATTTTTATAATATATGTATATATACAACGGATGATTTTATGAAATAATCTAGTTCCACCTTTTTCTTTATCATTTTTCTGATATAATTTTGTATTTTTTATTTTTTTTTTACTGCCCATTTTTCATCCTTGCAATTCCAATAGTAAACTATATATCCATATCTAATTTACTGAAATAGTGTTAACGTAGCCAAACTTTTTTAATAGTATATTAAAACTTATTTTTTAGGAATGGTGCCAAAGTGCTTATAGTAAAGTATTTAGGTTTAGCTATTGGCGCAGGGTGTTTCTGCTGTTTTTTTTTTTTTTTTTTTTGTTTTTTTTCTATTTTATTTTATTAAAAGTAAAATTCAACTTTATTGATAATAAATTCTCTTTTAATAAAGAATATTAAATCAAAATTTTTCTCTGAATATAAAAAACGGTGAACTCCCAATAATCTGAATGGTATAATAAAACTGCATCATTTGTAATATAATGAGGACATGATGGCCGAACACATTGGGTTGTGGTTTCCAGAATGTTGTGGGTTCGATTCCTACCTGGTTTGGTTAAATATTTACATCTTAGTCGCTTCAGGAAATGAATCGGAAACAGGAAATGGTAGCGGGAGCAACCTCTGTGTTGGCTGAAAGGAATACAAGGCTCACTTGCCAGATTATTTGTTATTATTTGCTGGTTTGTTTTGTAAAACTTGTGGGCAGAAAAAGAAATTTTTATGTGTTTTATTTAGGAAAAAAAGTAAATAAATCCTTATATTTTAATGTTCATATAAGGAGAAATATATTTGTCCCTTTCATTTTTGGTGCACAATTTTGTTTTAAAGGCTTAATTATTCTATGTACAACGATTAAAATTTATCTATCAAAAGTTACCAGTATTATTTTACTTCACTGAACAGAAAAATGATTTAAAAACATAAAAATAAATTAGTAATAAAAAATAATTTTAAATTATAAATTAGGATAGTTCTATATTGATTTTAATAAGTTAAAATATTTGTATGGATGTTGTTCAGTGATAGGTTTGACTGTCATTCGTAAAATTTAAAAATGAATTTTGTGTTAGTGAAATTTTCAAAATTGAATTTGTTCAAGGCTGTAATGTACAAAAGATATTTTAATTAGTTTATTCAGTTTTGTAGCTGTCTTTTAGAAATGTAATGAAAATTTACTTCATTTTGTGTTCATATTTTGTTTTAATTGTAAGACAATGAATAACATTATTTATAGGTTTTGTAAATTAGGCTGTTATTTATTTTAAAAAAAAAAAAGAACAAAATAATTTTTTTTAAATTAATATTTTTGTGATAGTGATGAATTCCGTGATCTCACTCTTCTAATTCCTTTAATATTTTTTTTGTTTGTTCCTCATTAAGATAATCATTCGGGATTGTTCTCATTACAAATTTTTGTAATAGATTTTGGAATGTTACCTCTAAGAAGTTGAAAGATAATCATGTTTTACATAAGGATTATGCTAGTAACCATTAAAAAAAAATTAGTTTGTAGTATTTTTTATCAATTAACACTTCCCTTCACCGCCACTCTAAAAAAAAAAAAAAAACATTAATTAATATTTTGTTTGTAATGTTTTGGATTTTAAGGTATTTACTTGTATTTATGTCATGTACGATTCGAAACATTTTATAATTTGTTTGAAAATTCATCATAATGGTGTAATTAGATAATTATTATTTATTTAAATTTTCAATTCACTTTTACAAGAAGTATTATTTAAGAAAATGAAATCAAAATAAAAAGTTGTTTACATCTTATTGTTGTGTTTGATTTGATTGGTTAGCATTCAAAAATATTTCATAATTCAGGTTATGTAATTGATGAAAGATTTGTTACCAAATTTGATTAAAAGCTGTGTTCCTAGTAAAATCATAAAAGTAATTAATTTAATTGTTGTGTTTATGTTTTGAGTACATTTTTTCAGCATCATGTTAAAGTAATGAACGTTAACCTGCCCAACATTGCACATTCATTACTTTAACATGTTGCCGATGATTTATCTACAAGCCTCTGACATTTTTATTATTTTCTAATTTAAAAAAAAAAATAATAATTTCATCTGCAGATGGCAGCTTTGACTATCTAAACTAAGTTTTTATTGAAAAAATAAAATAAATAAATGGAAAAATATGTTTTTCATGTTTAATGCTTGCTAACTAATTTTACATCTGGTAACATTAGAAATTACTTAAATTGCTAATATAAATAAACTGTTCATAAAATAAATATACTTAAAATCACATCTTTTTGTTAACCTTATATAATTAAAACTTTATTTAATAACACTACATAATACTGCTTCATTGTTTTTAAATTTATTTATTTAAATTTATTTTAGAAGAAAAATTACTTGATACCATATGTAGGGAAAAAAAAATTAATCATTAATTTAAAAATGTCCTAATTTCCGTTCAAAATGAATGAAGGCACAACTTAAAATTCTAATTTTTTATATTTTTTGGTAAATGTTATCGCTATATGCAAACTATCGTGTTACCACAAACAAAATATTAGGGTAAATAATAAAACATATCCATGATCTCGTGAAACATAATCATGATGGGCTTTTATTCTTAATATTTGTCTTATATATTATTAGTTCTAACTAAAACTCTTAGTCTAACGTTTGCATATTGAATATGAAGGTTCCTTGAAAATAATTTGATTCATATTAATTTAAATATTTAAAAATATTACAATTTTTGATGTCCTCTTATATTCTAATAGGTTACTGTAATATGTAACACCTTCCACTACAGACTTAGTTACTCTCTTCTTAACAACTTTAGTTGTTTATTTATCTAATTTTAACTAATTTATGACTTATTATTTTAAATAAATTTTGTACAAAAAGCAAAACCAGTCACACTTACGAGTTACACAGAATGCAATTTAGTAGGCTATTCAATTATACAAGGTTACGTGTTGCTGAAGGCAGCCATGCACAAGGATATCATATTTTAACTATATAACATGAAAAATATTTTATTTTTTTCTAAAGGCCTTTGTATATGTTGAAGTTTTTGTGATAGAGCTCTGGTGTCAGTGCTGCCAAAGCTTTGTCATAGATGTTAACACTTCAAAGAAAATCTAGCAATTTTTTCTCTGATGCTAGAGCACTATAGCAGATCTCAATCATGAAAAACTATTCAAATGGGTATTTCAAGGTGCTAAATTATTCCGTGTGTTTGTTTTATGTATCATTATTATTGTTGGTTGTATAGAACTCTCCTTACATCAAGAAATATTTGAAGAAAAAAAATTCAAATTTATGGATAAAATTTAGTCTTCAAGGGTCTGTTGGCATTTTTAAAATAATATCCATTATTAGCTTCTATGATTTTTTTATTAATAGATGTTATTCAAAAATGTCAACAGACCCTTGAAATTATGGACATGGCATCCTATAATATTTGAATATTCATGGAAACATAGTCAATAAAATTAAAATAAATAGTCCGTGGTACAGACCCCTTTTTATCAAATTATTAACATCCGGCTGAAACTTCGTAACTCGATTCATCTCACCGTAACCTACAAATATTTTATTTGCAAAAATTCTTGGAATTGGGGCGTTTTTAATCTGGATGTCAGCAAACTTTGTCTATTTAATTAGGTACTAAAAACTTGTAAATACCCATTTGATTTCCCCTTGAATCGTAAGATAACTTGAGCACAAAGTCAGGAAAAAAGATCACCTTCAAAAATATTGAGCTGTTTGACATGACCTACACCCTTAAATTGTCGAAATAACGAGGTAGTATAGGACAAGCGGCTCAATATTTTTGTTGGTCACCTTTTTTTATCGATTTAGTGATCAAATTATCTTACGATCCAAATGGGAAGTAAATGGGTATTTACGAGTTCTTACAACTTAATTAAGTAGAAAAGTTTGCCAACCTCCAGATTGAAAATGCCTCAATTCTGAGAATTTTCATAAATAAAATATTTGTAGGTTACGATGAGATGAAGCTATTTACGAAGCTTCAGCTGGATGTTTATGACTTGATAAAAAGGAGTATCTACCACAGAAAAAAACTTCATACTAAAGAATTCACTTTGATTCAAGTGTTCCTATAAATAAATATGCATCAAGTCCAGTGCCAGAGAATATTTTGCAATTTGTACATACTAGAAGAAAAATGCGGACAAATCTGGCTTAATATTCATTATATATGAACGTCTGTACATATACAATCAAACTGGGATTACATAAATTTGATAAGTTGAGATCTACTATTAATAAAATATATTCTAGAGAGCTAGTTAGGAGGTTTTCAGTCAATGGAAGTACAACGTAAAAATAAATAGATTATATTTATTCTTATTTCTTTGTGCAGACGTTTCAGACCTTCATCAGGCCTCCTCGCTCAAAGGGTACCGTGCGAGTTGCTAAGGAAATTCAGCCTACGTTTTAACATTTTTCAACCAATGTTAGTAATAGCCAAGGATATTCCTCAAATACGGATATAATTTATTTATTTTTCTCTGTAGTTCCATTGACTGAATACCCCAACCGACTCTCTTTAATGTATATTCTAACAGTTATCCACTATTATTAATAAAATAGTTAAGTTTCTAAGACTCGCCTATAAAGAAGACAGTGAAACTTGAAGGAATTTCTTTTTTTTTTTTTTTTTGAAGATTAATTTAACTTTTAGAGGGCTGGTTAGATTTATTTCCTTAAGAGTGATATTGCAGACTTATCTTGCTTCTAGTAGTGCTGGGTAAGGAAAAGTATCGATCGAAATGACACCAGTTAGGGAAATACCATGCGAAAAATTAAGTAATCCGGAAAAAAAAAATTAAGTAAGCTATTTAAATTTTATTTTAGATTTATATAATAATTTTTAAAAAGTCAGAAATAATGTTACTGCTTCTTGATATGCTTTGTTTTTATTTTTTGTTGCTATAATTAAAAAAAAATGAAATTTCTCCTTTTGTGCACATCGTATAAGGTTTATTAAATTATAAATTTTTATTCAACAATAATATTTGGAAAATAGAAATGCAAAAAAATGCTATTCATATAAGTATCACGTCAGATCTCATTTTATTTCTTGTGCAAATGCTTCTGCAGATTTAATTTTACTGTCGCAGTTGTCACGTTATGCTCCAAGAAGCTTGGTGTTTTGAAATTTTTATATTGCATAATTGTGCCAAATTTTTTTCTTTTATTTTTAGAATAAGCTAAGCAATTTGCTATCATTCTAACTACTCCATATGGCAATGATATTAAAAAGTAAATTTCCAATGAAAACAATATCAGTAGTCATAAGTAAATTAAAATGTTAACATTTTTCAGTAAGACATTGTGTTAGTGATTTTTGATAAAATTTCAAATTGTTTCTGATACTTGTCAAGATTCTCGATCCGATTAGAATAGTTCACATAAACGACAGTGTACTTATATGTATTTATTTTTCTTTATGTAATTGTATTAATGTTTGTAAATCAAAAAAATAAATGATTTTTGTTTACCCAAAATGTGTTATTTTATATTATGAACCTTACTCAATATTTGATACTTAAATAAATTATCAAGAAAATAAAAATAAATTAAGATTTTCTTATTTTAATTAATTAATATTGTCATTTGATATATTTTTTTATTAGATCAAATAGTCAGAGTGCCTACCAATCAGTAAATGGAGGTTTTGTATGGTAAGGAATTCACAATTAATTCAACTAAAGATGATCTTCATGAGTTCACAACTTTAATATTTTTTTTCCATTATAACCACAGATTTTTATGAATGACGTATCAAATGAAAGGGTGTTCGATGGAGACGTGAAAAACCATAGTCGCATCCTCCATGAAAATTCAGTGGAAAAAGTTGTGACAGAAAGAGAAGAATTTTTATTTGCAAATATCTCAGACATTTTTCTATGGATAAACAGAGTTCAGATTTGTATTTATCAACACGAAGAACCCTCAAATTCTAATTTTCATAGCAATCGAAGAATAAACAATTTTTAAGGAGACCTTCGTTAAGGTGATCTTTGTCCAAAATCCAAAATCCAAATCACAAAGGCTATAGAGCCTTGGTTCAATTTTGAAGAAAAAAGTTTTATTTTTCGATTACTATGTAAATTCTAATTTGAAGGTTCTTCGAGGTTCTAAATACAAAACTGAATTCTGTTTCTCCATGCAAAAATGTCTGAGATACTTAAAAATAAAAATTCTACTCTTTCTTTCATAACTTTTTCAATGGTTATCAAAATTTTGGTCATTTTCGACAAAAATTCAAGGCTATAAAGGCTCCAAGGCCTTGGTTGCATTTTGAAGCAAAATAGCTTTATTTTTTTATGGCTGTGAAAATTTGTATTTGGGGCTTCTTAGGGGTGCTAAATACAAATCTGAACTCTGTTTCTCTACGGAAAAAAAAAAATCTGAGATATATTGTCCAATAAAAATTAGACTCTTTCTTTCGTATCATTTTCCACTGAACTTTTGGGAAGATGTGACTAACATTCTTCACATCTTTGTCAAATACCCTTTCATGTGATACCTCATTCGTAAAAATCTGTTTTCATCAAAACTTTTCTGATTTTTTCCAGAAATCCAAAGCTATACATAGCCTTGATTCAATTTTGAAGAAAAAAAGTTTTATTTTTCAATTGTGTGAAAATTCGTATATGATTGTTCTTCGAGGTGCTAAATACAAATCTAAACTCTGTTTATCCATAAAAAAAAGTCTGAGACATTTGCAAATAAAAATTCTCTTTCTTTCATAATTTTTTCCACTGAACTTTCGGGAGGATGCGACTATGGTTTTTATGTCTCCATCGAATACCCTTTCATTTGATACCTCATTCGTAAAAATCCGTTGTTATCAAAATTTTTCTGATTTTCGACAAAAATCCAAGTGTCTCGATGAAACTGACCAGGCTGGCAAGAATGACCATGAGGGACACAAGATGCCGGATGAAGCTGCAGGAGGTACTATCCGAGGAGTTTCAGATAACGGCAGGAATCTTGCAAGGAGATACAAAGGCAACCATTATAGTATTAAGAATCAGCACAAGATAATTTTCAGAAAATATTTTTAAAATGTTAAGATTTCATCTATCAAAAGATTTTAAATGAAAGCCAGTGTCAAAATTTAAAAGAACAACATTGAGAAAACTGAGAATGAATTATTTCTTACAAATATGAATAATTCGATAGATAAAAAAATTGTAGAAACTTACCTTTAACATTTGAAGAAAAAAAAAATAGCAAACAGTTTTACTTTAAATCAGATATACATTCACAAGATATAAATATGTAGTTAATAATACATACAGAAAGGAGCATCACTTTTTGATTATAAAGAAAAAATAGTGTAAACAAAAAACAACACTTCATAGAAATACATTTATTTGTATTTTTCTATTATGTTTTACAATATATATATATATATATATATATATATATATATATATATATATATTATATATATATATATATATATATATATATATATATATATATATATATATATATATATAAATAAATGCATTATATTATATATATATATATATATATATATATATATATATATATATATATATATATATATATATATATATATATATATATATATATATAAATGCAGTTCACTGTCTATGTCACTAGATGTATTCAAAACTCCACTTTTCACTCACTCTATACACTTTAGAGAAATATATTTATTTACTTTCATCTATTATGGTTTACCATATATTTAAAAATACATATCAGTATTTACACACACAGTTCACTGTTGATAGGTCTTGATTCATTCAAAACTTCATTTCACTCACTAAATGCACTTTTGAAAAACTAACAATAAATAACTAAACTAAATTCTGTAATTTCTAATGAAAAAAACATTATGAAATAGTGTATTGCTTAAGACATGAAATAATCAGAGACTAACTTAGACTATATAACAGTTAAGAAAATACTTATAGGACTTCAGAGGGAATCTTGGGCGGACTTAAAAGAAAGAAAGAAAGTGAAGACAATATACTTCAGGAAAAAAAGATTTCATAGAATTTATTACATGCAATTTTAACTTATTAACATATTATGGAAATTTATTTGTATTGTTTTAGTAATAGATTTAGTTTATTAACAGATAGTTTTTATTTAATAGTTATACTTATTAGTGTTCAAAGTGATAAGTTTGGTTTCATCTTCATACAATTAAAATCGTGAGTATACTTTAATTCTTTACTTTAGACCATTCTAGTAAATATTTTGTTGCAATAATTACTTTTTAAATTGAAATAACCAAGAGTATTCAAATATTAGTTTCCCGCCGACCCAATATGGCCGCCACATCGGTATGGCCACACTATGCAAACCAATACGAAATAGTAGTTTTAAATTCTACCGCTAGATAGAAGCACGGCAAAAATTGCTTTTTTAAAAGAATCTTTTTTTCCTTTTTATTTTTTAATTCACATCTGTCAATGTCCACTGACAACCAGTGAATGAGATGACTGTACAAATAGACTAGGAGAAAGGGCATGATAGGCATGAGGAACATAAAAACCCAGTGATTTATCTTCAGTCATGTTTGTGGTTATTTAAGGAGATCTCTTATCCAACTCCTTTTCAGCCTTCTGCGGATGTTATCGGGTATGTTTCTATTGGCCATGTCTTGGATGAGTCTATTGGGGTGACCATAGAGAGCTTGTTGTGAAACCTTTTGTAATAAGTAATTTAAAAGAATTGTAAACATGAAACAACTAACCCAGTCAAATTAGCACAAAAAAGGGGTCTGGCTTGCAAAAGGTCGGCTAATTCAGATTTCTTTTTTATATTATTAGCACGTAAACCAACGACTTCCTGCCCTACAGTTTTCTTTAACAATACTCCACTTATCCCTGTTGAGCAAATCCGATACCTAGGACTCCACCTGGACAAACGACTAACTTGGAATCCTCATACTAGACTGAAACGACAAGAAACCGCTCGACGTTTCCGATTACTTCAGCACTTACTAGACAAACGCTCTAAACTTCCCATCAATTACAAAAGACTCATATACTTGACTATAATAAGACCTATTTGGACTTACGGAGTTGAGCTATGGGGCTCCACTAAACCATCGAATTCTTCTCGCATCCAATCCTTACAATCCAAAATCCTTCGTAAAATCCTCAATGTTCCTTGCTTTGTCACTAATAAAATTATCCATAAAGATCTTAATGTTCCTTATGTTTCAGATCTGGCCCAATCCAGATACCTATCCTTCCATAATAAACTTCAGAATCATCCCAACCCTCTTGTTTCTAACCTTGCTTCCTCTTCAATTCCTGATAACCCTCCGAGGCGTCTGAAAAGAAGATGGCCCCGTGATCTCCTAATGTAGTCATATCATTTAGAGTGCTACCATTGGGTAGTTACTCAGCAAGTGTATTCATGTCATTATATCAATTATGTCCAAATTTACTTGATGTATTTATGTAATACAGTTGTAAATGTCATAAAGAAATAATATATATATATATATATATATATATATATATATATATTATTAGCTATGCAGTGAATATAAAAAATCCAAGTTTCCGCACTTTTGAAACCCTTGGGGCCACCAGATTTTGTTCTGTGCACAATACGTTCATTGAAAACGAATCGGATCTTATTTAATAAATCATATAGCTCTATGGATATTTCATAAATGGTAGGGGGTGGGGTGGCCGAATAGGCTAAAGCGTGTGCACAACACCGCTAGTTGCCTGGCAACCGGATAACAGAGATTTTGAGATGATATAAAAAGTACGAGTTCGCGTCCCGGTGCCGGAGGCGATTTTAAATTCCCCGCCCTCACCCCCCGGCCCGGGAAAATCCCGTATAGCCTAAAAGGCGAGGTAGGGAAGAACAAAAAAAAAAAAAAAAAAAAAAAAAAAAAAAAAAAAAAAAAAAAAAAATTCATAAATGGTATAGCTCTATGAAAAGTTTTTTTTTAAACAATTCTTTAAGAACTTTAGTTTAGCCTGGTCAAATTGGACATGTTACATTTTAAAAGGTCAGGTAATTCAAATTTATTTTTTATATTATTGGATATGCAGTACATAACATAAATAATATAGATATAATAAAAAAATCCAAGTTTCTGCTTCAAAAACCATTGAAATTTCGAACTTTATTTGGTTTATGTTAAATATCTTCTTTTTATAGCAGTATAGACAAAAAATGGTTATATCCAATTTTAAACAGCTTAAATTTATTTAACATTTTTGTATATAACGTTTTTTCCTAAACCAATAGGAAGTTAACAATCGATTTTTAAAAACGACTAGTTTTGGAAATTGGCAAAAAACAGTCATAATTTTTGTTTTTGGTTAATTATCTGTTTTTATATGTGACGTATCCCAAATTTTTAAATTAAATATTTAATCACACACAATTTAATATAGTTTTTATAGGAAACATATTTTCCTAAACTTCACGACTTTAAAACGAATCGCTAAAAATAAATCACAAAAAAAAAAACTTACAATTTTATTTTTAATGTTTTCTATTTATTTTAAAGAAATTCTTCATCTTAAATTACTGTTTTATAATGAATGGAGTTTATTCTAACTATTTTTTTTTAATAATTAATATTATCCAAATTACATAATTTTGTGTTTCTGCCACTAGCGGATCCAGGATTTAATTTTGGGAGGCTTCAGCTCGAAATTTTTTTTTTCATGTATGTAACGATAATTATTTTGGAAAAAAAGAAAGATACTAACTACCTATATGAAATGGTGTTTAAGTGATTCTTGAAGTTCTATTAAGTGTAGTTACACGAATAATAATACTTTAATAGATAATTTTTTTATAACCAGCTCTTCGTGGTATCGAGTTTATGTGTGATTTTTATATATATTTTTATATTCCAGCTTCAATAGTTTTGTTTTGACTGAAGAAAAGTATTGGTCTCGTTAACTCTGAAAAAACAAAAAGTTTAGTTTTTCTAATTTCTTTATGGAGTTTTTGTAACATCGATTTTACGAGTGAAAACATACTGATTAAGTACATATTACTACTGTTGATGCAAAAGGTCGTATGTTAAAATTTTTAACTTTTAATTCTATTTGTGCTAAAGAGGAAATTTTGCATTCTGCAACTGATATAAGCATTTTGCAACGATGAAAAATAGCAGAGGGCAATAAACCATGAAATTATACTAACATATCATAAAGAAACAATTAATTTTTATGCTTTTCTGTAAAACACTCAGTGTTTACATACGACTTTTTGCACTAAGAGTTGTGATGTTCATGTTCACTACGCACTAGATTTTATTTTATTTTTTATTTTTAATCCCGAGTAATCAAATATGCAATCTGCATATGCGGAACTTTTTCGCATTTTAGTATTCGCTGATGAACAAAACTCGTGGATATCAAACCCGTATATGTTGAAGGATTACTGAATTTCCGAAAACGACTTCTTAAAGAGATTTTATTCTCATGCGAAAAATTTTAGACCTTGTAATATAGATATTTTTTTTAGCCAATGCAAATGGTGGGGAAGCTATACTGACCTTACTTGGCAGACGTTTTTTATTAATATTATACAATGATACACAGAGTTTAACCAAAATGCTATAAAAAAATTTTAGACTATGAAATAGAATTTATTATTTTTTTTTTTTTATTTGTTTATTTAGAAATATTACATTCTGTCACATCAAGGACATTTATAATAGTGATCAGAGAAAACACACTCACACTCTATTTACAATAAAAAAATAAAAAATAAAAAAATAAATAATACAGAAACTTAATAATAATAAATACAATAAAATAAAATAAAAATAAATACAATAAAATAAAATAAATGTATATAAACAAAAGAACTAACCTAATCATACACACTCGGGCTTGAGTGGAGGATCTGGCCATTGCCAAAACTCCAATAGATGCTTATTTACAAAAGGTCTCTGGGCCACTGCCGCTTCAACCTTCGAGGAGGATTGTAAGGATGGGTGGTGCTGGATAGAGATTGTGCAAGGGGATTTGGATGATAGATAAGGTTTTGGTGAAATTTGGAGAATTTTTCTGGAATAAGGTCTAGGACAAATGGGATATTAAGGTCATGGTGTAGGATTTTGTTATTTACATAGAACGGAGCATCAACTATTGTTCGAAGGACTTTAGATTGAAAGGATTGAATACGTTTGATGTTAGAAGCTTTTGCTGTCCCCCACAGTTCAAGTCCGTATGTCCATATAGGTTTCAGTATTGTCTTGTAGATAAGTAATTTGTTTTCAATAGAAAGTTTGGATTTTCTGTTTAGTAGTCTGTATAGCTGGCCGTATCGTCGGTTGAGTTCTTGTCTTTTGAGTCTAGTATGTGGGTTCCACGTTAGTCTTCGGTCTAAATGAAAGCCAAGATACCGGACTGTGTCTGAGTAAGGAAGCTGGATGGAATTAAAGTGTACTGGTGGACAGGAACTGCGTCGGAGTGTAAAGGTAATATGTTGGCATTTAGATTCATTAACTTTAATGCGCCAGTTATTACACCAGTGCTCAATCAAGGTGAGGTGGTTTTGGAGATTTAAGGATGCTATGTTGGGATCAGAGTTGGATGATAAGATTGCGGTGTCGTCAGCGAATGTTGCAAGAAAAGTATCGGGATGAACAGGGATGTCAGCAGTAAAGAGGATGTAAAGCACGGGACCCAAGACGCTGCCTTGGGGAACACCGGCTTTAACGGAGTAGATATTGGAAAATTCTGTTCCACAGCGAACTCGGAAGGAGCGGTCAGAGAGGTAGGATCGGAGGACTAGGTACAAGGACTGAGGTAAATGGATTTTAAGCTTGGAGAGCAGTCCGGAGTGCCATACCCGGTCAAATGCCTGTGCAATGTCCAGAAAGGCACCCGAACAGTATTCCTTGTTTTCTAGGGCTGAGGAAATATGATCAACAACTCGGAGTCCTTATTGAACATTAGAATGTTGAGAGCGAAAACCAAACTGATGGGAAGGGATATTTTGGGATTCTATAATGGGTAGGATTCGATTCAAAAGGATCTTTTCAAAAATTTTTGAAAGGATTGGGAGTAGGCTAATTGGTCTATAGGATGTTGAGATATTGGGAGGTTTGCCTGGTTTTTGGAAAAGGATAATAGTGGAGTGTTTCCATAGCAGAGGGAAGTGGGTGGTGCGTAGGATACAATTGTAGATATATGTAAGGAATATGACTGCTTTGGATGGAAGTTGTCGAAGGATTTGAGGGGTAAGGAGATCATGTCCAGGAGCTTTACGGGGGATTAATTTTTTTAATTGAAATTTCACTTCGGAAGGAGGAATAGTTTTTGGGGGCAAGGAAAGTGGGATTGGTGATGTAAGGAATTCTTCTACTGTTACGGTGTGGGCAGGATGGGATTCCGGATGTGAAATAAATGTATTGGATAGGTGAATGGCGAACTCCTCAGCCTTATCTTCGTCAGATGCTGCCCAGGAGCCATCATCTCGTCGGAGGGGATGGGAAATGCGGTGAGGATTTAAGATTTTGGTAGTGGGGTTTTCCAATAGAATTTATAGAAAAAGAATTTAGACTATTTCTGTAACTACTTGTTATAAAATTAATAAGTGTTTTATAATGATGTAGTTCACAGAATAACAACTAAATTAAAATTGATTTGCAAGATCTTGAAAATGGCTCCTGAATCCGAAACGTGGAATAAATAATACATGATGTTATAACTGTGTATATTTGGTAACCTTTGGCATTATGTTTTTTAAACAAAATTGAAAAATATATATGATTAATTTTTTATAAGCTGCTTTTCTTATATACATATATAAGATAATCGTCGTTCATTTCAAATTAGGATTAAACTTTTCCAGACACGTTATGGCTAACTTCAATTTATAGGCTATAACTCTCAATATACGATTAAACAAGCAATAATATTATAAATTGAACAAAAACTATGATTTTTGGATGTTATGTATACAATTTTCCACATTTTGGGTTTTTGCACGATTTTGAGTAATAACCAACCAGGTAAGTTTGTGGAAGTGAAATAGAATTTTCAAGTATGAACATTTCAACACCAAATCCATATGTGATTTTGAGCTTTAAAAAAATATATATACCTTATAGGTTCAGGATTTTGTTTACCATTGACAGTCTCTATTTTATTTCAAAACTTTATTTGTTTTATTTTCAACCAGTCTAAAAAATTCTTCAACAGCTCAGTAAGTAATACAAAAGACCCTGAACCAAACCAAAATAGTAATATACTCGAACTGATTTCCACAAAAAGTAATAATAAAAAATTCAAATCCTTAATGTACATCAACAAACTGACTCACAATATCATAAAAAAAATAGACATAGACGATCTCGAAACCCAGACATCCTATACGAAACTCACTGACAAAGACAAACGATTTAACACCTATCCAAATCAATAAATATTTATGATAAAAATTGCGACAAATCATATATAGAAATGACATCGACCGATACAAAAACAAGAATATATATCTATAAAAGTACCCTTAAACCTAATTGAAAAACAGTTACCTCTTTATCGAACCATGAAAAAAACCATAAACATGAAATATATTTCGAAAATATTAAAATACTTCATAAATCAAACTACCGAACAAAGCTAAAAATTTAGAACCCATCTGTATAGCAATAAACAAAAAAAAAAAGTGCTAAATTCAAAACAGGAAGCGCCCCATAGCCTAGAACACTATTCATAAACAGTAAATTACATAAGGTAGGGTAACATTACAACAATGAATATTTAATTTATTCAAAGTTAATACTTTTAATATTTTAGTCAATATCTTTTTACGTATTACTATGAAAATAATTATAATATTTTTTTTATACTTAATAATTTTTAAAAATCTTTTAGAGGGCTTACATCGTGGTACAGACCCCCCCTTTTTTTATTATTTTTATCAAATTATTTACATCCGTCTGAAACTTCGTAAATAGCTAATCTAGAGCCGTTTGACGTGATCTACACCCCCAAATATTCTAAATAACGAAGTTATATAGGACAAACATACAGAACAAATATTTTTTTATACCACCTTTTTTATCAATTTTGTGATCAAATATCTTACGATAAAAGTAGAAAGCAAATGAGTATTTACGAGTTTTTATTACCTAATTAAGTAGACAAAGTTTGTCCCCCTCCAGATTGAAAACGCTCCAATTCCAAGAGTTTTCGTAAATAAATTAGTTGTATTCATAATTGGTAAATGGTTGACTGTCGTGAATATTGGAGAGAAGAGTAGTTGGGGTGATCAGTCAAATAAGAAGGCAAAAATAAATGATAATATTTATTTTGACATTAGCCGACGTTTCGACCTGAAGTTCAGGCCATCATCATGGCTAAGAAAAGAACCAGATAACAAGGTATGAGAAACATAAGTAGTGTAGGTAAAAAAAATTAAAGTAAAATTCAGTTGTTAGAATAATGACAATAGTAAGAACAAATATAGTTGTAGGTTACTATGAGGCGAAACTATTTACGAAGTTTCAGACGGATGTTAATAATTCGATAAAAAGAGATCTGTACCACGGACTATGACTTATTTTTAAATATATTAGTATTTTTAACAATTAATCTATATCCTTTCCTGAGTTTTTTTTTTCTGGCGTGAATCATCTAAATTAAAATTTTTGGAGCAGGGTACGTATTTTTACCAAAATAAATATCGTAGTTTTTAAATGTCTTCCTTTAATTCTTGTTTAGAGTGATAATGTTATACGGGCGGATCAAGAGGGGGGGGGGGCTTTCGGGATGAAGCTCCCCCAAAATGGTAAAATATAACTATGTTTTATGGAAAAAAAAACCTCTTAGGTTATTTAGGAATTACTTAAACGACAATATTTTATTTAGGTAGTTAGTTTCTTTCTTTTTTCCCAAAGTAATTATCGTTATTTTTATGTAAAAAAAAGAGCTTTCGAGCTGAAGCCCCCAAAATTAAATCCTGGATCCGGTAGTGTATGAGATGAAACTATTTACGAAGTTTTAGGCAGATGTTAATAATTCTATAATTATAATTATTATTATTCAGCCCGAAAGCTTTATTTTCATAAAAATTACGATAATTACTTTGGAAAAAAATAAAGAAACTACCTATATAAAATGTTGTCGTTTAAATGATTTCTTAAGTCCTTTTAAATGTAATTGGACGAACAATAATACTTTAAGAGATAATTTTTTCTATAAAACATGGTTACATTTTACCATTTTGGGGGGGGGAGGGGGCTTCAGCCCGAAAGCCCCCATTAATAACTCTTTAACTTAAACACAATAACTCATGATTAAATATATTAGTACTTTTAACAATTAATGTATATCCTTTCCTGAGTATCTTTTTTTTTTTTTTTTTCCTGAATTTGGCGTATACAAAAATGAATATCGTAGTTTTTTAATCTGTTTCTTTAGTTCTCATTTAGAGTGATAACGTTATACGAACTAGCGATGGCTGGGATCACCAAGGTTCCGACCTTACCCCAGGATATCCCGCAATGCAGAGCTAGCCGCTCCCGCCGAATACAGAAGACGAAAGCGGCGTGGCACTTAAAAATAGCCCGGGAGGGAGAGCGCGTGCGTGGACATCACGTGACCCGTGAGAGTGGCGCTCCCATGGCATGCCTCTCTGCCAGACATGAAGGACGACCCCGAGTTCAACATCAGGTTCGTCAAGTGCGTCGAGAAGCAGCCATGCCTCTACAACTACAACGTCATCGAGTACTCCAACAGGGACGAGCAGGAGAGGGCCTGGCAAGATGTCGCCTACGAGATGAAAGCAACAGGTAAGTCCTTTGTTTTAAAGTTCCGTCCATTGTCGGGAGTCCGGCCGTTCGATACCGACACCCCCCACCACGACCACTCGAAAACACCCAACAAAAAAAAAACTAACTTCTTTCTTCTATACAACAACAAAAAACATACAAACAAGACAACTTAACTAACACTAAAAAAAAAACAACCTAGTTCGAAAATATTCCAAAATGACATAATGCTGGTGACACACAGTGTTGCCAATTACCTAATGATACTATTTCCATAGCAGTTGTTTACTGTTGCACGCGACGTCACTTCTGCCCGCCGTATTTATAAGTGTACTTCTCTGAACCGGCCTATGTGAATAATCGATTAAAAAAAAAATATATATAATAAAATGTATTATTTTTTTTTTCTATCCATGTAATCAATAAACTAACGGCGGGCAGACGTACCAGCTTCGTATCCTTGACAACTCCTTCGGGCACTGTACAGAAAAAAAAAAAAAATTGAAGTATAAAAAAAAATTTATATTTTATTCTGGGACGAAGTCCCTTTAGAATAAAAAAAAAGTACAAAATTAAAATATTATATCTTGCCAAATAAAAAAAACATAAAAAGTTTTATGGAAAAATATATTAAGAAATTATCTCTTAAAGTATTATTGTTCGTGTAATTACATTTAAAAGGACTTTAGGAATCACTTAAACACCATTTCATATAGATAGTTTCTTTCTTTTTTTCCAAAGTAATTATCGTAATTTTTAATAAAAAAAAAAAGCTTTCGGGCTGTTGTCCCTCCCCCCCCCAAATGAGAAAATATAGCCATGTTTAATGGAAAAAAAAATATTAAAAAATTATCTCTTAAAGTATTATTGTTCGTGTAATTACATTTAAAAGGACTTAGACACCATTTCATATAAATAGTTAGTTTCTTTATTTTTTTCCTAAAGTAATTTTTTTTTTAATTAAAAAAAAACAGCTTTCGGGCTAAAGTCCTCCTCCCCCCCCAAAAAAAAATGAGAAAATAAAACCATGTTTTATAGAAAAAAAATATTTAAGAATTATCTCTTAAAGTATTATTGTTCGTGTAATTACATTTAAAGGACTTAAACACCGTTTCATATAGATAGTTAGTTTCTTAATTTTTTTCCCAAAGTAATTATCTTAATTTTTAATTTAAAAAAAAACAGCTTTCGGGCTTAAGTTCTCCCCCCCCCAAAAAAAAAATGAGAAAATAAAACCATGTTTTATAGAAAAAAATATTAAAAAATTATCTCTCCAAGTATTATTGTTCGTGTAATTACTTTTGAAAGGACTTAAGGAATCACTCAAACGCCATTTCATATAAATAGTTAGTTTCTTTCTTTTTTTCCAAAGTAATTATCGTTATTTTTATGAAAAAAAAGAGCTTTCGGTCTGAAGCCCCCCTCCCCAAAAAATGAGAAAATCTAACCATGTTTTGTCGAAAAAAAAAATTTAAAAATTATCTCTTCAAGTATTATTGTTCGTGTAATTACATTTAAAAGGAACTAAAAGGAATCACTTAAACTCCATTTCATATAGATAGTTAGTTTCTTTCTTTTTTTTTCCAAAGTAATTATCGTAATTTTCAATTTAAAAAAAGATTTCGGGCTGAAGCCCCCCCAAAAGTCCTGGATCCGCTAGTGAATGGAAATAAGTAAAGAAAATATTAATTAAACATACTATATATAAAATTTAAAAAAAAAATCTATATTCAAAACTCTTAAAACCATGCCAAGACACTTAAAATTATGTACAGTGGTAAAATATAAACATACATTTTTAGTTCTTTTTTCTGGGAAGTTGTATAATATTCTTAGTTATTTGGCAATAATTACTTCCAATTAGCAACAATTGAATATATTTTTCGTATTATCAAAGTTACATATTGACAAGTTTACGTTTCGGGATATTTTTCTGAAGATGGGAGTAAATATCCCGAAACGTAAACTTGTTAACATGTAACTTCGATAATATAAGAAATATATTCAATGTCATTCATTTTCGTCAATTTATTTTAATAATTAAAAGAGAGAGAAACAGTTATATAAGAAAATAAATATAATAAAAATAATTAAGAATATAGACTATTTTAGAACAAAAATATAAATTGAAAAAAATGATTGAGCAATGATATTAGAGAATTCATTACTTATTTATTTTAGATTGCCTTGGTATGAAATGTCTTTATTTTTTTTTTTAATATCATAGATTGTTTATCAATTTGGACATTCTGTCTCTATTTTAGACAGTGAATCTAAAGAAATAATTATTTTAAAAATATGTTATTTACTGGAAGAATAAATTTTTAATCAGTTTTGATAATGTCCGATTATAAATTAATTCCGTAATAAATTTGATAAAAATCCGATATAAAGACATCATATTCCTAAAATAAAAAAATAAATCTTTGATTTTATGCCAACTCACCTGCTGATTGTTGATGACTAATTAACAGGTGCTTATCGGAAAATAAATGTGAAAAAAATCTTTAGCCTATTTGAACCTATGTAATAAATTTTATATTATTTTTTTTTAATATGGTATATATTTTTTAAAAGCAATTCGGACATTCTCTCTCTTATTTTGACAGTGAATCTGAAGAAATAAATATTATGAAAATATATTATTTTTTGATTGGATAAATTTTAAATCGGTTTTAATGACGAAAAAAAAAATGACAGTCGTAAGAGATTTTTACTTAAAATTTGAAAATGTTTAGAAGAAATAATTTTTGTTTATTATCGTTTGTAAATTATAAACATTATAAATTTCATGTTTAATAAAAGTAGAAAAAATATTAAGTACATTTAAAAATTGATAATATGCATTTGTTTTTACGGATTACTTTGGTAAACTCTAAAAAATTACAGATTATATTCAAAATGTTTAGAATTTATTTATTAAAAATTTATCTGACAAATTATTATTTATTTTTTAATAATGAAACGACCATGTTAGCTTGTCCGTATTTGAATTTTAAATATTGTTTCCTTTAATGAGGAAAATGTTAAAACGTTTTATAAAAATTAATTTATAACATTTTCAAGCCCAATAATACGTATCTATAACTTATGGTCGACAATAAATTTAAATTTGATTTAATGTCATTCATTTTCGTCAATTTATTTTTACAATTAAAAGAGAGAGAAACAGTTATTATAAGAAAATAAATATAATAAAAAAAAATTAAGAATATAGACTATTTTAGAACAAATATATAAATTGAAAAAATTGATTTAGCAATGATATTAGAGAATTCATTGCTTATTTATTTTAGATTGCCTTGGTATGAAATGTCTTTATTTTTTTTTTTAATATTATAGATTGTTTATCAATTTGGACATTCTATCTCTATTTTAGACAGTGAATCTAAAGAAATAATTATTTTAAAAATATGTTATTTACTGGAAGAATAAATTTTTAATCAGTTTTGATAATGTCCGATTATAAATTAATTCCGTAATAAATTTGATATAAGTCCGATATAAAGACATCATATTCCTAAAATAAAAAAATAAATCTTTGATTTTATGCCAACTCACCTGCTGATTGTTGATGACTAATTAACAGGTGCGTATCGGAAAATAAATGTTCAAAAAAATCTTTAGCCTATTTGTACCTATGTGATAAATTTTATATTACTTTCTTTTTAATATCGTATATATTTATATATTTTTTAAAAGCAATTCGGACATTCTCTATCTTATTTTGACCGTGAATCTGAAGAAATAAATGTTATGAAAATATAATATTTTCTGATTGGATAAATTTGAAATCGTTTTTAATGACAAAAAAAAAAAAAAAAAGACAGTCGTAAGAGATTTTTACTTAAAATTTGAAGATGTTTAGAAAAAATTATTTTTCTTTATTATACTTTGTAAATTACTATATTATAAATTTCATGCTTAATAAAAGAAGAAAAAATATTAAGTACATTTAAAAATTGATAATATGCAATTGTTTTGAGGAGTTAATTTGGTAAACTCTAAAAAATTGCTGATTATCTTCAAAATGTTTAGAAATGATTTATTAAAAATTTATCTTTTTAATAATGAAAGGTCCATGTTAGTTTGTTTGTATTTGAATTTTAAATATTTTTTCAAGCCCAATAATACATATCTATAACTTACGGTCGACAATAAATTTAAATTCCATGCAATTTCATTCATTTTCGTCAATTTATTTTTATAATTAAAAGGGAAAGAAACAGTTATATAAGGAAATAAATATAATAAAAAGAATTAAGAATATATACTATTTTAGAATAAAACATAAATAAATGAAAATTAATTAGTATTAATATTAGAGAATTCATTAATGATTATTTTAGATTTTTTTTTTTTTTTAATATCATAGATTGTTTATTAATTTGGACATTCTGTCTCTATTTTAGGCAGTGAATCTAAAGAAATAATTATTTTGAAAATATGTTATTTACTGAAAGAATAAATTTTAAATCTGTTTTAATAATATATGCAATTTTCTACAGATTTTCAAATAAAATTTAAAAACTTTTAAAAGAAATTATTTTTTTTTCCTTTTTGTAAGTTTCATACTTAATAAATGTAGAAAAACTTCCAAAATACTTTTTGGAAATGCATTTTTAACTTAGTTTAAATTGTTGAGGGGTTCGTATGGTAAAGTCCGATATATAAACATATCATATTCTTAAAACAAAAAAAAAATCTTTGATTTTATGCCAACTCACCTGCTGATTGTTGATGACTGTAATTAAGAGGTGCGTATCGAAAAATAAATGTGAAAAAAAATCTTTGATTAATCACAGGTAAATCAAATTATTAAACAATATTTTTAACAAATTATTTTTTCGTAATGAAAGTATCATTTTAGCCAACTTGTATGTGATAAATTTTAGAATGCATTGAAGAATAATTTTTAATATCTTACATTTTTTTTTTAAATAATTTTAGATATGGCCATTCTGTCCTTTTTGTTGACAATGAATGTAAAGATATAATTATTATCTTAAATACATTATTTACTGCAAAGGAAAAATATTGAATCGGCTTGGAGAATGACTATAATAAATAAATATAAATAAAGTAATTTTCTACATATTTTTGTTTTAATCTGAAACCTCCAAGTATTTAGAACAAATTATTATTTTTTATCTTTTCTAAAACTTTATAAGACATTACCAAAAATCTAATGTTTTTTAAAAGCAGTAAAAAATGAAGAAATATAAAAACCATAGGTCTAAAATATGAGTTAACGTTTATTTTTAAAAAGTTTAAGTTAAAAATATACATTTTTTTTGTCATACATGAAATTTTTATTGAACTTGAACTTTTTTATTATGATAACTTATTTTAAAACATTTTTGTTAAAAGTTTACTACAAACAGTCTGAAACTCATTCATGAAAGTAATTTCAGAAATATTTTTTTTTTTACAAAAAAAAGTAATTTCGTTTACTCGCAAGAAACAGCTAAAACTAAAACAAAGGTTTCTGATAAGAGGTGATAATGGCTGGACTTATTATGATTTGAGAAGAATGAAATGATAGGATAAGAAAAATATCTCTCTGATAATCCTATCATAAAAATAAACACTAGTCTATTAACATTCACTTATTCATTTCTTGTTGTAACAAATTTTATAATCCCAACCAAGGCCAAAAAGTTTTTAAACTCACACTTTAATTTTAGTTGTTTAAAAAGTTTAGGTGAATCTTAAACTTTTTGAAGGAAAATGTTTATGATAAAGGTATAAGAATAACTTTTTCGTAATAAATTTGCTAAATACTTTTAAAATCAAACTTATTTAAAAATGTTTATGATTCTTTCGATCCCAGATAAAAAATATTAAATACATTTAAATGTATCTTTTACTTTCACTAACCTATATATGAAATATATAGTAAGGAAAGTATTGCGATCGTGAAAAATTTCAAATCTGATTTTTCAAAGGAAATATTTGTTCTGAGGTCTGTTATGAAAGTGAAATAGCATATTCAAGATGTTACAGCAACATTTTCGTCAAAATCGACAAACCGGAAGTGGTATTTTATTAAATCGATTTAACGCATTTTACGATTTTTTCAAAAACGACTCTGAAGATTTTGATTAAATTCAGTATATCAGTGTATTATTAAACTGTTTTTAATATAATGTAGGTTTTATTTTCATTGATGTTCTTTAACAGGGCTTAAATGGATAATTTTCAATATTTTCTTTGAATAAATTAAATATTCATTGTTGTTTTTAAACTCTAATATTCATATCAGGGTGATATCTAATATGAGATATAACAAACGCCTTCCTTCCTCCAGAAGGAATAGAAAATTTTGTTATTTAAACTAATTCTGAGTTATTTAAACTAATTGATTTGTTCTAAGTTATTGTATTATAAATCCAGTTGTAATAAAAAACATTTTCAAAAAATAACAAAAGATATTTCTGATTAATTAATGATCAAAATATCAAATTAATTTTATTTAACTTAATCGATACCTTATAATATGAATGAAATATATACAGTTTGTTTGAACTAACGTTTTCGACGTATTTCGTAAAGTTAAAGTATCGGAGGCAGTGAAGACTTTATAACTAATATTTTTATTCATAATGTCTGTTACAAATGACATCTTAAAATACAGAATAATTCTATGAATATATGGGTTGACTACAAGAGTTCACTCCAGGTCTCCTGGCAAAAGTGTGACTTCAAGAATGTAACTACAAGAGTGATTAGTCCAGAGGATCATGGGGGTAATATATCCAGGAATAGCAAGGGGATGAAAGGAAGTCGGAAGAGGACGGCAAAGGAAGTTATCGATAGTTAATATACTATTTCTAAGCTATCGGAAATAGCTTGGCCTGGCTATCTAGGGATAGCTTTAAGCTTTTATCCTTTGAGTTATGAGAATCGTCAATACAATACATGATTCACCAATTGACATGTTTAAGAAACTCAATTATTAAAATAAAATAAAATTAATATTATTATTTGTTGCGGATTAAGTCCGTTCCCGTACTGTAATATAATATTCACATGCTTCAATACATCCAATCAACAAATAATTTTTGAAGTAAAAACATCTTTAGACGCATTTTGCACTTTTTTTGCGAAGAGTGAATTATATTGAGCCGTCAGATCTCCGATGTGTAACGCTCGGGTAAAGTCGGCTGGAATCTACTAATTCAATTGTTTTTGCATATAGATTAAAATATCTCAGAAACTAAAAATAGGAACTGCATACTGTAAGCAAGGGAAATGTTCCGCATTGCATCCTGTTTATAATGAGCTATTATTTATAATTTATATTTCATATTATTAATCTTGCCTTTTTGACGTTTTCATTTCTATCGTGTGTAATATATCAAGTTACAGATTGAATATGAACATTTGTTATATTGCGGAAAGGGTACAGTCACACTGTATTCACAGAAAATATAAATAAATAAAATAACAAAGTAACAACTTAAATAATAATAAAAATGTACTTATAATAAAATAAAATCTTATTATAAAGGATGATCCAAGCATTTATTTATTGAAATTTATAACTGTATTAAATTAATACAATGAGTATATATCTACAAATCAGGAATAATGACTTGAACTTGCCGAGATAATATCCAATCATAGCACTGCCTAAATAGTTCCAAGTGAGAAGATCCCAAAGCCTTTTTCTTTTCAACCATCGAGAAAAAAACGTGGATTCTGATCAGGCTGGAGTTTATCATGAAATGATAGATCTAGAATCTGGTTCGGGTCAAAATAATGCATTCCTGGCTTATATATAAAAAAAAAAACAGAAAATGTAATATTATCTTACAATTAGTTATATTTTTACTAACGAATTTTTAGTATAATTCATTAAATTTGAAAAGTTGTATAAGCCAAATTTTGTTATCCTTTGGACATTCTGAAGCAGTTGATTCGTTCGAAGGAATTTTCGATGACTTTTTCGCAAATTTAGGAGATTATCTATAACTTGGCGGATGTTAATTTTTAAGTACTCCAACGTTGCAGATTTGTTGAAATAGAGGCAACTCTTAAGAAAAACCTTACAAAAATAAATGCAATGGCGTCAAATCGCATGCTCTTGGCGGCCAGTTGACGTCACCGTGATTTGAAATAATGCGACCTCTGAACTTTTCACGCAAAACACCTAACGTTGCTCGCGACGCGTGGCATGTTGCCCCCCATGTTACCCCTTCTTGCTGAAACCACATGCCTTCAACACATCAGTATCGTCAATTTTGTGACAAAAATAATCCGTTATCATGGGCTTATAGCACTCACAAAATGAGTAAGGCCTAATTAGGCTTACTGACCACTTTCTGATACTTTTTCTCACCCCAAACGCGGCAATTTTGTTTATGAACTTACCCAAATATCTGGAAGTATGCTTCATCAGAAAAGACATGTTTTTTTGAAAAATCAGCATCTATTTCTTACAGAAGGCTGTTGTACCATCCAATCGGCGTAAATTCTGCGTTGTCCACAGTAACTGGGCTTCACTTCTTAAGTTAACAGTATTTTATATGGGTGAAGTAAATTACGCCAATTTTATATATTAAAGTTAAGTAACTCAAATTAGATTACCCATTACTAATAATTGTGATTATCTATTTCTATATAAACTACTAGTCCGTGCTACAGAACCCTTTTAATCGAATTATTGACATCCGCCTGAAACTTCGTAAATACTTTCATCTCATAGTAATCTACAACTATTTTATTTACGAAAATTTTAGGAATTTTGTTGTTTTCAACCTGGAGATCGACAAACTTTATCTATTTAATTAGATACTAAAAACTCGTAAATACTCATTTGCTTTCTTATTGGACCGTAAGATAATTTGATCACTAAGTCGAGAAAAAAGGCGGACTTAAAAAATAATGAGCCGTTTGGTGTGACCTACAACCACAAATTTTCAAAATAACGAGGTTATATAAGAAAAACGGCTAATATTTTCGTAGGCCACTTTTTTAATCGATTTTGTGATCAAATTATCTTACGGTCCAATAAGAAAGCAAATGAGTATTTACGAGTTTTTAGTATCTAATTAAATAGATAAAGTTTGTCGATCTCCAGGTTGAAAACAACAAAATTCCTAAAATTTTCGTAAATAAAATAGTTGTAGATTACTATGAGATGAAACTATTTACGAAGTTTCAGGCGGATGTTAATAATTCGATAAAAAAAGGGCCTGTACCACGGACTATACTCGTATAAGCTTTTTGATTATTTAATATTAATTTTATTTTAAGTTTTTAAGTCAAGCTACTGCTTCCTGCCCTGCCTGACACCACGCCCTGATGAAGACCTACAAAGTGGGTCGAAATGTCGTCGTTTACAATAAAATACTATATTAATTTTATTTATTATGTTAATATACATATGTTTTGTAATTTACTTAATGTTTTAATATTTTTTTGTAATATTATTAATTCCGTATGAGTGTCCTCATGACCGACAAGTATCATTTTCAGAAAAAGTCAATTTTTGTTTTATTGGTTCAAATTAAGTTGTTTCAGATGATTTTATTTCAGAATTTTTAATTTTTAAACATCTCTTATTTCTCATTATTTTCTTTATTTAATATTTTTATACCCCCATACCAGACTGAAACGACTAGAAACCGCCCGACGTTTTCGACTACTGCAGCACTTACTAGACAAATGCTCTAAGCTTTCAATCAATTACAAACGACTCATGTATTTGACAATAATAAGACCTATTTGGACTTATGGAATTAAGCTTTGGAGCTCCACTAAACCATCTAATTCCTCTCGTATCCAATCCTTACAATCCAAAATCCTTCGTAAAATCCTCAACGCTCCTTACTTTGTCACAAATAAAATCATCCATAAAGACCTTAATGTTCCATATGTTTCCGATTTGGCCCAATCCAGATATCTATCCTTCCATAACAAACTGCAGAACCATTCGAACCCTCTCGTTTCAAACCTTGCTTCCTCTTCGATACCTGATAACCCTCCGAGGCGTCTGAAAAGAAGATGGCCTCGGGTCCTTCTAATATAGAACTTTAATTTGAGTTCTACCAATGGGTAGTTTCCCTTCATGTTGTACATTTCATGTTACCAATATCACATTTACTTGTTGTATTTTTCATGTAATACAGTTGTAAATTTCATTAAAATAAAATAAAAAAAATTTATATTATCAAAATCAAATAAAAACTAATTTATTTTTGTCGTTATTTTTAATTGACTAGATTTTGTACCCAACTCTGTTCGTGATGTTTTCAATTCAATGCGGTGATATATTTTGCTCGAGTACACGACATTCGTTGTGATGCCACCGAAAGAAATGATGTGTTCGGAATTCAATTCTGTTTATCGACGTGCTTTTGGATGCACAATATTTGTTGTTTTTCCGTCTGGTCCGAACAGGAATAAATCAGGTTTTACGACGCCTGCGTAGGTCACATACAAGCTGCGGAAGTTAGAACGGTGGACTCTAGAAATTTATTCTACACACTGTAGTCCCAATGCTTTGTCGATGTCACTAGCGGATCCAGGATTTAATTTTGGGGGGAGGGCGGCTTCAGCCCGAAAGTATTTTTTTCATGAAAATAACGATAATTACTTTGGAAAAAAAGAAAGAAACTAACTACCTGTATGAAATGGTGTTGAAGTGATTCCTAAAACCCTTTTAAATGTGATTACATCAACAATAATACTTTAAGAGATAATTTTTTTATATTTTTCTCGATAAAACATGGTTATATTGTACCATTTTGGAGGGGGGAGAGAGGGCTTCAGCCCGAAAGCTCCCCCCCCCCGTAGATCCGCCCGTGGTCGATGTTGATTGAAAATGCGATTCGCACCGGATATTGCAAGGGTTTCAATTCGAATATATAATCTGTTGGAATCATTGTGATGCGTGGCAACAATACATTTCAAAAGCAATTTATAACAAGACAGGTAAAAAAATATTTTACTATGAGATCTGTACATTTTTTCAAATGCACATAATCCGTGGTACAGACCCCTTTTTATCGAATTATTAACATCCACCTGAAATTTCATATGATCGTGACCTACAACTATTTTATTTACGTAAATTCTTGGAATTGGGGCGTTTTCAATCTGGGGGGGGCAAACTTTTAATATTTAATTAGCTATTAAAAACTCATATATACTCATTTGCTTTCTTCTTGGATCGTAAGATAATTTGATCACAAAATCGAGAAAAAAGTTGGCATTAAAAAATTTTGAGCCGTGTAGCGTGACCTACTCAAAATAACCAGGATATATATGATAATCGGCCCAATATTTTCAGGGTACTTTTTTTCTCGATATTTTGCTGAACTTATCTTACGATTCAAGTAGAAAGCAAATGAGTATTTACGAGTTTTTAGTACCTAATTAAATAGATAAAGGTCGCCTCCCTCCAGATTGAAAACGCCCCAATTCCTAGAGTTTTCGTAAATAAAATAGTTGTAGTTGACAACTATTGACGACTAATCAAGCCATCCAAAATAATATACTGAATGAAACAGGTGAGAAAGATTATATAAAACAGCTGATTAGCAGGAAAAATAACTCATACTTGAAATATAATAATACGAAATGTGTTTAGAAATAAAAGAGAAAAGAAAAACATATCAATAAATACAAAGAACAAAATAAAAAAACTAAGATGTCTGTTTTAGACCCAACGATAAAAGTAAATACATTAACAAGGTGAAATTAATAATATTTAACATAAATTATAAATATCTAGTAGGGCCGTACGGAAAATCGCAGAGTATATTGTTCATTGATCAAATAATAAATTAATAAGAAAATAAAATAATGCAACGTATCATAAAAGAAATCAACTATTACTTTCTCGCTAAATATAATCAACAAAGGAAACAAAAACTTAAACTTCTTTAATATTTGGAATCAACATATTTACAAATTTCAATACGTTGTATTTTTGCTAATGATTGTCCGATTTCGATGATTTTTTTTCTCCTTTTGTAGAGAATTTAGTAATCTTTTATGTAATTATGGACACAATCGAAGTAAAAGTGTGTAATTTTTGAGTTATTCGCAAATAAAGTTTCTTTTTTCCAAGAATTATGGGTGATTGCACCATTTTCCCCCCCTGAAGGAGGAGAAACCTTCAAAATTGGTGACTCAATCTTGTGGATTTGATGAAGAATTAACGATGATATGGCTTGCCGATCAAAAAAATATCTTTGATAAGCAGTATAAACTCCTCCTCTCTCGATCATAGAGGCCTCAAGTCGACGAAATAAGACACTTATTCCATGACAGTACGACAATTAACGTAAGGTTGTGTGGATGCGAACCCTATGCCTAGCATTATCTCGAAAATAGTACGTTTTGGGGCTTAAAACGCATAGCCCGTTAATTCCGAAGGAACTATCCGGGTCTTCCAGTATGCAGGTTCGAGTTTTAGTTTCTGAGATATTTTAATCCATACCTTCCATAAAATTTGTTACCATTTCATTTTCTATATTATTTCTCTCTTTTCACTTCTCTGATACTGCTTCGCGTTAAGATAAAATTTTGACCTCAATGTTCCATATGTTTCCGATTTGGCCAAATCCAGATACCTATCCTTCCATAATAAACTTCAGAACTATCCGAACCCTCTCGTTTCTAACCTTACTTCCTCTTCGATTCCTGATAACCCTCCAAGGCGTCTGAAAAGAAGATGGCCTCGTGATCTCCTCATGTAGACAAATTATTAGAGTGCTACCAATGGGTAGTTTCTCAACAAGCGTGTTTCATGTGATAATATTCCTCTGTACACATTTACTTGAAGTATTCATACTAATACAGTTGTAAATATCATAATAAAAGTTAAAAAAAAAAAAAAATTGAATAATAATCCATTACAAAGAGGATGAAATGATGAACATTTCCCTCCCTAACAATATGCAGGTCCGATTTTTAGTTGTCGATATATTTTAATCCAGATGCTAAAACATTTCAATTAGTCGACTCCAGTCAATTTTACTCGAGCGTTACACATCGGAGATCTGACGTCTCAATCTAATTCACTCTCCACAAAAAAAAAATATATATAAAACGCTCCTAAAGAAGTTTTTACTTTAAAAAAAGTTCCTAAGTGTACACTTAGTTTTGATTTGATAAAACTTGGTTTTATTGCGGAATTGGAATGCATCTATATTCTTAAAAACCAAGAATTGTAACTATAAAAATTACAAGAGGACGCTGATGCCCATGTATTATCAGAAGCGAAATTCGAAGAAATACGAATCAGCATCTTGTGGCTGACTTTCATTTTTGTCGGTCAAGGTCAATTTTATTTTACTACTTCAAAATCCATTGAGAATACAAAATGTTTATTAGTTTAAAAAACGAAAAATAGGTATCATGGCCTATTAAGTAGGTTGTGGAAGAATATTTGGAAGTGGTAGAAAATGGATACACATTATAGACTAACGGTGGAAAGGAATATATTATAAGATATTCATCCTAGTATTTTTTATTAAATTTTTAAATAAAAAATTTCATGCTTATAGGCTGTAATAATTGTGGATATAACAACACAGGACATCGAATGTTGATTATAGCTGAAATCTACTTCAGAATTTGTTTGTATACGTGTACTTATCAAGATTAGTTTTTATGTGCAAGAAAGTTGAGTAAACATTTAAGTTTAAAATAAAATAATATATATAAAATATCCTAAGAATAAAACAAGCAAAGAAATCGGGACTGAGTTCCAAACCCGCTTTCAATTCCCATCTCTATAGCGCAGGGCTTTGTGAAGGCGCACTGCGTATAAAGCAACAGTGGAAAACATTTCAACCTAATAAAAACAAAAAACTGTTAACCAAGAAAAATTAATGACGTACGAGGATAATATGATAAATATAAGTTTGGCATATGAGGGGAAGTGAGATTGTGAAACCAGCTACGACAAATATATTAATTTATAATACGATGGGTGAGAAATATTCAAGACGCAGTCATTATAAAATTGTTTTATTTGTGCCGACGTTTCAACCCAAACATGTGGGTCATCTTCAGGGCTGAAAATTTTAGAATACAATCAGAGATATATTATACGACCGATAAGTGTAAATAATAAACTATAGTGATTGATTGTACATGAATTTTGACTATTATTACTATAAACAATATTAAAAATGAAATATGTAAGTTATACAAACTAAAAATAATGTATATAATCCATTTATAAAAATTTGTAATATTTTCTCTACTATAATCCTATATATTCGAGTACACTATAATCCTATATATTATTTCCAAAAGGTTTTTTTTTGTCGGTACGCCATAACTTCGTAAATTCTTCATCAAATTCAATGATTGACCACTCATTTTGAAGATATTTTCTCCTTCACATGCGAAAAATAGTCCTATCCTCCCGAAATTTCTACAAGAAAAGTTGTGAAAGAAAAGAAACTTTATTTCCGAATAATTCAAAAAGTATGAATATTTTCCTTGATAGTACCCATGATAATTAGAAAGATTACTAAATTACATACAAAACTAAAAAAAAATTGTAAAAATCGGGCAATTATTTACAAAGATACAGTCCATTAGTTTGGTATACTTAATAATTTCTTCATCTTTAAAGATATTGCATTTACTATTCTACTACACTTTTTCCTGGCTGATATATTAACTTTATTATTTCTTAAAGGTATTTCTTTGTTCTTACATTTTATTTTTTTTTTAATAATTTAGAAAATCTCATGATCGAGGCTTTATTTTGTCTTTATTATCTTTCCAGTCAGCGTTTAAAAATAGGCCCTAGCAAAGAAATTTGTACAAATATTTTGGTCTATTATGTTGAATGGAATATTGTAATCGAGCAAGGAAAAAATATTAATTCATTCCTTACATTATACATAGGAACTACTTATTTCCATATTGCTATTTCTTCACTAAACAAAATTTTCTGCGAATTATTCGCAGCGGCCAACTAGTTATAATATATTATATAATATAAAATCTGAGAAAAAATTTCTGCATTTTTTAATTATTTCATAGTTCATAAAAAGCCATTTTGTATTACTACTGACAATGAAAGATTTTTAATTTCTCTAATAAATCAAATTAAAGACATTGTGGAATAAGAAATTTTGAAACTTACTTTAAAGAAGGTTGTATATCTACCTGATATTAAAGACTATTTTACATTTTTAATTTCTTTGCCAATTTTAACATTTTCGAGATAATTGTGAAAATTAATACAATCCGAGATATAAAGGACTTTTTTGGAAAATATTTTACGAAAACGTTGCTGCAACATCTCAGGTATTTACTATTTGAAAATTTAATTGTTCCCCCTTTTTGATATTTTTTTAAAGCTGCTTATGCACTTGAAAAAAAAACCCACAGCTCTCTCATGCATATATATTTTTTTTGCAATTAAATGTAGTGTCGCTCACAATTATCCCCAGGGCATCAAGGGTCAAGACAATAAGCAAGATATTTTCTCCTAAGTTTGAAACCCGCCCAGTTCTGAAGAAACCATAGCTGAAGAGAAGAGACGCTGTTGAAAGAAAGGACCGACCCTCTATGTATTGATTGATTTGACATCTCCAGGGTTACGGGCATCGAAGAGTTGAGTGGCATCGTCTACAGACCCGAGGGCATTTATCAGTCTGAGGAAACGATGAGTCAAATGTCGCTGAAGCAACGTGGCGTAGGAGTGGCATGACGCAATCAAACTTCATGTCATTCGATTGCGATAGCATCAACATTTTTTCACGTGAAATTTATTTTTCAAAGCATTGCTCATTTTATAATTATGGATATTTTATTGCCTGATTACATTTATATTAGTCACTGCTTAGTTTAAAAATAAAAATAAAAATAATTTACCATCAATGATAAAGCAACTGATAAAACAGCGAACCTTCCCAGCAGAAAAAAATCTGGTGTGTCCTCTCACACGACTTTTCTAATTATTTCAGAAAAGTTTTTATATCTTTAAATATGTGCATGAAGAACAGTGTTGCCCAAAATCGGTCTTGGTCTTGCACTTTGCAAGACCAAGACCAAGTCCGCCTAAGTGTTGCAAGACCAAGAACAGGACTGGTAACAAAAAAAAAGGTTTTTGAAAATAAAAATTAAGGCAAAATAGTTACTAATACTTGACAATCTTAGTTACTATGTGTTAATAATTGGTATAACCAATATACTTTTGCATTCAACTCCTCTAATTTTTCATTCGGACTTCGTTAGGTTTCTCCTATCTAAAAAAATACACTAATATCCTATAGTAATAAGCTAATAAGTAACTGCAAGACTGTTGAAAGACCCTTGCGCAACACTAAGACCATGACCAAGACTGAGTTTTCAAGACCAAGACTCGTCTCGGTCTCGCATTTAGGCAACTAATTTTGTTAAAAAATTATTTATTGAAAAATATTACAATCTGTCTCTAGGACATTTATAATAGAGTTCACAGATCACATTCACACTCTATGTACAATAAATAAAATAAATTATACAGAAAAAGGCAACTAATTAAGAAACAAAAAAAAATTAATTAGATTTATTTTCCTGCAAATTGATTAAAGAAAAGATTTGAGTACGATTTATTTGATAAAATAAAGCAATGCAAACCGGCTTAAGGCAGATCAGTGTAAAAATTTCAATACCCTCTAATATTGCTGATCAAAAACGTTTTGCCATAGGTTATTGTTGTCAAACAATAATTTCTGTTAAAAGTAGAGAAAATAGTGAAGTTTGTGTGATGCGGTCAACATATTTTTTACTTTCTCTTAGTTTTCTTTTTTCTCTCTCATTCACCTCTTTCTGACTCCAGGATATGAATCCGCAATCTCATATTGAAAATTTAATAGTTATAACTTCGTTAATAGTTGCCCGAAATCAATGATTTTTATATAGTTTTGTAGTAGGGAATTTCACCACTTTAAAAAAAAATATGCTAAAAAGTATTTTTCGGGAAACTCTGAAACGTATAGATCCGTTGAAAACCGCATATCGGAACTTTGACCTGATCGCAATACTTTCCTTACTTAGTATAGGTAGGAAAGTAATAAATTAAAACATTTATTACGTTCGATTCTGATGATTTTTTTTTATCGTAATTTAATTACCTTTCAAAAGTTTTATCATAAATTTTACCATATAATATATACTTAGCGAATTAGTTCCCAAAACATTTTTCTTTTCTTTATAACTTTATTTCTTGAATTTTCTCGGGAATTTACTACATGTTCAAAAGTTGAAAGGACAATTATTCGAACATTATAGGAAAGTTTCATCAAAATCTTTAGGGCCGTTTTTGCGCTACAGTCTATAGAAAAATATATTTTTCACGTATTGTGCAGCAGCTATTGTGCATGCACCCAATTCGTGTCACAGACATCAGTAGTCAAAACCCTACAAAATAAAACAAAAAGCAACAAAATCGGTTCAGTAGTTCCCGTGAAAATCTTGGCACAGACATACCAATGGCTAAAAATGTGTTTTTCGGACTGAAAGGACTCTTAAACATATAGATCCGTTGAAAACCGCATATCGGAAATTTTACCCGATCGCAATACTTTCCTTACCTAATATAGGAGTGAAAGTAAAAAAAATTAATATTACACAACTTGAGTATAAGACCTCTGCTTTAGCAGGGTTATTTACGTTAAAACGAATATTCAAAATGTTTAAATACAACACAATTTTTTTTTTAATTTATAATTTTATTGAAATTTACAACTGTATTACATTAAAAATATAACAGGTAAATGTGATATTGGTAACATGACATGTAAAATATGAAGAGAAACTACCCATTGGTAGAACTCAAATTAAAGTTATATATTAGAAGATCCCGAGGCCATCTTCTTTTCAGACGCCTCGGAGTGTTATCAGGGATAGAGGAGGAAGCAATGTTTGAAACAAGAGGATTCGGATGGTTCTGCAGTTTGTTAAGGAAGCATAGGTATCTGGAATGGGCCAAATCGGAAACATATGGAACATTAAGGTTTTTATGGATGATTTTGTTTGTGACAAAGTAAGGAGCGTTGAGGATTTTACGAATGATTTTGGATTGTAAGGATTGGATACGAGAGGAATTCGATGGCTTAGTGGAGCCCCAGAGTTCAATTCCGTAAGTACAAATAGGTCTTATTATTGTCATATATATGAGTCGTTTGTCTAGTAAGTGTTGGAGTAGTCGGAAACGTCGAGCGGTTTCTTGTCGTTTCAGTCTTGTATGAGGATTCCGTGTGAGTCGTTTGTCGAGGTGGAGTCCTAGGTAAGGAATTTGTTCAACTGGGATAAGTGGGGAATTGTTTCCAAAGAATACTGTAGGACTGGAGGTCATTGGTTTGCGACGCAGGGTAAAGGTAATTTGATGGGATTTATTGGAGTTTATTTTAATCCTCCAGTTTTGACACCATTCTTCAAGATTTGTGATGTGTGATTGGAGAGTTTGGGATGCAATTGATGGATCGTTGTTAACTGATAGGATACACGTGTTATCGGCATAGGTGGTGTGACAGTGTTGGATTGGGTTGGGATGTCAGCTGTATAAACTGTGTAAAGGATAGGACCTAGGATACTACCTTGAGGAACACCGGCAGAATGAGTAAAAAGAGATGAACAGGCATTTTTGTGATTTACTTTGAAGTATCTATCAGTAAGGTAGGAACGGATAATGAGGAAGTATGTAGGTGGTAGGAATTTACGGAGTTTGTACAGCAGTCCCGGGTGCCAAACGCTCGATCAAACGCCTGTTCAACGTCGAGAAAGACTGCCGTGTAGTACATTCCGTGCTCCAATGCAGAGGAAACCACGTCTACCACACGATGACCAACACAAATTTAAATCATATGTTTGAAAATTTGGTTCAAGTCTTTGAAAATCAAAAGAAAAAAAAAATCTATTAACATTTCCTCCTGAAATTCCTCGAGTTAAACGCAATGTGCTCAAACTTTACTGAATAATTAATAACGTATATCGATGACTTACTTCAAAAATCTTTGGAGTCCTTTTAAATTAATTTGACATAAGGAAAAATAAAAATTATATTTCTTTTTTTTTTAAATTATTTATTTATTGAATATTAACACAATCTGCCACATTCAAGGGCAATAAGCATTAGAGCTAAAAGTATCCACTCATACAATAAACACATAAAAGAAAAATAATTGAAAGTAAAATAATTCTATTAGAGAAAAGTAAAAATTTTGATTATTTTTTCTTGCTGAAATCCTTCAAATTTTCTTGGTTGACATACTCCAATCGAGTAGTTCTGATGAAGACTTGAAACATCTCTGACATACACTTGCCCTAAATACGCACTTTAGTTTCGTGCGACTTATATTTACTGCTGTTAACAGAAAACACTCATTTCGTAATTTTTCAGGATCATAGTCATTTTCTTTAATATAAAAATTTCGTATGTTCGTAAGTGAAAGCAAAAAATTGTAAACTTTTGTATTTATTTATTTTTTAATTAATTTTCTAAAAAATAGTAACATTGTTACTGGCATAAAATAGGGAAACGACAACAAAAACGTTTGATTTTTCTTTCCTATACCTCGTTAATCATACAGTAGATAAATTCTTCAAAGATAAAAAATTCCAATAATCGGGTTTGAACGTGATGTTTTTTTAAAATTTTTGTTATTAATTTTTATCTCTGTATTATTATAACAGAATGCTGATAAGTGTAGAAGCTTGAGACATGTTCAATTGCATTTAAAACTATTTTTAAAAATTTATTTTATTATTATTATTTTGTTTTTTCTATATTTCACTTGCAATGATCCATTGAGTGATTATCATATAAAAAAATTGCATCAATTTGAGCTGCGATATAATTCAAGTGATGATGCTGTGTTTGTAAAATTTATATTATACTTTTGAAATAATAGAAAAAAAAAGGTTCACATTCAGCTAAAAACTTGAAATCATACTGCGACTGTGAGGTTTGGTGGGAACGGGGGGTGTGATATGAGTCCATTGTATTGTGACGTGTAAGGCTTTCAACACAAAGCTCTAATTTATGAATGTACATTTATAAAAGCTAATAAAATATATTCTAAACTGAATACTTTTCTACTGAGACAACAGAGTGAACGAAAACAAATACAGATATATCTTGGGTGGAAGTTTTAGATCTGAAAGTACTATTCTAAACCAATAACGGATCCAGGACTTAACTTTGGGGGGAGGCCTCAACCCAAAAGCTTCTTTTTTTTAAAAGATATATGACGATTATTACTTTAAAAATAAACTAAATACCTGTATGATCTGATGTTTAATTGATTCGTATAGTTCTATTAAATGTAATTAGACGAACAATAATTTCTTTCACAAGACTTGGTTGTATTTTAACATTTAGGAGCGACGTTTCCGACTTACACTTACTAGACAAATGCTCTAAACAGTCTATTAATTACAAAAGACTCATCTACTTAACCATAATAATATCTATATGGACATACGGAGTTGAACTTTGGGGCTCCACCAAACCATCGAATTCCTCTCGTATCCAATCCTTCGTAAAATCCTTAATGCCCCATATTTTGTCACAAATAAAACCATTCATAAAGACCTTAATGTTCCATATGTCGCTGATTTAGCCCGAGCCAGATACCTATAATTTTATGATAGACTCCAGTCCCATCCGAATCCACTTGTTTCCAGCCTTGCTTCTTCCTCGATTCCTGATAATCCTCCGAGGCGTCTGAAAAGAAGATGGCCGTGTGATCTTCTTATCTAGAATTAAATATTGAGTGCTACCACTGGGTAGTATTAGTCCGTGGTACAGACCCCTTTTTATCGAATTAATAACATCCGCCTGAAACTTCGTAAATAGTTTCATCTCATCGTAAGCTACAACTATTTTATTTACGAAAACTCGTGGAATTGGGGCATCGTCAATCTGGAGGAAGGGAAACTTTATCTATTTAATTAGGTACTAAAAACTCGTAAATACTCATTTGCTTTCTTCTGGGACTGTAAGATAATTTGATAAAAAAAAATCGAGAAAAAAGGTGGCCTTGAAAAATCTGAGCCGTTTGGCGTGACCTACACAGGACAAACGGCCCAATATTTTTGTATGCCACCTTTTTTCTCGATTTTGTGATCAAATTATCTTACGATCAAAGTAGAAATCAAATGAGTATTTACGAGTTTTTAGTACCTAATTAAATAGACTATGTTTTTTTCCATTTTCAGATTGAAAACGCTCCAATTCAGAGAGTTTTCGTAAATAAAATAATTGTAGGTTACGATGAGATAAAACTATGTACGAAGTTTCAGGAGAATGTTAATAATTCGATAAAAAGGGGTCTGTACCACGGACTATATCTGTTCAATTCTGTTCATATCATTATTTCTAATGTGTGCATTTTTATTGGTTGTATTGTTTATACCGTTGTAAATTACATTGAATAAAATTTACTTAATACTATAAAAACATTTAGGAGGGAGGGGTTTCAACCCGAAAGCGCTCCTTCCCCGTAGATTCACCTGTGTTCTAAACTAAAGATATCCAATTCTATGAGCTAGGCGCTGGCATGCCATAACGTAGCCATGTTTCCATTCACATTATGTAGCTTAGTTTCCGTAATCTTTCTTTAATCCTCTTCGTAAATATTTGATAGCGTAATCTACTATCTATTGATCTATCATGGCGCTACAACTCGGCGACGAGTCTTGGTCTTCTTAACCAGCTTCCTCAAGTCATCTCTGTGCGACTGTCTTCCAGAACTTCCCTTCAATCTCTTACTGTTTGATATTCTCAGTTTTGGTCTTCCCTTTCTTCTAATGCCGCGGAGATGTTCCGTCAGGATCATCTTAGGGATTGCTTTGCTTCGTCCTTCATCCTAGTCACGTGGCCAGCCCATCTCAGTCTTCCAAGCTTCATTTTCAGACGACATCTTGTTTAGTAAAATTTGAATAAACTTCGATGTTTGTCCGCCTTCTCCAATTTCCATTGATCTGTACTCCTCCAAATATTCTTCGAATAACTTCCCTCTTAAAGACTAGGAGATCTGGTTCAATTTAAAAACGCTCAATAATGTAATCTGCACTCAACTTCTTCGCTGATTCTCGTTTGAAGTTCTACGTTCATTGCAACAGAACTTCACCCTTCGTCTTGTGCTGAAGATCATATTTTACTGCAGTGTAAAAAGAACTTTGCTGAAATGAGCTAAAGGCTCAGGAAACTCAATGTGATTCATTCAGGATAGTCTGATCTATAGTTCGATCGAAAAGACACCGTGACAAATGGTGTTGAATGTTTGTATACAAGAGTTTAGTGAAAGCCACTGTGGATAATAAAACTTGAAGAATTTAATTAGGAGATCGTTCAGTAAAGGAATTAGTGAAAAAAAATCTTAACTGATCGGTTATTTTTTTTTCTTCTTAGTTATAGTTCAAAAACAAATAAAAACGCTGCAAATTATTTCACAATGATTTGTTATTTTCCAACAATTATATATCTAAAGTAACCTTACCTTCTTAGTGACAAATTAAAAAAAATAAAAAGTTAATTCCAATTATTTGCCGAAACATTTTTTTCTTCATTAGTAACTTGCTAAAAAAAAAAATAGCACATTAATAAATCAAAATCCGAAACAAAGGATTTGCGTAAAACATAAAAAACATCTAGAGACCACATCTTTGCTCCAAATTGTCAGATTTTAATGTTTTTTTTAAAGGAATTTTCACAAACTTTTAAATAACCATAACCTCTTAACTTTTTCCCAGGTTCTTTTCGTTGAAGTATGTTATATAGATAAATTTAAATAATATTTTTTTTCTTCTCAAGATAGTTTTAATCCAAATAAAAACTTTATTATTTTATAACGTTATCAAACAACTGTTTATTATTTCCCAACAATTATACATCTAAAGTAAAATTACCTTTCTAATGGCAAATTAAAAGAAATAAAAAGGTAATTCCAATTATTTGTCTAAACATTTATTTTCATCATTAGTAATTTGCTAAAAAAAAAAAATAGCATTACGTCAGTAACAAATTCAAAAATCAAAATCCAAAACAAAGGATTTGCGTAGAACATAAAAAAACATCTAGAGACCATATAGTTGCTCGAAATTGTCAGATTTTAATGTTTTTTAGGAAATTTCATAAACTTTTAAATAGTCAACCTCTTAACTTTTTTCCAGGTTCTTTTCGTTGAAGTATGTTATATAAAGAAATTTAAAGGGCATCGGGAAAAAGACTTTAGCCAAGTTTCATTGAAATCTGTACATTCGTTTAGGTGTTACAGTCCATAGCAACGCAGGTTTTTCGGCCGCCATTTTGAAAGGAAAATGCGGATAGTAATGTCGATGAAGGAGGATCATCCCCGGGTGACCTCTGACTTTAAATCTAAATTTGAAATTCGAATTCAACGTATCCTGAAACATAAAACCTCAAATTTTGAGAGGGATTTACCTTTTTGAATTTTTTGTTCGGTTACAATGGTTCATTATTGAAAATAATAAATAAAAAATCCGTCTACTTAACCCCTCACTCTACTCTCCTATTAGTTCCTTCGACTTCATATATGACTCCAAATGTTTCCGTGGTTTGGACAAAGATGGTCGATATAGCAAAATGAGGACATCAGGTTGCCCTTTCAAGATTTAAAATACCAACTTTCCTAATGTAGTCGTGAATATATTTTCTAGACATTTCTTGAATAAACTGTAATGTATCGACGATAAAAGTTTTATATAACATCACATAATCTTAAAGGATGTACGTGATGTATATGTATGCATTTTAAAGGCCTCAGACATACTCTACACTATCATGTGTATTTGGATTTTTTTTTTATTCTACTTGGGGTTGTTTTTTTTCGTTTTTCTTTATTCATATTACATGTTCATTGCAAAAAAAAAAATCTTGATTTCTATATTTAAAAAGTTTGTATCCCTGTTGAACAAATCCGATACCTAGGACTCCACCTGGACAAACGACTCACTTCGAATCCTCATACCAGACTGAAACGACTAGAAACTTCCCAACGTTTTCGACTACTCCAACACTTACTAGACATAAGCTGTAAACTTACAAAAGACTCATATATATTACTATAATAAGACCTATTTGGACTTACTTAATTGAGCTTTGGGGCTCCACTAAACCATCCAATTCCTCCCTTATTCAATCCCTACAATCCAAAATCCTTCGTAAAATCCTCAATGCTCCCAACGTTGTCACAAATAAAATCATCCATAAAGACCTTAATGTACCATATGTTTCCAATTTAGCTCAATCCAGATACCTATCCTTCCATAATAAACTTCTGAACCATCCAAACCCTCTTATCTCCAACCTTGCTTGCCCTTATATTTCTGATAACCCTCTGTGGCGTCTGAAAAGAAGATGGCCTCGGGACCTTCTAATATAGAAATATAATTGGAGTGCTACCAATGGGTAGTTTCTCTTCATGCTGAACATGTCATGTTACTTGTTCATATTTACCTATTGTATTTATAACTTACAGCTGTTGTAAATTTTTTTAATAAAAAAAAAAAAAATCCTATTGACATCTCATCAAGCCATCCAAAAACATACTGAAGGAAATAGGTGAGAAAGGTTATATAAAACAGCTGATTAGCCGGGAAAATAACTCATACTTGAAATATATTAAATTTCTAGTAAATTAAAAAAAAAAAAAATGTTTGTCTTTGAAAATCGAAGGAAAAAATCGATTATATCTTCCTGAAATTCGAGGAGTTAAACTCAATATGCTAAAAATTTACTGACTAGTTTATAACTTATGTTAAACCACGTGATAAGCTATAAAACAAATGCCTCAAATGTCTATTTTTTTTTTCAAAAGGTATATATTATTATAAAAATACTTTATATTGTTATTTTATAATATATTAAGCGGTGGATGTACAAGTGAAGAAAACTGCATCCTCATCACTGCTATCGATCAGTCCCTGCCAACCAACCAAATCTGCGCAATTGCTAAAATCCGCTTCGCCTTCGTCCAATTGGTTTTCAGTAACTCTGTTATTGTTATATATAAAAGTGCCTGTTATTTTTGATTCCTTATTGCATAACTCACATACAAATTGATTTAAAAAAAAAATACGGTCTGTGCTTTAGACCACACGATAGAAGTTAAATAATCAAGGCCAGATTGATAATATGAAATACATATTTTTTTTTTGTTCTATATAGTATCGTTCTATATAAAAAGTCATAACATTTAAAATATATATACAATTATAATAGTGTATAAGTGACTCTGGCAAACTTTGACTGATCGTCCATTTGTGTCATACTCTAAAAAAATGATACAATAGGTTAATGACACTAACCCTGGATTTAATTTTCTGCCCATCTGAATTCTACCCAAATGATTTATTTTTGTATAAATATGTTAGGATAATTACTTATGTTAGGATAATAGGAAGAAAGTAAGAAACTAACTGAAAATTTTTGAACCTGAGTTTTCAACTGAAATACACATTTTGGGGTACCCCGAGTCCAAATAACCAAGTCCCAAAAATGGTCTGTTTTCAGGAATTCATTATTACTTTGTTTTAAAATATTTTTTCCTTTTAAATGAGAATTTCATCTGAAATAATTGCGAGAGCTTTGTTAAAAGGGGTTATATTATTTTAAAATAGTGGGAGGCAATAAATTTGAGGATGGAGAAATTAGTTTTTATTTCCTAATTACTTTCTTTTAGAATGTTGATACGACCTGTCACTGATGATAATATTTCATAAGCTTTTTTTTGTAGATATTTTATTTTAAATTTTTTTCCGTGTCTTAGAGCCACAGCCAAGGCATTAGTTGTATTTATTATATACACACAATGAAGGTACCGCTTACCGATATTTCAAATAAGCGAGAACTACAATTCCCTGCTTGTATTGAGTACTTAGGATAAAATCATATATGCTGCTCTTCCAAGTATGAGGCTCCCTTAGATATTTTTTTATAAACCTCGGTGTACCATTTGTTTTCTTTATTTCCTGGTTTAAATGTTCTCTTAAAATTGAAAACTTAATCTGCTCCCCCCTCCAAAAATTTTGATGGCGCAACTTGCGCCATACAACCCCTCTCTGACAGATTCAATAAAAATCCTACGTATTCAAGATATTTGTATTTGCTGTTACTAAACTAGATTTTAACAGACATATTTTGAATATTAATTTTATTAAAATGCTCGTAGAGGAATATGGTTTAAAATTTAGGATTTGAGATAATCTTAATAGGTTCGAAATCCGCATTTATGATATAATTTTTTGTCTTTATAGTTGTTTCAAATCAAGTGTGCTGTGGCACCGAAGATTTTTTACAATCTAGAAATCGATTTTGACTTCCCAAAATGGCCAGCTAATTTAATTCCATTTTGTCTTGTTACCAAGAGTGATTCAGACCAGAAATAGAACATTGACGTCTTGAGTTTTCTTGGCACTCTTTGCTATACTTCGTACTCCGTGCGTAGTCTTTAAAGAATCATTCGTGTATTTTAGAACACGATTGATGTGCTAATCATAATCATAGATGCTCTTTCTGGAATTTCATATCCATCTCTATTCATCCCTTAGCACTTTATTTCGAATCTCATACCCCATTGATAATGAAACTACCGCATCGATGTAAAAAATTCGTGTTGACATGTAATTATGAATGTAACATTCGTGTCTATAAAAATTGTAATAATAGATAATAAACAGTACCCTTTTTAACTAGACAAACTCTAACATATGATGTACCATTACAGTAAATTTCTCGCACAATAAAATTAATTTCCATTCATTCGATTTACCAGACCATCTTGTGAAAATCATTATTATTATTTATTTTATTTATTGAAATTTACAACTGTATTTAATAAATACAACCAGTAAATATGCACAAATTAGAAATAATGACATGAACAGACATGTCAAGATTCTACCCAGTGGTAGTACTGCCTAATTAATTCTAGATAAGAAGATTACGAGGCCATATTCTTTTCAGAAGCCTAGGAAAATTATCAGGAATCGAAGTAGAACAAGACTGGAAACAAGTGGATTCGGATGAGAGTGAAGTTTATCATGAAAGGATGGCTCGGGCTAAGCGACATATAGACCATTAAGGATTTTGGATTGTAAGGACTAGTATGATAGGAATTCGATGGTTGGTGGATATTAATCTTCATTTTTTTAAATACTTTTTTACTTTCATTTACCTATATATGAAATATATAGTAAGGGAAAGTATTGCGATCTTGAAAATTTTAGAATCTACATTTTAACAGAAATACACATTTTGAGGTCTCGAAATAACCAAGTCCCGCAAAATGGTCTGTGTGTGTGTCTTAACAGTCTAGCTCAAAAACGAAAATTCGTACGAAAATGAAATTGTATATTTAAGAGTTTTGTATGCTTGGAATGTTACAGCAACATTTTCGACAAAATCGGCTAATCAGAAGTGGCATTTTATATGTTGGATAAACACATTTTTACGATTTTCTCGAAAAGGACTCTAACCATTTTGATTAAATTCATTATATGAGTATAAAATTAGGCAGTTTTAAATAAAATATATGTTTTATTTTGATTGATGTTCTCTATCAAGGATTAAATGGCTAATTTTTAATATTGGCTTCCCCTAATGTACATTTAATTTTATTTATTTGAAAATATTGACCATTTCACATTAATCTGTAAAATAAAAGATAGGTAGCTTTTTCTGCTAAGAAGGGATGGTAAGTAAAATTTGTGTAGTGTGCGCACAGCACCAGATTTTTTAAATATAAATTTGTAAATATTCAAAAAAATGCTTTCAAAATCTTCTTCAGATAATGACGATTTTTTTTTCACTGGCCCTGAGACCATTATGTTTTTCTAAAATTATTGTATATTTTTAAATTTTAATTAAAAAGATCTATATACAGTTATAAATAAATCATTCATGGAGTTGAAAAGTCAACTCTTGCCTTAACAAAATGCACTGAAAGGTATTGTAACGGTTTAGAATTTATTTCAATGGCCTCCTTCTTGCATCGGATTGCATGCATATCTCACACTCTAACTGCACTGACTTGCAAATCTCCAATTGGTCGGGTTTCACGTGTTCTCCTTACGTAATCGGCGTCTTCTTGTTCGCTAAAAGAAATGCATTATTTGCCTTCATTTAAAGTATAATTTGTGGTCGATATTATTATTAATTAATGCGTATTTTAGGCTATTTATTTTACAAGAATAAAAAATCTGGCGGGCGCATCACACGAATTTCACTTAACACACATATCTTAGCATAAATAAGTATTTTCAGGCAAAGGAGAAGTGAAAGTAAAAATTATTGACACTATATTTATTAAAAATTTATTGTGGTCATTTTTATTTGTTTAAATATCCTTATATATACAAATTTTAATATGTATATCGCTGCATTCTATACAATTAAATATTAAATAATACCAACAATATCATTTACACAAAAACCGCATATGTATATAAACATAATTTAGGTAATTCTTGCCTCTCTCTATAAGGTTATTTTCTTTACATGTTAGGATAATAATCCCAATTAGTTTGTATTTTTCTTTAGCTCAGTTAACATGTAATGGAGTGATAAAGAAAACCGAATAGCTGTGATCGCCTTACACAAAGTTGGAAAATGTAGGTCAGAGATTTTCAATACTTTAAAACCTTTGAGCCGTATGTTCGTGTACCGCACTATAAATAGATATAATGAGACTCTACCTGTATGTGACAGACCTCGACCGGGTCGTCCCCGCACTGTGAGAACGGCAAATGCAGTGAGAGCAGTGGCTGCTCGAATCAGAAGAAATCCCATTCGAAAACAACAAATCATGTCTCGGGAAATGAGAATCTCTGTCAGATCAATGTCTCGCGTAACAAAAAGTGACCTTAGGATGGCTGCATTTCGAAGAAAGACAGGACAAAGGCTAACCACTGCCCTAAAAAAAATTAGAGTGGCTAGATGCAAAGTGCTCAAAGGCCGTTACACCAATGGCCTTCATCCAAACATTTTGTTTAGCAAAGAGAACATTTTTACAATTGAAGAAAAATTTAATCGCCAAAATGATCGTGTGTACGCACCCAGCTCTAAAGAAGCCCAGGAAGTCATTGGAATTGTGGAAAGAGATCACCACCCTTCCTCAGTGATGGTTTGGTGGGAAATTTGCTTTGATGGCACCACAAAGCTCCATTTTTGTGAAAAAGGAGTTAAAACAGCCGCTAAAAACTATCAGGACGATATTTTGGAAACTGTTGTGAAGCCTCTAAATGATACTCTGTTTGCTGGAAGTCATTGGGTTTTCCAGCAGGATTCCGCTCCAGCTCACAAAGGCAGATCAATTCAGCAGTGGCTCCAAAAGAACATTCCAGAGTTCATCTCTGCCTCGGATTGGCCCTCAGGAAGCCCTGACCTCAACCCACTAGATTATCGGCTTTGGTCCGAACTGGAGAGGATGGAATGCCACAAAGGGCACCCTAACTTAGATTGGGCACCATAGACCACGGAGATTAAATGCCTGTTTCAAGGCAAAATATACATTTTATTTTATAACTAAGTTATTGAAAAAAATAATTTTTCTGTTGAAATATGTATATATTTCGTTGTAACAATATTTATAACAGGTCTAGATTGATTGAGTATAAATTACTGTAGTAAACTTCGCTCTGACTGTTCATCATACTCTAAAAATGATACAACAGGTTTATGATAACTAAAATATGTGCTGAATTTTACTTTCACTTACCTATATATGAAATTCATAGTAAATAAAAGTATTGCGATCGTGAAATTTTTTGAATCAGTTTTCAACGGTAATAAATGTTTTGAGGTACCCTGAGTCGAAATAACCAAGTCCCGAAAAAATGGTCGGTGTGTCTGTGTGTATGTTAGCAGTCTAGCTCAAAAACGGAAAGTACGAAACTGATATTACGTATTTTTTTTTTTTTTTTTTATATTTGTTTATTTAGAAATATTACATTCTGTCACATCAAGGACATTTATAATAGTGATCAGAGAAAGCACACTCACACTCTATTTACAATAAAAAAAAAAAAAATAAAATAAATAATACAGAAACTTAATAATAATAAATACAATAAAATAAAATAAAAATAAATACAATAAAATAAAATAAATGTATATAAACAAAAGAACTAACCTAATCATACACACTCGGGCTTGAGTGGAGGATCTGGCCATTGCCAAAACTCCAATAGATGCTTATTTACAAAAGGTCTCTGGGCCACTGCCGCTTCAACCTTCGAGGAGGATTGTAAGGATGGGTGGTGCTGGATAGAGATTGTGCAAGGGGATTTGGATGATAGGTAAGGTTTTGGTGAAATTTGGAGAATTTTTCTGGAATAAGGTCTAGGACAAATGGGATATTAAGGTCATGGTGTAGGATTTTGTTATTTACATAGAACGGAGCATCAACTATTGTTCGAAGGACTTTAGATTGAAAGGATTGAATACGTTTGATGTTAGAAGCTTTTGCTGTCCCCCACAGTTCAAGTCCGTATGTCCATATAGGTTTCAGTATTGTCTTGTAGATAAGTAATTTGTTTTCAATAGAAAGTTTGGATTTTCTGTTTAGTAGTCTGTATAGCTGGCCGTATCGTCGGTTGAGTTCTTGTCTTTTGAGTCTAGTATGTGGGTTCCACGTTAGTCTTCGGTCTAAATGAAAGCCAAGATACCGGACTGTGTCTGAGTAAGGAAGCTGGATGGAATTAAAGTGTACTGGTGGACAGGAACTGCGTCGGAGTGTAAAGGTAATATGTTGGCATTTAGATTCATTAACTTTAATGCGCCAGTTATTACACCAGTGCTCAATCAAGGTGAGGTGGTTTTGGAGATTTAAGGATGCTATGTTGGGATCAGAGTTGGATGATAAGATTGCGGTGTCGTCAGCGAATGTTGCAAGAAAAGTATCGGGATGAACAGGGATGTCAGCAGTAAAGAGGATGTAAAGCACGGGACCCAAGACGCTGCCTTGGGGAACACCGGCTTTAACGGAGTAGATATTGGAAAATATTACGTATTTAAAGTTTTTATATGTTTAGGATGTTACAGCAACTTTTTCTTCAAAATCGGCTCTATCGATTTCAATTAAACTCGTTATATTAGTGTAAAATTAAGCAGTTTTAAATAAAATTGTCATGTAACTTTTTAGAAAATTAAATTAGTGAATAATTTGACGAATCTCCCCTTTGTGATATTCCAACAGTATCCACTTACAATTAGTGTGACAACTTTTGACCTGTCTATGACAGACAATGCAAATCTGTAAATTCCGGTTCTGTAAACGGAATCAGAATTTCTATGATAAATAACAGTTTAATAACCAATAGTCTTACAATCCATAATCAACCGGTGATATAATAAATAGGACTTTTGTTATTTAAATAGTATTTATGATTTGTTATTTGTAATTTTTTAGATTTAGCTCAGTTAAAAATTGTATAATAGCCTTACATGGACAGAAAATAAATTCTATTCAAAGTTGAGCAAAGTTCAATAAGTGAAAGTTGTGTGTTGCGCGCACCAGATTTTTTTTTTAATATGAATTTCTCATTTTTTATTTTTATCAACCTAAATGTGGAATATATAGTTAAGAAGAGTATTACGATCGTGAAATATTTTCAATCAGAATTTTGGAGAAAAAAAACCTTTCCACCTTCCTGGACCACCGCAACCCATGGAGAAAATACTCGACAAGGAATAGCTTTTCTAAACCGAGATTATCCAAGGAGGTGGTATTATTAGCATTAACGTCCATCCATTCGGTTTTCGAAGACATTTTTAAGAGCCACTAACTCACTTAGTTAGCATAGATGAGCCCAGGTAGCGTATCTAAATAACCGACAGCTGACACTTCATAAAATTAACTGACATCTGATTCAGCCGAAATCGAAACTGGGCTCGTAAGTAAAAAAATCCAGTGCCTTACCAATTGACCTTTCCCACTTTTAGTTTTTTAATAATAACTGATAAGGACGCACTCAGAACGCTGTATCATTTATCATTTAAAAAATTGTATATATGTATATATATATTTTCGTTTTTTTAATAATGTCTTATGATAAGTACTTCCTTATCAATATATCTCTTTTATTTTCAATTTTGTGAGTAAAATGAAAATAAATGACACGTTAATTGTCTTAGCCTGGTACATTGAATGAATGAAAAATAATTGTTTTTGGACAGATAATACATCGTTGTTCAAATTATATTTACTTTTGTTTAAATAAAATTATTTCAAGTTCAAAAAGCAGCTTATTAATGTATTTATTATTATTGACATAATTAAATATCATTTACATCGATATTGGTTTGATCAACAATCAGATGCAGAAATAAGTGATAATAGATATGAAATATTAAGAATTGATAAGAATGAAGGTGGTGGGTAAGCCATTTCAGAGATAGCACCTAGATAGCTGGATCGTCCTAAATATTTTACTGTAGAAATAAATATGAGAAAATAAATTAATATTCAGGGAATATTAATGAATTTAGATATGCTTTAAGCTTTAAAAGAAAATATTTAGAGACTAAAAATAAAAATCTGGTGCGGTGTGCGCATCACACAACTTTCACTTCCCACCCTCTTCTTAGCAGAAATAAATGTTTACAGACAAAGGCGAAGTGAAAGTAAAAATTATAGACGCTATATTGATTTATATTTCATTGTCGGTATTTTTATTTGTATAAGTACCCTTTATATATGCATTTTTTTATATTTATATTGCTGTAATTTATACAATTAAATATTAAATAATATTAACAATAGCATTTATGAAACCGCATATATTTATATGAACATATAATGTCGGAGTCCGTAATCTTTCGGGTGCGTTCGAATTCCTTCGGTTCCTCAATTACAACTATTCTCCGTTACGATCTCTCATTTCTCCTTTAGTTAATTATCAAATTCTTTCATATTTTATATTTATCTATCTTTTATAACAAAGATTAATGTGAAATAGTTAATTGTTTCAAATAAAAAAAATTAAAGGTACTTTAGAAGAAGCTAATGTTGAAAATTAACCATTTAAGCCCTGTCAGAAAACATCAACCTAAATTTTATTTAAAACTGCTCAATTTTACACTGATATAATGAATTCAATCAAAATCGTTAAAGCAGTTTTCGAGAAAATCGTAAAAATGTATTTAGTCCATTATATAAAGTGCCACTTCTGATTAGCCGATTTTGAAGAAAACGTTGCTGTAACATCCTAATCATATAAAAACCTTAAATATGTAATTTTACTTTCCTACGAATTTTCGTTTTTGAGCTAGACTGTTCAAAAATACACAGACCATTTTTCGGAACTTAGTTATTTCGACTCAGGGGACCTCAAGACATGTATTTTCGTTGAAAACTCCAAAATTTTCACGATCGCAATATTTTTCCTTACTGTATATTTCATATATGTGAAAGTAAAAATGTTTTTTTAGATTTTGAAGTTCTGATAATTTTAAGACATGATCAATCTTAACAAGTTAAAATGGAGAATATCGTGCAGTGTTAAATTATTTATATTTCTCTGTTTTATGATAAATGTCTCTATATAGGAAGGGTAACTATAGTTTCTTTATACACTTAAGACACCTTGGCAGACTGTTTAGATTTCCAAATCTCGTGATAATTAAGGCAGTATGCATAAGTATGCATATGCAATGCGTGAGAAATGCATTTATTAATCGTCAAACATGGAAAACTAAATTCTAGCTTTCCTCGTTTCATGTCTACAAATGGATCTTTAAGGAAGTCTCCAACTTTTATTGGATTATTTAAAATTTGTTCAGTTCTACATAGAGTTGTGGCGATAAAGATATTATATTATATCTATGTAATACAACCCAACAGATCAAGGAAAGATAAAAGTTCACCATTTTTTGTTGGTTCTTAATCGCAACAATTGATTCCAGCAAGTCTGACTATTTTCTTGGTATTTAAAACCGGGTTTAGACATTATAAAAACACTAGCTTAGAGCAGTGTTCTCCAAACTACGGCCCGCGAATGTTTCTTTGATTACATGATGAAGTTTTAAAAAACGCTGCAAATTATTTCGCAATGGTTTATTATTTTCAAACAGTTATATATCTAAAGTAACATTATCTTTCTAGTATGCAAAGAAAAAGAAATAGAAGGAGATTCCAATTATTTGACTAAACATTTATTTTTAATCATTAGTAATTTGCTTTAAAAAAATAGAATTACTTCAATAACACATTCAAAAATCAAAAACCAAAACAAAAGATGTAACCTTTTCAGTAGAACATATGAAAATTATCTAGAGACCTTATCATTGCTCCTAATTGTCCGATTTTAACGATTTATTTTTTAGAAAATTCCGGAAACTTCTAAGTAAATATATATCATATCGACAAAAAAGTGTATACTTTTTGAGTTATTTGGAATCCAATTTTACTAACTTTTTTTCCAGCTTCTTTTCGTTGAAGTATGTTGTATAGATAAATTGAAAGGGCATCTCGAAGAAGACTTTAGCGAAGTTTCATTGAAATCGGTACATTCGTTTAGGCGCTACAGTCAATAGCAACGCAGGTTTTTCGACCGCCATTTTGAAAGTTAAAGGTGGATATTAATGCCGATGAAGGAGGATCGTCCTCGGGATCATCGAATCATTAACATCCGGCTGAAACTTCATAAATAGTTTCATCTCATCGTAACCTACAACTATTTTATTTACGATAACTCACGGAATTGGGCGTTTTCAATCTGGAGGGGACAAACTTTAGCTATTTAATTAGGAAATAAAAACTTGTAAATACCCATTTGCTTTCCACCTGTATCATAAGATAATGTGAGGACAAAATCTAGAAAAAAGGTGGCCTTCAAAAACATTGAGCCGTTTAGTGTGACCTACACCCCCAAATTTTCAAAAAGACTAGATTATATAGGACAAACGGCCCAATATTTTTGAAGGCCATATTTTTTCTCGATTTTGTGATCAAATTATCTTACGATCCAAGTAGACAGCAACTGGTTATTTACGAGTTTTTTGTACCTAATTGAATAAACAAAGTTTGTTCCCTCTCGAGATTGAAAACGCTCCAATTCCAAGAGATGAAGCTATTTACGAAGTTTTAGGCTAATGTTAATAATTCAATAAAAATAGATTTGTACGACGGACTATTGGTTAAAACCGTGAATTGAGCAACTGGCCCTTAATGAAGAGCTAAACATATTTGGAGCAATCTTTATTGAATCGTACGCCTTTCATTTTCTTTAGCTTTCTTTGATTTATTTTTAAAATTATAATAGGTTAGAAAAACGCGATTCCTAAAGTCCGCTATGTTTGTTTCTTTGGAAATTCATAAATGTCAAAACATCCTATCTCTTGTGTTTTTGGTTTCATACATGGGCGGATCTACGGAGGGGCTTTGGGGTTGAAACTCCCCCTCCCAAAATGGTAAAATATAACCATATTTTATGGAAATATTATATCTTAAAATTATATGACTCATTTAAGTTTGTAATTACATTTAAAAGGACTTTAGGAATCACTTAAACACCATTTCATATAGGTAGTTAGTTTCTTTCTTTTTTTCCAAAGTAATTATCGTTATTTTTATGGAAAAAAAATATTTCGGGCTGAAACCTCTCCTCCCCCCCCCAAAAATAAATCCTGGATCCGCTAGTGGTTTCATCTGTTTGTGTTTATTTTTTTTAATATATATACATCTTTTTATTGAGAAATAATACATTTTACCATATTTAAGGGCACTGAGAACTAAAGCTCATACCATATATACAATACAATAAAAAATAAATAAATAAATAAAAAGTAAAATAAATTAAAAAAAATAAATAATAAAAAAAATATACATCTATATAACAAAGGCAAAAAATATAATAAACCAAGGAAATGTAACTTAGAGTTAAGATTAAATAAAATACAGAAATTCGTAGCAAAGTTAAATAAATTATAAGTAAAAGAAATAAATAGAAAAACATTCATACTTAATTACAATATTTACAATTAGGCAAGAGATCTCCGAGTCCAGCCCTTTCCCCACGTGTGAAGGACAAAGCGAGACTCTAAGAGATCCCAGCGCTTCTCTCTCAACCGCGTCACCGGCATTAACAGTCCGGTGGAGACTGAGAGAGGGCACTAAGCGTTTGTGTTTCTGGAGTTTTTAAGTGTGTAACCTCGGCTGAAGCATTACATTTTGTTGTTTGTTTTATTTTCTTGCTTCGAAGTGAAAAAAAAAATAGTTATTACTATTTGTATTAATTATTTCTGTTCTAATAATAGATATTTGCAAATGGGACGCGTACTGCTGTTTATAAACAATCCAAGGCTGAAGAGGGCGCTGTGGAGGCGAAGTGTCAGGGTCAAGTTCGCTCTCTTATTTTTATCTTCGCTCCTTCTCTTTCCCTCCTTCGTTTTAGCACTTCTTCCTTCATCTTCCTCTTTGCCGTAGACCAGTCATCCGATTTATCGTTTATCTTCAAGAAATCAAAACTATTAAATATGATTTCTTGATCAGGAGAATCAGGGGTATGAACGAAAAATAATTCACAGATACTGAACAATTTGCATTTACGTTGCATAATAGTTGGCCGGTTGTATAATTAGCGTTGTGCCCACAGGTGGATGGGGGTGGGGGAAGAGAGAGGTTTTCGGGCTGAAGCCCCCCCAAAATAGTAAAATATAATTTTAATATTTTACACAAAAAATATTAAAAACTATCTCTTAAAGTATTCTTGTTCGTGTAATTACATTTAATAGTACTTCAAGAACCACTTAAACACCATTTCATATAGGTAGTTGATTTCTTTCCTTTTTTTTTCAAATTAATTATGGTTATATGTGTATGAAAAAAAAAATCTTTCGGGCTGAAGCCCCCCCCCCAAAATTAAATCCTGGATTCGCTAGTGCCTTCAACGCAAAGAGAAAAAGCATAAAATTGTTACATACGACATTTTGCACTAACAGTAGCGATTTGTGATTCGTTAGATAAAAAGATCTTCGATTAATCATGGTTTGCATTTATCCATACAACTCCCCATTACTCCGGATATTTGAGGTCCTACTAACGGGCGGATCTACAGGGAGGGGGAGGGAGGTTGGAGCTGAAGCCCCCCTAAATGGTAAAATATAACCATATTTTACACGAAAAATATTAAAAACTATCTCTTAAAGTATTCTTGTTCGTGTAATTACATTTAATATGACTTCAAGAACCACTTAAACACCATTTCATATAGGTAGTTAATTTCTTTAATTTTTTTTCAAATTAATTATCGTTATTACATATATATATATATATATATATATATATATATATATATATATATATATATATATATATATATATAATATATATATATATATATATATATATATATATATATGACAAAAATAGCTTTTGGGCTAAAGCCCCCTCTCCCCCAAAAATTGTTTGAATTCAGCGAACTTTTAAACTTAAAGATCTGCTACAATGTGCATATTGAAAATTTTATTGTTGTTATTCTACACAAAAAATGAAATCTATTGATATATAATAACCTAAAAGGTCTGGCAAAACAAATGTAAAAATAATTAATATTTTTCGATGTTTTATCACCGAAACAAAGTTTTTTGAAATCAGTGACCCATTGGTAGAACTCAAATTAAAGTTCAATTAGAAGGTCACGAGGCCATCTTCTTTTCAGACGCCTCGGAGGGTTATCAGGGATCGAGGAGGAAGCAAGGTTTGAAACAAGAGGGTTGGGATGGTTCTGCAGTTTGTTATGGAAGGATATTTATCCGGATTGGGCCAAATCGGAAACATATGGAACATTAAGGTCTTTATGGATGATTTTATTTGTGACAAAGTAAGGAGCGTTGAGGATTTTACGAAGGATTTTGGATTGTAAGAATTGGATACGAGAGGAATTCGATGGTTTAGTGGTGTCCCAAAGCTCAATTCCGTAAGTCCAAATAGGTCTTATTATTTTCATATATATGAATCGTTTGTAATTGATTGAAAGCTTAGAGAATTTGTCTAGTAAGTGTTGGAGTAGTCAAAAACGTCGGGCGGTTTCTAGTCGTTTCAGACTGGTATGGGGGTTCCAAGTGAGTCGTTTGGTAAAATATAACCATGTTTTATGGAAAAAAATTTAAAAACATTATTTCTTAAAGTATTATTGTTCGTGTAATTACATTTAATAGGACTTAAGGAATCACTTAAACATCATTTCATATAGGTAGTTAGTTTCTTTTCTTTTTTTCCACAGTAATTATCGTTATTTTTATGAAAAAAAAAGCTTTCGGGCTGAAGCCCCCCCCCCAAAAAATTAAGTCCTGGATCCGCTAGTGGTCCTGCTGTATCTGTATTCTTTCAAGATGGATACGGTTGGAAGAGGACTGGTATGCAGGCAACTTCCAGCCAAGGTCTTCCGGTCCTGGAGCTGACGTCATGGGCCGAGTATGAGAACTTGATGCCTTTTATCTTCTTCTTCTTCTTATATTCTTGTATACTTTATTATAAGCATTAAAGTCTCTTAGGTAGATTGGTAGTGTAGTAGTCTTAGGCTACTTTCCAATCTCATGATACCTTCTCACAAACAGGTTTGGGAACCAGTTTTTTTTTTCGATGTTCTTATCTGTGCATCTCGATGTAAGGAAGTATTCAGTAATGACATTTGGTAAAATTACACAGTTTCTGAATCTCCTAAGTCTGAAGAACTGTTGAACGCTATAAACTTTTAACTTTAAACTCCAAATTTATAATTCCTAAGTTTCCAAGTTCCTTCATAAGATATATTCAGTATTATAGAGAGACATTCCTGATTTAAATTGTTCATTTTACATGAAGTTATTTAATCAGAAAAAAAAAACATTTGATTCTGATAATTTTCAAATAATTTTGGGAAATATAGATTTAGGATTTATTTTTTACTTTTATACCTCACCTCTATAATAGAAAGTCAAAAGTTCATTTTAAATCAATAGAGGAAAAATCCTGAATGGCACAGGCAAAAGACCGTGGAAGCACTAGCGGATCCAGGATTTAATTTTGGGGGGGCTCATTATAAAAATAATTTGAAAAAAAAAAATAAATTAACTACCTGTATGAAATGGTGTTTATGTGGTTTCTGAAGTCCTATTAAATGTAATTAAACGAACAAGAATACTTTAAGAGATAATATTTAAATATATTTTTCCTTAAAACATAGTTATATTTTACCATTTTTGGGGGGAGGGGCTTCAGCCCGAAAGCCCCTCCTCCCCGTAGATCCACCCGTGTTCAGTATTATAGAGAGATATTCTTGATTTAAATTGTTAATTTAACTGGAACTTACATACTAAATTAAAAAAACAAGAACTGACTAAACGGTACAACCAACTCCCACATCTTCTGGACTACAGATCTTCACTTAACTTATGAAACAAGCTACTGATCTACAACACCATACTGAGACCGATTTGGACATACGGAGCAGAACTTTGAGGTTCGGCAAAACAAACACACATAAATAAAATACAAACAACACAATCGAAAATTCTACGAAAAATTGTCAACGCACCTTGGTACATTTCGAATAACACTATACACAACGACTTAAAAATCCCAACAGTAAAATCCTGCATCCACAACAAATACAGTTCAATTCTAAATCACACCAATCCATTAATCCTTTTTATTTCCTGCTCTCTGTTACCTGATCGCCGCAGACTGAAAAGAAATTGGCCAAACTGAAAAGAAATGTACTTTAACAAGGAAAAAATAATTAAAAATAACATTAATCAAGAAAATTAACAAAAAATGGCTCATACATCAGATTTGCTAGATGCGCTGAAGCGCAGGTGCAAATTTCATAAAATGTTAAAATAAATAAATTAAAATAAAAGGTAATCAGAAAAAAAAAATTTGATTCTGATAATTTTAGGAAATATAGGTTTAGGATTCCTTTTTTACTTTTATACCTCACCTCTATAATAGAAAGTGAAAAGTTCATTTTAAATCAATGGAGGAAAATTCCTGAGTGGCACAGGCAAAAGGCAGTGGAAGAATATATTAGAAACTTTTAAAAAACATGCGAAATAAATATAATAATATTGAAAAGCACAATGTATTTTGATTTGAAAAGAATCTCTCTATTATATAAAAAAAATATTAGTGACTTTCATATTATATTTTATTTTAGTATTAGGAGAGAAGGAGGTAACATGAACTCAAATAGTGCTACTCTCCTATGGCGATTATTTTACAAATTATACAGCTGTGCATTTAATTACATAAGTGTTGAGCTCCTGTTACCTATTAGGTTGGCAAATAAGTCATTTCTGTCAGGATGAAATAAAATTCAATGTATCATTATTTAATATGACTTTTTCAAATCTTTCCACTAACTGCATAAAGCCAGATTCATAGAATGTTTGGAGTTTATTGTTAAAAAACTGATCCAAGTGGTTTTTGTTGTCATCTTCCTTTTGGAATTTCTTCCCATTAAAGTTCTGCAGAGATCGGAATAAGTGGTAATCACTTGGAGCTAGGATGGTGAATAGGGAGGGTGAGGCAAAAGGTCCCATCCAAGGATCAATAATTTATTGCGAGTGACCAATGAGGTGACTAGCGTGGTCTTAGTGGAACACAACACACGTCCGATCATCATAACTCCTCAGAATGTTCTCCAAATTCGATGTTACTATTTCTTTTGGAAAGCTGAATTATTGCTCTTCAAAGCAGTGTAAATTTTTTTTGTAATTTAATTTTTCCCACTTAAGGAATAAATAAACAAAACTCTTTATATATAGTTTTTTATTTTTATCTCCATTTGTAGTTTGTTGAAGAAGGTCCTGTGATGTCATTTTGTGTAGCTTATGTGACCCTAAATTTCTTGCTGATATCTAAAGTGTTATTGTAGTTATAACATTTTTTTGTGATTTTCGAAAAAAAAATCATGTGAGGGACCCAAACATTAAGCCTGGAAACATAGCCGAGCTTGTGCAAATGGTTTTCTACGCTTTTAGAGCCATAGCAATCTCTCGCACTGATTTGGTGGGATTTTGATCAACAATGGCCATAACATTGCTCGTTTCAATTTCATGTTGACTGTTGAGGATCATTGATTTCAAAATTTCCTTAATGAACTTTGGCAAACCAATTTTGACAGGTGCGTTCGGTTAAGGCATCCTCCTCATAAACACGGCAAATTTTTCGATGAGCTTCCGCAGCAGGCTTAATTTTTTTAAAATAATACAACAAGATATGCCGATAATGAATGATACTTTCTTCCATATTCACAGTGCAATAGTAAACACAATACTAAGCTAGTTTCAACAAGAGTTAACAGATATAGCTGTTGACATATTACAAACAGGATAAACAATCCACCTTAGAGATTAATTCATCAGATAAGAAGTGTATCATAAAAATTAACAGAAAGGGCTTATTTGCCAACCCAATAGATTATTCTCTTGTTAATATTATTCATATTATATTATGATATAATTATAATTATTATGAAATCGAAAAGTAAGCACAATATAACGTACAATGAAAATAATATTTAAAAAACCCTCAAATTATTATTGGTATTATATGAAGTTGGACAAGTTGAATATATAATGGTTAAAAAATTGGCAATAAGAATAATTATAATTATATAATGATATAAATTGGCAATAAAGTGCGATATATAATAAACATTTTAAAAGGTCGCCGGAACTGTGGTTTCGTCGGTTTATTTTATATTGACAAAAAAACATACAATCTTTGTTATACAACACATATAAATTAAAGTTATACGATTTGAGCAACGATTATTAAGTAAAATTAAATGAAATAAATAAGCGAATAGCGAATAAGTCTCTCCCTAGTTTTAATAAAAAAATAATAATTTAATTATTATTCACAGATCAGGAGTGCAAAATAAAAGGTCAGGAACTTGAAGATGATCTAAGTAGCAATAATAAACTGCTTTGAAGTGTTGTATAAAAAATAAAATAGAAAACTAACAGTCCGTGGTACAGATTTTTTATCGCATTATTAATATCCGCCTGAAACTTCGTGAATAGTTTCATCTCATCGTAACCTACAACTATTTTATTTACGAAAACTCTTGGAATTGGGGCGTTTTCAATCTGAAGGGAAGCAAACTTTTTCTATTTAATTAGGAACTAAAAACTCGTAAATACCCAGTTGCTTTCTACTTGGATCATAAGATAATTAGGCTATATTGGATACAAAAATATTAGGCCGTTTGTGCTATTTAATCTCGTTATTTTAACATGTAGGTCACACTAAACGGCTCTATGTTTTTGGAGGCCACCTTTTTTCTTGATTTTCTCCTCACATTATCTTATGATTCAGGTTGAAAGTAAGTGAGTATTTACGAGTTTTTAGTACTTAATTAAATAGACAAAGTTTGCCTCCCTCCAGATTGAAAACTCTCCATTCTGAGAATTTTCGTAAATAAAATATTTGTAGGTTACGATGAGATGAAGCTATTTAGGAAGTTTCAGGCGGATGTTAATAATTTGATAAAAAGGGGTCTGTACCATGGAATGTAAAATTTGTATTCGTTATTTTACAATTAGTTAAAATTTCAGTAATATTGGCTATCGATTTTGGTGAATGATCCAATATTGAAAAGTTTCATTTGATATCGAATATTCATTTTCAAATATCTTCCGTTTAAAACATTATTCCGCATAAATATTGATTAATATAAATTAATTGATTTCTATGATATATGGTTTGTTTACTAGTTTTTCTATAGCTACTGATTATCGACTCATAATGATGGTTTCTTTAAGAATTAATTGGAATAAGATAAGAGTTATGCATTCACTGCCTTGCTGATTAGATAATGTATGACTTACAACTTTTTGATATCAGGATATGTAAGATTTTTTAATTTTATTGAATAGTAATATAATTCCACACACTCTTGGACATTAAGCATTAAAGCTATATTTGACCGTTCATACAATATGAGCATAGTAAAGAGAAATAAATGTAAATAATTAACAAATCTACAATGTTCTCATATATAATTTCTGAATATAAATCATTTTTCGGGAATGATATATTGTGACGAATGAGGTATCAATAGAAAGGGAATATCCCATAGAATGCACGAATCGTAATTTTGATTTCTAATTTTATAATATGACGTAAATAAAAGTGAATGTAAAAGTGGGAAGTTTCAAACCATGTGATGGTTCCATCTTAACGAATCGAGACGTTACGAATAACTCGAAAAGTACGCCATTTTGGATTCATTATACATATGAGCATTTAACAGCTTACCAAATTCTCTACAAAACGTAAAAGAAATAATCGAAACCGGACGATTTGGTGCAGCGTTATAGTTATGAACATTTAGTATTTGTTGTACTGCTAAGATTATGTTGCATATGGGAATTTAAAATTTTGGAAATTGTCATTTTTTTTCTGGGGTACAGTATATAATGTAGCTATACAATAATTAGTTCAGGGATAGATTTTTCGTATTTCTTAACTATTAAACTGAAGGTATATTTTCCAATTGAACATGTTAATCACTTATCAATTAATTTTTGACTTAAATAGTCGTGATAAAGTATGGAGGTTTGTGTGAGTTAAATGGGTTATTCCGACACGATTATGTTTTATATAGGAATAAAGATGTTTTGTTGAAGACGCATACAATATTCGAAAAATAATAAGTTTCTAATGTGAGATTTCTGGCTGGAGTATATTAGTAAAAATAATCTAAATTAAAATAAAAATAAGATTAATATATCGCTACTATTAGTGCAAAAGGTCGTATCTAAAAATCTTACATGTTTTATTTTCTTTGTTGTAAAGATGACATTTTGTAGTCTGCAACGACTGTAAATAGTCTGCTAAATAGGAAAATAATAATAAGGCTTAGCGAATCCGAGATTCGATGTTGAAACTACCAATCGATGTCTACATTCTCCGCTATCTTCCCACCTCCGCTTTGGTCTATCCCTCGGACACATGCCAATCGACACAGCGCGTATTAACTTTTCGGGAATTCTTTCGTTACTAAGTCCAGCAATTTAACATGTCCATTTATTCGCCTCCACTTAATCATCTAAATCATATTAACTGAACGCAGTTCGCGCAATTCAGCGTCATGTTACCGCCTAAATTCTTCGGTTGGTTCTGCGCAATGCTTTATTTTCGAAAACTTTAAGACGTTGCTCATCCCTTAACGTAAGCAACCACGCATCCATAAAGAACCGTAGGAAGGATAATGGTTTTGTAAATTATAATTTTCAAATTTCGGGACAGGTGGCGCGAACTAAGTAGTTTTGACAAAGAAAATAACAAACATTTCCAGCCTATAAGAAAATAAAATATGAAATTATACTAATAAATTATAAAGAAATGATTGGTTTTGCACTAACAGCATGGGCGGATCTAGGGAGGGGGGCTTAGGGCTGAAGTCTCCCTTCCAAAATGGTAAAATATAACCATGGTTTATGGAAAAAAAATATTAAAAAGTTATCTCTTAAAGTATTATTGTTCGTGTAATTACATTTAAAAGGACTTTAGGAATCACTTAAACACCATTTCATATAGTTAGTTAGTTTCTTTCTTTTTTTCCAAATTAATTATCGTTATTTTTATTTTTTAAAAATCTTTCGGGCTGAAGCCCCCTCCCAAAAAATTAAATCCTCGATCCAATAGTGACTAACATTAGCGATATATAGTTCACAAATAAATATATATAATCAAATAAATTAGAAAAGTAAAATATGGTAACAGATAAAGAAAAGTTTTTTTTTATTTATGAAATTTACAACTGTACATTTAATATACATTCAGCAAATGTGATACAGAGAAATACATGACATGTATAATTTTTCTTTTTTTTTTTTTTTTTATTCGTTGATATTTACAACTGTATTATAAAACAAAAAATACAACTAGTAAATGTGCACACAGTAATAATACAATCACATGAAAACGCTTGTTGAGAAACTACCCATTGGTAGCACTCTAATAAGAAAAGTTAAGTTTAATAAAATAAAATAACCGTCTTAAACACATTTATACAAATGCATATAATATTTGAAATTGTATTGAAACGTTTATGAAATAGTGAAAATAATGTTTTGTTTTCTATATTAACAGTGGCTGACTGCAAGAACAAATGGAAGAACCTCCGTGGATCGCTTACGAGGTACCTGCTTAGATCGAGGGCTCCGCAGTTCGGGGAGAAGCCCGTCAAACCTTACTACATGTACGAGGCCCTCAGCTTCTTGTTGCCCTTCACGAAGACGAGGAAACCGAGGACCAAGTTCGAGTCTTACGACTATGGCCACTTCGCGGACGCCGGACACCAGGAGGAAGGTTCCTACCAGTCGATGAGCGAATGCTACGAAGACGAAGTGATCCCCTGGGAGGAACCCGGGCAGGCCCAAGGCGAGCATCCGGACCTCATCGAAGAAGAGGAGGAACCCCAGGGCAAGAGGAAGAGGGCGTCCGATAGCCCCACGAGGTTGGAGCAGAGCATCATCTCATGTCTGACCCAGATGCAACAGGTAACCTCTTTGTAATTTTTTATGAGAGAAAAATTGGTGTTGTTAAGTTAAATTGTTCTGTATTTTATCCATACAATACTTTGGATGTATCATCCTCATCCTTCTGGATTTTTCCAAAGCGTTTGATACAGTTGACCATAACATCCTTCTTACCAAATTGCAAAATCTTCCTCTATCCAACAGTGTCCTGCGTTGGTTCAAATCCTTCCTTTCCGATCGATCCCAGTATGTAGTCGTCCCAGATCAACCTCCTCAAAGACACTTCCCCTCTCCTGTGGTGTCCCTCCTTGTCTCCTACTCTGTTTGCTATTTACATTAATGAGCTTCCCCTTCTGATCCATCACACCCAATACCACATCTATGCAGACGATTTCCAAATATACCTTTCCTTCCACTCTTCTGACCTATTAGCCGCCACAAAAAAGCTTCAAGAAGATTTAAATAGAATATACGACTGGGCAGGAGTTGATTCAACAACAGGGATTCAACAAGCTGAAGTTGAATGCGGAAAAGACCAAAGCAATTCTAATAGGCTCCCAACACCTCCTCAAAACTGTTCCTAACTTTCCAACCCTGTTCCTACATGATAATCTCATCAAATTTTATCCCACCATCAAAAACCTTGGAATAATCTTCGATCAAACCCTTTCCTGGAAAAACCATGTGTCCAATGTCTCCCGACGCACCTTTTCCACCCTAAAACACTTAAATAGCCTGCTACACCTTTTTCCTTTTGAAATCCGTAGACTCCTGGTCACCTCCTTAATATTTCCCCACTTCGATTATTGCTGTACGGTATATGGAGGCGTCTCTGGGGATCTCGAGGCGAAACTAAAACGTTTGATAAATTGCTTTGTACGATTCATCTTCGGGATTCCAAGAGACGCCCCTGTTTCTATGAAGAGTTGAAGTGGATTTATCCTTCCTACCGCCCTAAGTACTTCCTGGCATCCTTCCTCTTCCAAGTAATTCACTCCCGCCGTATTTCATACATCGCCGAGCTCCTTCAATTTAAATCCTCTGTCCACTCCCACAATACCCGTTCCCGGTCTTCAGATTTATATATAATGGCCCACTGAACCGCTGCTTTCGATAAATCTTTTATTATTCGATCCTCAACCCTATGGAACTCCATCCCTCCCCACATACCTCAATCCAAAACCCTTCCTACCTTTAAATCCCGACTGTTTAATCATTTATTATCCACCCAATCCTCATAAAATTGTAAATAGTTACTACTGCAAATATGTATATAAATTATTAAACCGTTCTTTATTATTTTTACTTCATGTTTATATTCAATATCATTGGCTAAGAAAAGAACCAGATAACAAGGTATGTGAAGTATTAACAATGTAGGTAAAAAAAATTAAAGTAAAATGAACTGGGTAGAATAATGACAATAACAGGAACTAAGAAATAAATAATAATAACCGTTACAAAGTATGGAATGATGAAGTAAACATAATCAAAATGAGGTGACATAAGTACTAAAATGGTAATCTTAGAATTTTAGTACTTATGTCACCTCATTTTGATTATGTTTACTTCATTATTCCACACTTTGTAACGGTTATTATTATTTATTTCTTAGTTCCTGTTATTGTCATTATTCTACCCAGTTCATTTTACTTTAATTTTTTTTTACCTACATTCTTTAAACTTCACATACCTTGTTATCTGGTTCTTTTCTTAGCCAATGATATTGAAAATAAACAATGATATTGTTATCTGGTTCTTTTCTTAGCCCTGAACTTCAGGTTGAAACGTCGGTAAATGTTAAAATAAATATTATTATTTATTTTTGCCTTTTTATTTCCGATTGATCACCTCAACCATCCTTCTCTTCATTATACACGACAGTCAACCATCAGCCCTCAATTATATATTTATATATATATATATATATATATATATATATATATATATTTATATATATATATATTTTTTTTTTTTTTTAATCATTCCTATATAGAACTTTGAAGCATTGATTTCTCAAAAGTTTATTTCTAAGAACTAAGAAATAAATAATAATAACCGTTACAAAGCATGGAATAATGAAATAAATATAATCAAAATAAGGTGACATAAGTATTAAAATGGTAATCTTAGAATTTTAGTACTTATGTCACCTCATTTTGATTATGTTTACTTTATTATTCCATACTTTGTAACGGTTATTATTATTTATTTCTTAGTTCCTGTTATTGTTATTATTCTACCCACTTCATTTTACTTTAATTTTTTTTTACCTACATTGTTTATGATTCTTATATCTTGTTATCTGGTTCTTAAATTAGCCCTGATGAAGGCCTGAAGTTCAGGTCGAAACGTCGGCAAATGTTAAAATAAATATTATTATTTTATGGTACTTATTTAATAGCAGGTAGTGTCAAAACCTCCATTCTTATCTAATCTCATTTCACATAATCTCCCTTATCTCATCTAACCTAAGTTATTCCCTTGTTTACTTTTTGTTTCTTGTATTACCTTTATTATTATTTATTTATTATTGTTTATTTTGATATATATGTTGCAATGTTTTCGTAATGTTTTTTAATTATATATTTATAATGTTTTGGTATATTTTAATATATATGTTGTAAAATAAAAGTATTTTTTATTATTACATTTGTTTTTGTTTTTGTTCACAATTTCAATAATATTAATACAATACAATAAATATGAATAGGAAGAGCTTATCAGTGTTAAGGTTATAAACATTGGCAGATAGCAGTGGGATGCTAACCCCTATTAAATAAGTACCTTTATTTATTTTTGCCTTTTTATTTCCGACTGATCACCCCAACCATCCTCCTCTTCATTATTCACGACAGTCAACCATCAACCCACAATTATATATATTTTTATTTATTTTTTAAAACAAATCATTACTACATACAACTTTGAAGCATTGATTTCTCATATGTTTATTTCAGCAACAAGCTTCGAATCCTGATCTGGAATTCTTCAAAAGTATTCTTCCAGACATAGCTAACTTCAGCCCACGGCAGAAGAGAATTTTCAAACAAGGGATCCTCAGACTTATAGATGAAGTAGAAGATGATGAGGAGGACAGGAAGACGAGAAAGACGGCAAGGATGGCTCCCCCTTCTTCGACATCAAATTGACTTTTGTTGCTCAATATTCAATGCTCTCTGTGATTATGTATAAGTTAAAAGGACTAGCCTTATGTTTCTTTATTTTGTTTTCTCATACAGATTTTTAGTGTCGTTGATGTTATACCGTTCTATTCTTTAGATTGTTCTCAATAGGCAACGCATTTATTAATTAAATGTTCTATTATATATTTTTATAATTTTTTTTTCTTTTTATTATTACAATTCTATTAGATATGTTGTTTAATGTTATTTTATCTCACTAAGGTGAACAAAAAAGAATTAACTAATGTGACATCTACTTTAAAAGTAATAATCATTACTCCTTAGTAGTAAATGATCGAGGAATGGTATTTGTGATAAATTTTACACCATTTACTGATTAGATAGGAGTAAAATGCATTTCATAAATAATTTTGCTTTGTATCTCCTGTACCTGTAGAAACTAAGTGAAATTCTTAGGTCCTTTTTAGAATAGGAATACCAGTTACTTTTCAGGATTGAAACATTCATTTTATTTACAAATTATAAATAAAGGGCCATTTATAATAAACAATTTATTAATGGCCAACATTTCTACATGTCCTGAATTCATTCCAAAACAAAAGATATCTTTTAATTTTTCATAAAGCTTGAACAACTTTATTTTTTTCACTTACGGTAATATATGTATAAACATTGAATATCCTGTTCATAACTAAGAAACATAGTAGTTACTAAAATGTAACTGGTGTACCTATTCTATAAAAAACAAAACAAATTCCTTTATGTTTAGATGTAAAAAAATCCTCTTGTGAAAATTAGTGCAATAAAAATCTTCCAAAATGTATAGTATTGTAAAATTAAAAGGAAGATTCAAAAATCAATAAATGATACTCATAAAAACTTTTGAGTAGAAATTTTACAATAATATGAATGATAAGTATTAAAAACATGTTTATCATAAAATGGATATTTCATGTAATTATTGAAATATATTGGTTTCTGATTGTTTTAAATAAAAAGATAAGATTTATTCCTATACCTTGATACTATAATATAATGCCAATATGAACCATTAGGAGTGCAGAATTAAGTGAAAAAATAACTTGTGGAGGAAATAAATTTGAAAAAAACTTATTCTTGTTCCAAATGGTCAGTACCATGTTGCTAATCAACACACTAAAAATATACATCGATACTCTCATTTTTTTTTTCTGCCATCTTGAAAACATACATAAAAAAAAAAAAAAAAATGCTGGAAGTTATTTTACAGTAGTTTATTATTTCCCAACAATTATACATCTAAAGTAACATTACCTTTCTAGTGACAAAATAAAAGAAATAAAAAGTTAATTATAATTATTTGCCCAAACATTTTTTTCATCATTAGTAATTTTCTAAAAAAAATAGCATTACTTCAGTAACACATACAAAAATCAAAATCCAAAACAAAGGATTTGCAGTAGAACATAAAAAACATCTGAAGACCATATCTTTGCTCCTGATAGTCCGATTTTAACAATTGTTTTTTAGGAAATTTCGTAAACAAAAAAAGTGTATACTTTTGAGTTTTTCGGAATCTAATTTTACCGTCCCTCGTAACTTTTTCCAGTTTCTTTTCGTTGAAGTATGCTATATAGATAAATTTAAAGTGCATCAAGAAGAAGAGTTTAGTCAAGTTTCATTGAAATCTGTTGATTCGTTTAGGAGCTGCAGACTATAGCAGGTTTTTCGGTTGCCATTTTGAAAGTAAAAGGCAGATAGTAATGTCGATGAAGAAGGATCATCCTCGGATGACCTCTAATTTTAAATCTAATTATTATTGAAAATAATAAACCAAAAAATTAATTTGATTTTTTATAGTGAAAATCTAAATTTAAACAAAATATGATTTGAATATCTTACAAAATAAATGGGTTTGCCTCAGTAAAATTAAATTTCTTATTGATTTTCATTTGAAACAAACATATCTTCTATCTACAAGTACGTTCCTTTCATAGGAATCTCCATATTGGCTACATTTCATTTTATTACAGTACATGGTTTAAATAGTTTGGTAAGCACATTTAATCATATTTAACTGGATGTCCAATGCTATGCTCCATCAGCTCAGATTAATTGAAATTCAACTCACAATTTGAATTGAATAGGGTATTGTATATTAAGATTTTTATCCAAATAGAAACCTGCAAATGCTCTTGAAGTAGGAAATATGGTATTACACTGCATTTTGTGTGGAAGACAAACAACCTATAACAAATTATTTTTTAGAAGAAATTTTGCTTAGAACAAATTGCTCTAGACAAAGAAGCAGATTTAGATGGCATACAATAAATTTACCGCCAATATTGACTGAATCTTACTTAGAAAAATCCAAAATGGAAGCCCAATTAAATAAGATTTCCTTGAAAAAACAACTTTTACTGAAAGTTATTTGGTAGACTGCACTAAAATGATATATAGTATAAGTTTTTCAGATTATATATTTTGTTGTTTTATTAAAAAATATGAGCAACATTAAAGTGAAAAATATATTTCAAAAAATAATAAAAATATTTTCTATTGTAAGCGTTTTCAGTTTTACGATCACTTTTTTTTAAACCAATGCCACATTCTTTTTTAACATGAATTCCCTATAATTTGATACCACACTTGATTTTTTATAGTTGTCTTCAATCATAGTAGGTATGTAGATTAGAATTATATTATTTACCATTTATAACAAGAATAATTTTTCTTTTAGTTAGTTGACCCTCTAACACTATTTTTACTGTACTATAGTGTTAATTCTTCATGGATTATCAGTGGTACATGTTTTTTCTTTATAGAGTTAAGAGCTACTTTTTGTTAAACGTGACTCTTCAGTAAATTTTTTACAATACTCGTTAGCATCAAGGGACAACATAGGTTTTCTGTTATTGGAACCATAGTTCTTAGTTCAAATATATTCTATCCATAAACTATCTTTTCTTTATGAGAATTTTTTTTGTTGGAGTATTTCTTAAGTAGAAACTTGGCTTGTGCCCTTAATGACTGATATTTTCGATGTTGCTTCCTTTCAATTAATGTCACCATATATTGCTACTGTTAGTGCAAAAGATCGTTTGTGAAAATATAGTATTTTACAGAAGAGCATTAAAAACTGATTATTTCTTTATTTATTAGTATTATTTCATATTTTGTTTCCCTCTGTTTTCCAAAATAACAGATAATATCACCTTTTGCACAAACAGCTGGTTAGCAGGAGTGGCCACTGAATTTTCCCATTATGGTTTTGGTTGAACTCAGCTGTTTTCAAACATCTTTTTATTAATTACCTTCTGTGAAATTTCTTTGGGACTCATCCTTATCACGTGATTAGTTTATCGTCGTAATTCCAGCACATAATTAACTAACTGTTTTGATAATCAGTCATCTTCAGGAAAGGATAAGAGAGGATCACATAAATGCATACTGCTAAAGCACAAATAACACATTTCAACACATACTTAAGTGAAGCTTAGTTTTTGAAATATTACAATTATATATTTTTCTTCAGTTTTTACTCTATTATATTTAACAAAATCTGGCGCGGTGCACGCATCACACAACTTTCACTTACCATCCATCCTCTTCTTAGCAGAAATAAGTATTTTCAGACAAAGCGAAGTGAAAGTAAAAATTATAGACTCTATTTATTTATATTTCATTGTGGCTATTTTTATTTGTATGAGTACCCTCATATATACAAATTTTAATATTTATATCGCTGTAATCTATACAATTAAATATTAAATAATATGAAAAATAACATTTATAAAAACCACATATGTATATTTATATAATATTGTCGGAGTCCATATTACATTAATACATATGGAAGCGTGTTCTAATCTTTCGGGGAGCTTGAGTGTACTTCCTCAATTACAACTATTCTCCGTTACGATCTCTTATTTCTCCTTTAGTTATTCATCAAATTCTTTCATAATTTATATTTATCCATTTTGGATATTGGAAATTAATGTGAAATGGTCAATGGTTTCAAATAAAAAAATTATAGGCACTTTAGAGGAAGCTAATATTGAAAATTAGCCATTTAAGCCCTGTTAGAGAACATCAATCAGAATAATAACCATATTTTATTTAAAACTGCTTAATTTTACACTGATATGATGAATTTAATAAAAATTGTTAGAGCGGGTTTCGAGATAATCGTAAAAATGTGTTTAGTCCATGATATTAAGTGCCACTTCCGGTTAGCCGATTTTGGTGAAAAAGTTGCTATAACATCTCTACCATATAAAAACCTTAAATACGGAATTTCAGTTCCGTAAGACTTTTCCTTTTTGAGCTAGACTGTTAACACACACAGACCATTTTGCTGGCTTGGTTATTTGGACTGAGGGGACCTCAAAACATGTATTTCCATTGAAAACTCAGATTAAAAAATTTTCATGATCGCAATACTTACACTTACTGTATATTACATATGTATGTAAGTGAAAGTAAAAATCAATACAAAATTATCTTTTGTTAATACAAGGGATTTTAAAAATAATTCTATGACCTTATTATCCCTGTAAAGACAATTGTTTTAACACAAGATAATTAATACAAACAATAAGATTTTAAACTGACAAATGTTTTTCAAAAATTTATACATAGTTAACTACGATCTCTCCTACAATATACAACATATTCCTTATGTTGAGTCCACTGATCATTGTAAAAATTTATACTTTTCTTTTTTCTAAATAGGAAACAAGGAAAAGGAATTAAGAAACAAAATTCAATCATATCACGTATAATATAAACCACCAATATAGTAAACAATTAATTTAAAAGAAATGTTAGAATAAACAAATAATAGCCATTACAGAACTTCTGGATGCATGAAGTTATACATATCGTAGAAAACAATAAACGTTTTTAACAGCCTCGTTTAAAATATTTTAAATAATCATAAATCAGGCTGAATAATAATGAACTTAAAGTACAATTATACATTTTTTAACGTAATTGTAACGGTATAATTTTTTTTATATACTGCACAATATATACTAGCGCCTTGAGACTTTCTTCCAATTTCCATCGTCTCCACTTTCGTCACCTAAACAGATTAATTTTAACAATTATTATACTAATTCTAAAACAGTAATCACCAATTAATTCCATAAGACTGCAATGCGCTGCCTCAGAAAATAAAATATAATCAAATTATGTTCATCAGGATCTATTGGAGGTAAAAATATATTTTCATCACAGGCTATTGAAACTAGGTCAATCAGTTACCGATACATCACTCTCATTACAGTAGAGAACAATTAATGCGTTAACTTGTGTAAACTATATTACAAGAGAAGTATTATGTTATATGCATAATATATTATATGGTATAAAATGTAATGAATATAGGATATACATTGAGTAGTATACTTAATCCTGACACTCCAAGGTGTAGGCAATTTCATTAAAGAGTGAAATTATTACAAAACGATAAATGAATTGAAATATTCATAACAAATCAATGTTCCTATGAGTAGTGTTTTGTTTACTTCGTCTATATAATTAATTAATTAAAAGCTTAGAGTTTGAGAAAAATAAATACATGGAAACATAATAAGATTTAATAACATTTACTCTCCCAACAATTTTTCTTTATTTTTATAACGTTTCGGGATCCACTTTCTGATCACATCTTATGGCAGTATCTCATCCTAATATCATCTTATTATTTTTTTTTTTATATTGTACCCCTTAAATTATATTGTGGACTCCTATCCGTAATCAGTGTCTGACTAGCTCCTTTGAGGAGTCCATAATATAATTTAAGGAATGAAATATAAAAATTAAAAAAATATGACAAACCTTAATAAAAAATAAGATGATATTAGGTCATTGATATGATTTTAAACAACTTTTGAGCAATTCCTTCTTATTTGATAAAAAACGTGACCACCTTAAGACAAAAAAAAAATTGGTCTTAATTCTCTTTCCGTTCGGAATCGGTCACTGCATCAAATGAATTTTTTTGTTGAAAAATTTGTCTATAATCATCCCCCACCAGAGTATTACTATTAAGAACTGTGACACCCTCTGTATGTTTTAGGCGATTAAAAATGAAAAGAAAACTAAATAAAAAATAATTTAAAAAGTAAATGAAAGAAAACACTGTATATAAAAAAAAAACTTTAATTAACTCAACGCTGATGATCATCTCTTATCAATCTTGTTCATTATCCGAGTCAAGAAGGCCACATTTTCATCTTTGCTAGAGTGTTGGAAAAATATCAAATATTATTTTTGTTGAAGATAATATACTTTCTCCTTATTATATACTAATTATTTAGTTTTTTATTTTCCTTCCTTTACACTACTATTTCTTGTTTTATTATAACAGTAATATTTACGATTTTAGAGCCAAAACATTTATCTAATACAATTCAGTCCAATGAAGCACGGAAAACATAAAAAAATTAACATTTAACTGATTAATTCTAGAAATTAAAAAAATAAATAAAACCGTTAAGCAAAATCTCAACTAAAACTTACACAATATATCTAACCAACCTTAAACAACTTCTGTAGTACTGTTTTTAGATGAATAGTACAAGTTATAAACAGTATAGATAAAGTTTAGCTCTATATAATTTAATTAGATAAATTTTAAATGATGTTATTAAGGAAATCTTAATAAATATCAAAACAATATCGAGAAAGATGCATTATAAATTTTGTAAAAAGATTATTGAATTTGGCTTAGATTTTTAATGAATTTACACTATCATTCAGACATTCCTTGTTTTGAATCGATTAATTTGACTGTCAATTACAAAATTCCTAATTTAATATTATAATCATTTGTTTAAAACGCTTTAATCCATCTTTATTTAATGCATAACATAATTTTATTTGCGATATTATTTTTTAACTACCAAATTAAAATTTCCTAAAGAATAAGCATGAATGTCTCATCTGAGGAGTAGAGGGTGTAGCCCTTTACATCCAAACAAAAATAAATTTTATTTTCCACAAAAAATAATTAATAATTAAATAAGACTTTTAATTGTGACTTGATGTTACAAGATTGAAATTTAATTTAATAAAAAAGATGTCTTCCTGTACATTCTTTATTATTCTCTCTTTTGCGCAACCATTTTCATTCTTTTATCAAACCCTCATAAGGCTTGATAAAATAATAAAATTAACAACAACAATAAAAATGTTTTGCAAATAAAAATAAAACCTAATTTAGTGTAAATTGGTATGCCTGCATCTAAGATGTTTATTTTCATTACTTCTTTTTTTTTAAAAGATAATTTTAATTCTATTTTATTAATTTATTTTTATTCTATTATTACTATTATTAATATTTTCTTCCTTCACTATGATATTTTATTTTGTTCTTTATTTAGATTTATATTATTTGAAATTAGCTTATTTATTTATTTTTTTTTAAATTTGTAAATATGGTGTGAATGTGCTCTCAGAACTCTATTATAAATGTCTTTTATTGAGACAGATTGTAATATTTATCAATAAACAAATAATCCAGTAAAAGCTAATTTAAAATTCAATCTTAATGAATTATATAATAAAAATGGTAACCATCTAACTTATAGTGGTCCTTTATATCGGGCAGACGGGAAGAAAACTAAAAAAGCAGAATTAAAGAACACTTCCCTGGGCCAGGGCATGCATCACATATATATATATATATGTTCTTATTGTTATTTGTCACGCAGTGTCACAAAAGGTATTAGATTCCCGAATTCCCAACAACAGTTAAACACCCTCAAAAAAGTCTATATCCAGTGCCGGGTTTTGTTCTAATAATCACGAGTGTAAATAACCTAGTTCCCCGATAAAAGCGGAAGGCTTTTCGCAATTACCGCCAAAAACAAATTATTTACATTTAAACTTTTATTAGGTTATTTACAACCGGTTGCGCAAAAGAGAGAAAAATAAAGAATATAATATACAGGAAGACGTATTTTTTTATTAAATTAATTAAATAAGAGTTAATTTAAAAAAAAAATCAATTACGACATTAATGTAAAAAAAATATACCTTTATCAGCAGCAGCAGCAGGTGGAGGTGGCTGGCTCGGCTTCTGAGGCGCTGGCTCGCTTCGCCTCCATTTGCTTTCACTTTTCTCTTCGGTCTGAGGAGCTCTCCTGTTAGAATAAAATATTAACATATATTTAATTTTTTTTTTTCAAAATATATGTTGTTTTATATTGTCAAATATCAATCGAATTCCGCAACTTAAATTATAAGTACGAGTCTGAAAATTAAAATAATTTTATATTATAATATAATGAAACAAATATCAATAGGTACCTGGGAGGTGCTTCTTGGGGTTCCGATTCAGCCGGAGCAGGTCCTCTTCTCCAGCTTCCTCCGCTAGACTACAAAAGAAATATTTTAATTATTAATTGTGAAAACATAATAAAATTGTATAATTCAATATTATCAACTGGAATTATTTAAATTTCAACATACATATGACTTTTTTATTTTAATGAAATTTACAACTATATTACATGGAAAACACAACAAGTAAATGTGACATTGGTAACATGACATGTACAACATGAAGAGAAACTATCCATTGGTAGAACTCAAATTAAAGTTCAATTAGAAGGTCCCGAGGCCATCTTCTTTTCAGACGCCTCGGAGGGTTATCAGGGATCGAGGAGGAAGCAAGGTTTAAAACAAGAGAAGTCGGATGGTTCTGCTGTTTGTTATGGAAGGATAGGTATCTGGATTGGGCCAAATCGGAAACGTATGAAACATTAAGCTCTTTATGGATGATTTCATTTGTGACAAAGTAAGGAGCGTTGAGGATTCTATGAAGGATTTTGGATTGTAATGATTGGATACGAGAGGAATTCGATGGTTCAGTGGAGCCCCAAAGCTCAATTCCGTAAGTCAAAATAGGTCTTATTATTATCATATATATATATATATATATATATATATATATATATATATATATATATATATATATATATATATATATATGAGTCGTTTGTAATTGATTGAAAGATTAGAGCGTTTGTCTAGTAAGTGGCAGTAGTCGAAAACGTCAGGCGGTTTCTAGTCGTTTCAGTCTGGTATGGGGGTTTTAAAAATATTAAACAAAGAGTTTTGTTAAATGAATATATTACTTTTGTTTTTGATCAATTAAATTTCATAAACTTAAATTAGAAACCATGTACACGAGTATTTAAAAAAAAATTAATTTATTTTACTTCAATGATGAAGTTAAAGATTTAAACTTCTTTTTCAGGGTTTAATTTGAATGCATTTTAAAAATTTGATAGCATAATTTCTTACCGGTTCTGGCCTCCTGTCCGAAGGTGCATCCCTCCTGAAACGATCATCATCTCGGTCCATTCCTCTTCTGCCATACCTGTCATCATCTCCACCCCTCCTTCCAAATCTGTCATCATCTCCTCTCCTTCCGAAACGGTCGTCATCTCCCCCTCTTCTTCCAAACCTATCATCGTCTCCTCCCCTCCTGCCAAAACGATCATCGTCCCCTCCTCTCCTGCCGAATCTATCATCATCCCTTCTTGAGCTGAACCTGTCATCGTCCCTGTCTCCTCCGCGCCTCATAAACTTATCATCATCGCCACCTCTCCTACTAACGAATTTATCATCATCTCCACCTCTCCTACTACTGAATTTATCGTCCTCGCCGCCTCTCCTACTACTGAATTTATCATCATCGCCACCTCTCCTACTAACAAACCTATCCCTTTCACGGTCGTCGTCAGCACCTCTGCGCGATGGAAACCTATCTCCTGTTCGATCATCATCTCTCTTATCATCCTCGCCCTTTCGCCTCCAAGAGGAAGCTGGAGCGGCTGCTGGTTCCGGACCCTTTTCTTTTTCTGCAGGCTTACTATCAGGTTCTGTTCGCAAGCGAGCTAAAATGACAATATTTCTGATTAGTTTTTTTTATTTCATTTTACTTTTTAAAATAATATTTAAGAAGTTAGATAATGACTTACTTGGCCTCCACGGGCCAGCAGGCTTTTCCTTTTCAGAAGCTGCGCTGGCTCCAGCCCATTGCTTCTGCTGTTGGAGAAGAGCTTTTTCTTTCTCTTCTTGTTTTTTAATAGCCTCTTCTTCCCTTTTCCTCTGAATCTCAGCCTGTCTCTTCAATGCTTCGTTACGTTTCCTAAAACATCAAGGAATATCAAGCCTTTGATTTTAAGTATTCAACTATTCAAAAAATTAAAAGAATATTAGTTCACGATTCATCAATTTTAGATTCATCTGAGAAAGACATTTCAATAACTATCAAACCAACATTGGATGAGGAAAATTGGAGACACACAATGACTTTCCACTGTAGTAGAATATAACAAAAATAAATCATAATCACATTCTATTATGTCACGCATTTAGTAAACACCTAAAGCAATGTATCAACAAAACGGGCAAAACAGTAATAATATAATTATTATTAATTATATGGATAAAGTTAAGAACTGACCTCTCCTCTTCGAGTTTTTCTGCTTTCTTTTGTGCCTCTTCCTCTTCTTTTCGAATCCTTTCATCTTCAATCCTTTGCTTCTCCTCTTCTTCTTCCTTCCTTATCCTTTCTTCTTCTCTCTCTTTCTCCCAGGTCTCTTTCCTTTCCTTTATCCTCAGTTCCCTTCTTTCAGCGAGACGTTTCTTTCTTTCTTCTGATATTTTCTTTTCATATTCACTTCTCTTCTCCTAAGGAAATAAATAAATGCATAAATTAACACATGAAATATATTTTTTTCTGGTAATCATTAAATTAAATATAATAATTTTAATCAATCAAATAATGTCAGAAAAATGATAAAAAATAAAGATAATATATGTTATATTTATAATATATAATAAATAAATTAATAATAATAACCTGATAAATCTTATTGCGAGCAGCAAAAAGTTTCTCTAAGAATGCATCTTTATCTGCCTTCATTCTAGCCATTCTCTTGCGAGTCTCGACTGCTTTCTCTCTTTCTTGAACTAATTCAGCAATTCTTCGAGCTTCTTGCTCTTCCCACAGAGTTTTCTCTTCAACCTAAAATTAAACAAAATGTCTCTTATAAATTAAATTTCCGGCTAAATTAATGAAAATTAAATTTAAAAATATTGACGAGAATTAAGCTTTACCTGTTTATCCCTAAAACTCTGTTGAAGGAGTGGTATTTCCTCGAGTCTCTTGGCTCTTTCAAAATAGTCAACTTTCTTTTCTTGGGATTTAAGTTTTTGTTGCATTTCTCGCCTTTCTTTCTGGAGTTCTTCAGCTTCCTTAGCTGCTATTTGCTCAGCGTCCATTTTTTTTATTTCCTGAAAAATTTAATAAAAAAATTAAAGTATATTAACCTCAAAGTAAACCGTTAAGTAGAGGGGAGTTAACTTGAACCAACCTCTTCATCCAATTTCTTAAGTATTTTTTGACCATGAGGAGTCAGAGATATTTGCTGCATTTTTTCCTTCAAATGTCTGTCCTTAATTTGTTGTATTTCGCTTTCATGACGCTTCCTTTCTCTTTCTTCCCTTTCTTGATCGAGACGGCGTTGCTCGGCCAACGCTTGCTGCCTGGCTTGTTCTTCTGCCTTCCTTTGCTCTTGTTCTTCCTAAAACAAGAATGTTGATAATACTATCGTATGAATGAAAATGTGAACATTTCATTCCTTCTGTAATTAATTTTTTAACTTACCCTAACTGTATTCAACCGTTCGAGATATTCCTTCCTATCTTCAATAATCTTATGTCGGGCAAGGATTCTTTGATGTTCTTTAGTCATATTTTCAGTGTAGTGCTGAACTAATTGTACTCTAACTTTATCTTTTTCGGCCTTTAAAAAGAAAATAATAATAAAGTTAAATTTTATATATTAACCGAATACACATCGACAACTACATCGAATAGCAAACCTCTATACCTTGTTAACGTTAGGGTTGATAATACTAATTGCGCTCTGAAGAACGTTGGCCATATTGATAAGTTGCGTTCTCAACTGGTCGCTGGGCATGCTCTGGAGGATGGGTCCGTCCTGCTTCTCTTCCCTCGGGCATTCAGTCAGGTCCGTGCCGAAGTGTACACATCCAGCTCCGTGATCAATACGTATCTTTTAAAAGAAAAATAAATGAATAAATAAAATAAAAACAATACCATCAGTATAAGGTTAATTTGAAGATTACATTATCATTATCATGTTCATATGGAAACATGACGTTTTCTGAAGGCTTGATTTTGTAGTATTATATGCTAAAAACCTATCTTTTCTTGTATTTGATAAGTTCATAATTATTTGTTATTATGTAATTAATTTAGAAGTATGAAAATAAAAAATGTATTTGCGCCTGTCAACTTATTGTTGACAATCAGCAAATGTGATGGCGATACATGAAATAATGACATGAAAGGCATGAGGAAGGAAAGTACTCAGCAGTACCTCTTCCCTAACTTGTTCCAATTACTTAGGTTGTTTAAGGAAGGAGATCCCTCATCCAACATCTTTTTAGTCTCCTCCTCATGTTCTAAGGTATGTCAGCTGTGGCCATGTCTCTTATTATGTCCATTTAAATTTGTGTAAAATCATTGATAAAGGATCATTATACATTGGTAAACTGTTGGAAGGTGGAGGTCAGGGTCAGTATGTAGTTTTGTTAGTCACGTACCAAGGTGCTTTTGTTATAAGTTGCAATAATTTTAATTGGAATATTTGAAGTTTTTGTAGGCGGGCCTTTTTAGCGATGCCTTATATTTATGATGAGTATGTACATATGGGCTTAAGTAAGTACATATATGTATTCAGTTTCTGTTCTAGTTTTAGTTTTGAAAAAAGAGAGTAAAGTAGTTTGAGCTGTTTGTTAAGTGTCACTAATTAAATTTATATTACATTCATTTTTTAACAATGGAGAGCCAAGTATTGATTTTCATCAAATTATTCACTAATTTAATTTTCTAAAAGGTTACATGATTATTTTTCAGAATAAACGGATGTTGATACCTAATTATTTAAATATAATATCAGACCTAGAATTATTAAACTATAGGAAATGTATTTAAGGTTATTATAAACATATGCTTTATACATCCATAAAATGATTTTATATTTCACTTCTTCTTTCACACAAGTACAATGAAATAGTTTTGTAAACAATGTCATTGCCTTGATTAGTTAGATTTTAAATACTTTTTTCAAACTTAAAAATATTTTTTAAGTTCACATTTTGTTAGTAAATTTCATTTGATTCCCTTGAAAACTTATGATTTACATTAAATAATATTAGTTTCCAAAAATTATTATTTATAATTATTTCAACACACTCCGTTACCTTCAACAACTTTCTATATTAGATATTGTTTTTTCTTAAATTCTCGACTTTCCAACGATATATTATATGCATACCTTCTGACTGGTATTTCCGGAGATTCATTTTCGACCTGGATAAGCATTTTTTTGTAACTCTTAATAATGTGAGATAGTTGATTATTTAAAATAAGCCATATTAAAGGTACTTTAGAGGAAGGTGTAAACGAACATTGGGCATTTAAGCCCTGTAAAGTAACATCAATGGGGATAAGCCGTAATTGATATTAAAGACCACTTAATTATACAATGATACACTCAGTTTAATCAAACTCGTTAAGAGCCGTTTTTGAGAAAATTGTAACTATGTGTTTCACCGTTGATATAAAGTGGCACTTCCGGTTGACCGATTTTAAGAGAAAAGTTGCAGTAACATACAAGGTATATACAAACTTTAAATATCAAATTTCACTTTTGTATGACTTTCCGTTTTTGAGCAAGACTGTTTACATACACAAACACACAGACCATTTTGCGGGCCTTGGTTATTTAGACTCAGGAGACCTCAAAACATATATTTCCGTTGAAAACTCAGTCGAAAATTTTCCCTGTCCCTTGCTATATATTTTATATATAGGTAAGTGAAAGTAATATCATTACATATATAAATGAATAAAAAAAAAACCAACCTGCATGTCATTGTGTCTGACACAGTCAACGAGAAGCCTTTCAAGATGGAAAGGAGTGGTAAAGAGAGCTAGCTCAAGGAGGCGGCTGAAATCAATAGTCTGATAGACTTGAGATACTTGACGGATCAATTTCACCAATGTCACATCCTGTTGAAATAATATTCTGATAAAATAATTGTAATCTATCAATAATTGTTTATAGAAGAATATTTAAGGAGTATACCTGCAGAGGAGGAATGTACTGTTCGTCACCTTGGAGCTGTGAAGTAACCGCGCTCACCCTCAGGCAGAGTGTTAAAGGGTTGAAATCAATCTCCAGGCACTGATACAGTTCCTGAAGCTGAGGGGATGCTAACTGGACGACGTTCATTCTCACCTAAAGAAAAAAAGAAAGAAATTACTTCAATAGATAAAATAGTATCATATTAAAACAAATATTTATATAACCAAAAATATTTTTAAAATATAATTATTGATAGTTTAAAAAAAAAACTTTATTACTTTTCGCTAATTGATAGAATAATAAAATTAATTCATGATATTTAAAAAGAATAGTAGTCGCCATCAAAGTCGGAACAAAGTTAAATAAATCAAATTAAAAAAAAAATTAATCATTAGGTAATTTTAGACTGTTTTTTTTTTCTCTCTCATGAGTTCAGGATTTTTTTTACCATTGACAATCTCTTTTTTTATTTAAAACTTTATTAGTAGAGAAGTTTTCGGAGTCCATGCACTATATTCATCTCTATAATTATAATACTCCAATTAGTATAAACAGTTATAACAATATATGTATTACATAATTTTTGAAATGTCATGCAATTATTATCAGATCATGCCATACCTTTTTTTTTAGTTTTGTCTATTTAAAAATCATAAAGGATAAGAACATTGCTCTTGTTCTTCGTCTCATGTTAGCTTTCTCCGAGAATAGGACTCCTCTTCGTCGAACACCATCTTACTGAGTGCTGAGGATTTGCTGTCAGCACCCTCTATATTATCACAATTATTTGGTAACTAACGTTACCCTACCTTATTTGATAAGGTAAGATATTAATTAGTAAGATGTTCGACAAAGAGGAATCCTATTCTCGGAGAAAGCTGACATGAAACGAAGAAACACTGTTCTTATCTTTTATGTTTTTAAATAGACAAAACTAAAAAAAAAAGGTATGGCATGATCTGATAATAATTGCATGACATTTCAAAAATTATGTAATACATATATTATTATAACTGTTTATACTAATGGGAGTATTATAATTATAGAGATGAATATAGTGCATGGACACCGAAAGCTTCTCTACAAATAAAGTTTTAAATAAAAAAAAGAGACTGTCAATGGTAAAAAAAAATTCTGAACTCATGAGAACATAAAATTAATCTTAGATTAAAATAGTAAATGTAACATTGATTTGCTTAAAGAATAGAAAATGGCGGTTTTAATTTCGTAACATTTGGTTAACCTCCATTTTTTAATTTCAAAAGTTAGAAACAATGACTAAAATAGAATAATATTTATCTTTCTGTTTATAAGAATAAGTTCACTTGTGACAAAGAATGGACAAATTACTTAATCCTGTATAATTATTGTTAAATTAAATTAAGACAATGTAATAATAAATAACAATTTCGGAGAGCGACATAATATCAAGAAATGAATGTACTGATTATGGGTTACAAATTTTAAAATGATAAGTTAGAAATAAAATATAAATAACAAAGCAAAAAGCACATATTTATATAGTACATTTATATTTATAAAAGATAATATTAAATTTAACATAAACTTGACTAACAGAAATATTTTGTACGTATATAAATATTAATAAATAATTTTAATATTCTTGTGATTTTATTTCAAACGAAATCAAATTAATCGGGAAAGTGAATGAATTGTAAACATTTATGATTAAGTTACTATGACTAGAGAAAATAAATTTTATTCTATCTTATAATGAATCAATGAAGGGTTCACGCTCACTTGGCTTTAAATAATCTGGAACGATTCAGCATCAACATATCTTTAAAGATCTCTAACATCAGAATTTATCGTTCATATTTATTTATATCATAAGCTTGATTGAAGCATATTATTTGTATCATAGCGTATTTTTTTCAGGTTTTTATTTAATAGAAAAAAAAAATTAGGAGACCAATATAAAAAATAAAAATAAAATAGAAAAATATTTACCAGATCCCTGATGAGTGACGCCCTTGTCGGTGGCTGCTGAAGAGTAAGAAGAACAGCCAGGCGCTGTGCTTTCTCAAGAGGAGACTTATCGGTTTCGATAAACCTGTCAAACTCTGGATGGGCAGACGGCAATGGTATTGAAAGTGTAGCCAAAAGAACACAGCAAGCCATTCTACAGAAGAAAAAATAAAATGTTAATTATTAAATCAGTAAAACTTAAAAATATGCGCTTATGACCTGGATGTTTTGCGCCTAGACATCGAAACAAACAAACTTAAAAATATATTATGGGTGATAAATATTCAGAACGCAGTCTTTTTTTAATTTTTGATTTATGCCAACGTTTCAACCCAAACATGTGGGTCATCTTCAGGGCGTGGTTTGAGCACTGAGGGAGTTCAAGTGACCACGCACTCAAACCACACCCTGACATGTTTATATTTGGGTTGAAACGTTGGCATAAATAAAAAAAAAATTAAAAAAAAAAAAAAAGACTGTCCTGAATATTTATCACCCATGATATGTAGAACAGTTGACTAACTTCTTTCAATAAAAATATATTAAATAATTTCCAATATATTAACTTATTAATATAATGTATTCTTATATCCTTCCAACATATTAATTCATTGGTTGCTGTTAAATCAAAAAGAAACAATGAATCACACTTAATTTGTTCACATTATCAATGATTTTCAAGAAAGTAAAAACAAAATTTATTTCTGTCATTACTGTCAACATTATTCGCAACATTTTGCAATAGAAAGAAATAATATTTGGTAACAAAAAAAATAAAAGTAAAATAATAAATAATAGAGGTTGTTGCAAGAAATTTGATAATTATGTCTTACATAAATTACAGCAAAATTCAAATTATAGACAATTAAGATTGAGGTTTATTCAGAAGAAACCAAATAATAGTCTTGCCTTTTTTTTTTTATTAATTATTGAAAATAATAAAGTTAATGTATCTTTGATACAATTTATAATGAATAAAACCGAAATATGAAAAAAAAAAAAATTCCAGCTGGATTACAAGAGTTAAACTAAACATATGTTACGTATGTTATGTAAATTCTTTTACAAGTCTCTTAATCATACTTTCAAATGTAAAAATCAGCTATTCCAAATTTGAAGGAAGGTATTAAAGTTTATAACTCATGATGACATTTCTAGCTTTAACAAAATTTATTGGGAATCTACAATTTTTGCGATCTTACTAAATCCTGAACATAGTTCTATATCAACAAAATAACATTTTTAGCAATTGCATCACTAAAGCCCAAATCATATTTTCAAACGTTCTGATCACATTTTAGACATCCATAGATTATATAAAAAAAATATTGGAAGCAAATTAATTAAAGCTCAATAAGTTACAAAACCAATCAATAATTTCTTACTTCAGAAAAGATAATATTTAATCATACCAATTCATAAGGATCTATTGGAGGTAAATAATGATTCATCATGAGTAAGAATTATTGACCACAGAGAAAAGAGAAATGATTATCAGGAGTCCAAAATATTTCTTTCTTTTTTAATAGAGAAATTAAGTTAAGAGACAAATACAATTCATTTTAGTTTTATATTAGTTATTTATAAACATGACAAAAAAAGTTATATATCATTTCTTTAAATCTACGTTCTCACCTCAGTAAAAAGAAATTTAATCACACCAATTCATTAAGATCTATTTGAGGTAAAAATTAAATCACCATAGGTAAGAACAAATACTCTAAATCAGGAAGATAGAACTTTATAGCGAATGCGTAGTACGATGATAGATTGAGTACAATTGAAACTAATAAGTTTTTTTATCATTTCAAAATATCTATAGTTCATTGAATTAGATAAGAATGGAATTATTATTCTAAAAATTCCTGATGAATTGTTATTTTTTAAAGCACTGCAACAATTCATTAGGATCTGTAAAATAAATCAACATAGGTAAGAACAAATGCCCTAAATTTAGATTAAAAAATAATGAGGTTAAAAATCATTCAGATTTACAGATATCAATGAGCCTTTTTTTTAAGAACGAATAAAAATGAAAAATAATAATTAGTAACCATAAAAATAGAAATATGAATGTCATTAAAATTAAAATTTTCAAAGATAAAATACAAACAAAATAAAACCAATACAGGCTGATATTATAATGGTAGAAAAATTAGAAAAATAGACGTCTATACAAATGAATCAATAAAATATAAAATAATTTCCTAGATATTTTATATCGTCTTTAATTAACAAATATGAAATTAGAAATCTATTTAATTGAGGGGTTATAGATAACAAAAGTGAAGTAATCACTCGCAATATTTCTTTCATTACAATAAATATTTATCAGTTTTCTAAATTGGATTACCCATATTTTATTCAAATAGAGACTGTCATCTTCATTACCAGTTCTCACCTCAGGTAGTTAATATTTAATCATATTAACTCATTAGGATCTATTGGAGGTAATAAAGTATTTCATCATAGGTAAGAACTGGCGATGTCAGAATTTAAACACATGATAAAGAAAAATTGACATCAATGAAAGGTCTTGAATTCAGTAATATTTAGAGAAAGCACTGTTACTTGGTCAACACTTGTGCAAGGAGGCGACTTGACTGAGATTACGCTCAACCACCAGGTTTTCTCACTTAATTAATTATTTAAAAATAAGGGTGCCCACTTTATAGAGGCTGAGTGAGCTGTAGGTGGGTCTCCTGAATCCAGGGTCACCCCACAGCTAATGAAACAGAATAGATAATTTTTCTGCCATGAGCAGGGATTCGAACCAAGAACCTTGAGCATTGGAAGCTCAGCGCCCTACCACTGAGCTACTCCACACTCCCTCAAGACCGAGTTTAATTATTAAAAATTGGATCACTTTAGACAACAAATATTATCTTTAAAGAACACACCATGATGTCCAGTGCTGAAACATTATTAAGACATTTATGTCTATTTAAATCAAATAAAAACAAAATCAATCGTAGAACGTTACGATTGGTCAAGCTTCTGATAAAATGTACAATTCGGTCTTAAAAATGAATTCTAAAAATCATAAAGGTTGTCCCGCCGTTCAATTTGTCAAAAATAAAAACAAAAACCAAATACAGCAAAAGAAGAAGAATACCTAGCACCAGTAAAATAAATAGTCCTCTTTATTTTATATTTTAGTCACTTATAAACAGGACAAAAAAAAAACAATGAAAGTTTATTTTAAAAAGTTATATATTTTGCCTTTAAATATATTCGTTCTCACCTCAGTAAAAATAAATTTAATCACACCAATTCATTAGGATCTATTGGAGGTATAAAGCAAATCATCATAAGTAAGAACAAATATCCTAAATTAGGAAGATTGAAATTTATTTTAATTTATTGTAAATGTGTAGTATGATGACAGTTTTTCTTTTATCATTTCAAAACATGTCTTGTTCATTTAATTAGATAAGAATGGGATTATTATTCTAAAAATTCCTGAAGAATTGATATTTTTTAAAGCATAATTCCTGATTTTTACTCAAGGATTTCTTCAAATCTGGCTCAATTCATAAGTTTAACCACTACACCAAAGAAGAGTCAATGAATAAGTCTAAAGAGACATAATTATTATCAATGACAGTCTCACCTCAGTCAGTTAAAATTTAATCATATTAACTCATTAGGATCTATTGGAGGTTATAAAATATTTCATCATAGGTAAGACCTGTAGATGATAGGATTCTAAAAGAAATTAAAAAAAGGAATAGATTATCATGATCCTGCTTCATAATTAAATACATTTCGACATTATTCAAACAGCTAATATTATAAGATAGATTATTACTATTGAGATTACTTGCCTAGATTGATGAATAATTCTAATAAGATTAATTTATAATTAAGGACAGTCTCACCTCAGTTAGATAATGTTTAATCATATTAAATCATTAGGATCTATTGGAGGTAATGAAATATTTCATCATCGGTAAGAACTGGAGACGATAGAATGCTAAAAGAAATTGTAAAAAGGGATAGATTATCAGGATCCTGCTTCATAATTAAATACATTTCTACGTTCTTCAAACAGCTAATGTTATGTCCGATATGTTGAGCGAACCTACTTCCGGAATCTAACTTTGGAAAAAATCTGGCTACGTGATCTATTCTCAAACTCTCAAATCACATAAATAAATAATAAGTGAAATTAATAATATTTTACTATAGATGCCTGGGACTATAGATAGATTATTACTATTGACAGATTACAGGACTAGATTGATGAATAATTCTAAAAAGATAAATTTATGATTAAGAACAGTCTCACCTCAGTTAGTTAATACTTAATCATATTAATTCATTAGGATCTATTGGAGGTAATGAAATATTTCATCATAGGTAAGAACTGGAGACGATAGAATTCTAAAAGAAATTGCAAAAAGGGATAGATTATCAGGATCCTACTTCATAATTAAATACATTTTGTTATTCAAACAGCTAATGTTATGTTTGATATGTTGAGCGAACCTACTTCCGGAATCTAACTTTGGAAAAAATCTGGCTACGTGATCTATTCTCAAACTCTCAAATCACATAAATAAATAATAAGTGAAATTAATAATATTTCACTATAGATGCTAGAGACTATAGATAGATTATTACTATTGACTGATTACAGGACTAGATTGATGAATAATTCTAAAAAGATAAATTTATGATTAAGAACAGTCTCACCTCAGTTAGTTAATACTTAATCATATTAACTCATTAGGATCTATTGGAGGTAATGAAATATTTCATCATAGGTAGGAACTGTAAATGATAGAATTTTAAAAGAAATTATAAAATGGAATAGATTATCAAGGTGCTGCTTCATAATTAAATACATTTCTAGGTTATTCAAACAGCTAATATTATCTTCGATATCTTGATCGAAATCAGTGAACTGGAGATGATAGGATTTCAAAAGAAATTATAAAAAGGGATAATTTTCAAGATCTTGCTTCATAAATAAATACATTTCTACGTTATTCAAACAGTTAATATTATCTTCGATATCTTGAGTGAACACAATTCCGAAATCTATCTTTGGAAAAAACTCTCACTACATTGTCTATTCACAAACTCTTAAATCACTTAATCATAAATAAATAGAACTTGAAATAAATAATATTTCATTATAGATTGCTAGAGTTTATAAATAGATTATTTATATTTGATTGATTATTACTGTTGACGGATTACTAGAATAAATTGATGAATAATTCTAAAGATTAATTTATAATTAAGAACAGTCTCACCTCAGTAAGTCAATATTTAATCATATTAACTCATTAGGATCTATTGGAGGTAATGAAATATTTCATCATCGGTAAGAACTGGAAATGATAGGATTCTAAAAGAAATTATAAAAAGGAAGGTTAAGGAAACCCACTATTAGTGGAAACCCCTAATAAAATTAAAAACAAAACAAGAAAATCCATAATCATGGAGATTTATATCAAGAGAGAAATTATTTCATCACAGGTCAGAACTACGATTGACAATTTTATAGAGTGATGATAATAATATTAAAGAATAATAATTTAAAAATTATTCTTATTTATTTAAAACGTATCAGATACCGTTGTTAATGGAAAAATCCACACTCCAATAATCACGAGTCTCCAACATATAGGTAAATAGTTAACTTGCCAATTTATGCATAATCACGGCAGAAAAAGAACACATACACGCGCAGAAAGAAAAAACAAAAAAATTATTACAGTTGACATATTACAAAGAGATCCAAATATATTAAGATGAATTTGGATCCCTTTGTGATATGTCAACTGCCATAATTTTTTTTTGTGATTTTACTTTTTCTGCCATGATGATGGCAGAATTGGCAAAACATTGACAAGTTAACAATTCACTTTTATGTTGGAGACTCATGGCTTTGTAGTTTGGATTTTTTCATTAAAAACGGTATCTAATAAGTTTTAAATAAATAAGAATATTTCTACAATATTATTATCATTACTCTATAAAATTGTCAATTGTAGTTCTTACCTGTGATGAAATAATTTCTCTCTTGATATGAATCTCTATGATTTCTTGTCGAGATGAAAATATAGCTATGTTAATTAAATCACTAATGGATTGGTTTTGAAGGCAATATAATCCTTTATTGATTTTTGTCGACAAAGTAAGGGTTTCTCAAACAAAATTTTTAAAATCTGAATGAGACTTTCAAATTTTTGTGCACTTTTCAACAGAATATTTTTTTACCTCAGAAAGCTAAAAATATAATCACACTGATTCATCAGGATCTATTGGAGGTTAAAGTAATTTCATCATTGGTAAAAAAAACTGTTCATAAGCTTACAAGAAATACTGAAAACCAATCAGCACATGAAAGAATTTGATTTTGAGGCCAAAATGCCTCCAATTTTAGAGAATTATACAGATCAGACTTATTTTCTTCACTTTTTTAAGAATTAATTATACCTTATTGGCTCTAAATGTATATAGATTATTAATTTTATTTCGGAATTAAATAACATAATTGTAATACTTTTAAGAATGCAATGCTAAAAACTATTAGTGAACCGAATACTGGGCAAAATAAAATCTCAAATGATCGCTACTATTACTATTTTCAAGAATTGATATTATTCAAAATAACTTTGGAGCTCATCAGATGTGATATTTCTCTTCATAATTAAGGACAATCTCACCTCAGTAAGTTAATATTTAATCATAATAATTCATTAGGATCTATTGGAGGTAATAAAATATTTCATCATAGGTAAGAACTGGAGATGATAGGATTTCAGAAGAAATTATAAAAAGGGATAGATCATCCGGATCTTGCTTCATAATTAAATACATTTCTACGTTATTCAAACAGCTAATATTATCTTCAATATCTTGAATGAACCTACTTCAGGAATATAACTTTGGAAAAGCCCTTCACAACATAGTCTATTTACAAATTCTTAAATCACTTAATTCTATAAAGAAATAAAATACGAAATGAATAATATTTCATTATAGATTGGTAAAGATTATTGGATGGATTATTTATATTTGATTGATTATTATTGACCTATTACTAGACTAGATTGATGATTAATTCTAAAAAGATTAATTTATAATTAAGGACAGTCTCACCTCAGTTAGTTAATATTTAATCATATTAACTCATTAGGATCTATTGGAGGTAATGAAATATTTCATCATCGGTAAGAACTGGAGATGATAGGATTCTAAAAGAAATTGTAAAAAGGGATAGATTATCAGGATCCTGCTTCATAATTAAATACATTTTATGTTATACAAACAGCTAATGTTATGTTCGATATATTGAGCTTACCTACTTCTGGAATCCAACTTTGGGAAAAACCCTCACAACATAGTCTATTTAAAAACTCTCAAATCACCTAATCCCATAAATAAATAAAATATGAAATGAATAATATTTCATTATAGATTGCTAGAGACTATAGACAAGATGGATTGCAATAGACTATAGAGACAAGATAGATTGCTAGAGACTATAGATAGATTATTTATATATGATAGATTATTACTATTGACCGATTACTAGACTAGATTGATGAATAATTCTAAAAAGATTAATTTATAATTAAGGACAGTCTCAAATCAGTAAGTTAACATTTAATCATATTAACTCATTAGGATCTATTGGAGGTAATGAAATATTTTATCATCGGTAAGAACTGGAGATGATAGACTTTCAAATTTTTGTGCTCTTATCAACGGAATATTTTTACCTCAGAAAACTAAAAATATAATCACACTGATTCATCAGGATCTATTGGAGGTTAAAGTAATTTCATCATAGGTAAAAAAGAAAAACTGGTCATAAGCTTACAAGAAATACTGAAAACCAATCAGCACATGAAAGAATTTGATAATGGGCAAAATGCCTCCAATTTTAGAGAAGAATAAGAAGAAATTGTTTTCTTCAATAATTGTGGGTTTATGGTTGACTGTAGTGAATAATTGAAGAGAATGATGGTTGCGGTGATCAGTCAAATTCAAATGGTTATCTGTTTCTTTATTCTCCATCCCCGATGAAGGCCTGAACTTCGGGGCGAAACGTCAGCGAATGTAAAAATAAATAAAATTACTTTTTTTTGCCATTTCAATTTGACTGATCACCCCAAACATCCTCCTCTCCAATTGTATTCTTCACTTTTTTAAGAATTAATCCTTCCTTAATGACTCTAAATGAATATAGAGATTATTAATTTAATTTTGCAATTAAATAACATAATTGTATAAGAAATTGTAATACTTTTAAGACTGCAATGCAATAAAAATATTACCGAACAGAATAAAATCTCAAATGATCACTACTATTACTATTTTCAAGAATTGATATTATTCAAAATACCTTTGGAGCTCATCAGATGTGATGTTTTTCTTCATATCTTTAGAAAGCTGGAAAAGTTTAAACAAAGCAGCAGCGTGGAAAAGGTAGTAACCGGCTTTCCAGAAGACCATCGCTAACTTTTGATAGTAATTCGCCATAGTCTTCGTCACCGGCGGTTTTTTAGACATGTTCATTAAACCATGTATATCTTCAATTGCTTTATAAGCTTCCTGTAACATGTAATTTTTTTTTAGTAATTTGAAAATGATTTAGAAGAGGTAATAATGATCTGTACAAATCTACAAGGATGTAGAAGAGTGAAATGATCTGTTCTTTTTTAACTAAATATGACTATAAATAAAATTCACTATTACTATAATTTTTATATATATCATTTTCATACTATGTGCTTTTATGAGTGTTTGAAGATTTTATATTTCATGTTTAATAAAAATATCTAATTACAATTACAAGAATGCAGAATTGAAAAAAAATGACAATTTTTTTATATTGGATTGTTAACATTTGCATCAATGAGTTTGGTGACAAGTTTAGGTAATAGCAACAGGTTTATGAATAATATGAACATTGCAGCTTAAAAGAGGATCATTTAGTAAAAATTATTTAGGTATTTTTTTATATAAATGACAGTAAAATATATCTATTTTCTAAATGTAATTTAATGTTTTTTTCTGTTGGCATTACAAACCATGTAGTAGATCTATTTTAATTATATATTTATGTTAAACACATATTAAGCACATACTCTAAGCTTGAATAATATGAGTATAGGTTATTAAAGTACATTAACAAAATATTCATTTTCAAAGGACAAAAAGCAAAATTGAATTACTCTACTAATGTTATAAAAACTTTCAAATGTACAGTTAATTCCTAGACCTTATACTTCTTCACAGTATAATGAAAAGTTTGGTGACAATTTCAAGTAATAGCAACAGGTTTATGAATAATATGAACAGTGTAGCTAAAAAGAGGATCGTTTAGTAAAAATTATTATACAATTGTTGTAGAATATTAGTATGCAGAGAAAAAAAAAAAAAAATTTCAGCACTGAGAAAAGTTTTAGCTGTAGTTAATGTTTTAAGTCATGAGTATCTAGTGCTTTTAATATATATCACAAGAAACGGGTTTAAGAAATAATAGCTAATAGCCTATATTTGTAAGCAATAATTTAGAACTATAAAAATTACTCCTCAGATCGCCAAACGACCATGTAGAGCATCTGATTTTAATTTAAATCCAAAAATCTCATTTTTGTTTTGTTTTTGTAATAAATATTTTGATTCTAACAAGTAGTCATTTTTTTGTTGATGAGTATTTTGAAAAGTACTTAAATTCTAGGATTATTTTATAACCATGGTTATTTTTAAGATACTTTTTTACTATTACTGCCAAACCCTACATACTTAACTTAAATAGTAGACGATTTTTATATATATATTTTTTATGTTAAAGTTTTTAAAAGGATATGTATTAAACAAGAACATAGAATAAACAAAGAATTTCAGATATCACCAACACCTCATATTTTAAAGTTTAAATTAAAAAAAATATATATAAAGTTGAAAACATTAATTTACCTGCCACAATTCCATCTGAATAGCTGAGTCCAACTGAACCAATCTGGTTTCCAAATTATACTGCTGCGTTTCAGGTTTATTGAGACTTACATTAGCAACCTGAACTGGCAATTTGCTAATATCTTCTAAATGCTTTCTTAATTTATCACACAGCTTCCTAAATTCTGTTTTTCGATTATATTTCAAACAGAAGTTAAATGCCTAAAAATAATTAAGAAAATTATTATAATCAAAGTTAGTAAACAAATATTAAATATTAGGTTTTAAATATTAATTAAATACCATGCGAGCGATGTCGTGGTAGAGGGTTTCACAATGAGCATTGGTTCGGAGCAGTTCCAAACATTGGCAATAAGATTCCCACAAAAACTTTACCCAAGGAGTAAGAATTGTTCTGTCGCTTCTATCCTGAGCATCTTCGCCGCTAACAGCACTACGATCAAATAAAATCAATAAATAATTTTATAAAATATTTCCAGTAAATGGATACTGTTGTGGTAATATTAATTAAAAGTAATATTTATAAAATAAACAAGAAAAAATCTAATCTTAACATATTTTTTATGATATATTATTTCATATATAAAATAACAGGTCATGATAATCATAAAAATGTGGGTAAAATGTTAGCATGACTAAGGCAACATTTTCATGCTAAATTTATAGATCAATTAATATAAGTGTCCATTAAGATAAGAAAAATTGAGAAGTTTATGAATAATAAATAGATATTTTTTCAAACTTCATATAGTAAAACAATTCTGGCTAAATAATTTGTAAATTGAAAACACTTATTACATAGTACATAAAATACCTTAATTCAATAACAAGCATTATATTAAATTAATTTGATTTAATGATAAATATGTTATTGTATTCCTATATAAGTAAATTTATCGGATATAATTTATATCATTTCACTAAAGAGTTGTTTAGCATTACAGGCAATGTAAAAAGAAGTGAAATATTTCGATAGCAGATAAAATTACTCAAAGCAATCATATGGAGTAATATTCGAAAATTTCTGGTTAATTCACCCAAAAATTATGGACACGGCAAATAATCAATTGAGAGTTTGTCATTAAATACTATAAGCTCTAGAACAATTATTTGTCAAATTATAAAATAATGAATAGATGACTTTTAAAATAGCTAAACTGGATAGCAATCCAGAAGAGGCACCAATCAATTTTATTTCAGTCCCAAATCAACTACAATTTTTTTTTTTTCATAAGCTGTCTATTTCAAAAAGACAATGTGGATTTCAATTATTGTGACTAAAACAATTTTTCAAACCTATCAAAATTATGTTTTGACTCAGGCATTACTATGAAAATTAATGTAGTCACTTCAAGTTATCACAGCCATCAACTACTGCTGTTATTATAAGAAATTGAAAGGATCCGAAACAAACATTAAGAGTAAAAAATTTACACATTCTATAAAACAACAGAACAAGACATTAATATATATTCTTCTTACCTCAGCAATATGCTCTCTGGTGTAGCAAGATTATCTAAATCATCGATATCGACCACTGCTTGTTGGGATTGTTCTCTAGCAGATTCAGTTTTCTCTTCAGCCATTCGGAGGTATCCTCGGATTACATTTTCTAATGAGCCAACATTTACCTGAGATATAATTGAAAATCAGTATCACAAGAATCTTTCAACTTTTTACTGAATGTAAAATACATGCAAAAAATAATACAATACACTTACAGACTGAAACATATTTCGGTACTGGAATAAACCTTCTTTGGCGATCAACGATTTTTTCAGTTCCACGCAAAGATCCAAATACTTGAACATAATAGGTTCCAGCAAACTTTCGCTCCAATTGTAAGCCCATTTTTTGTTCCTAAATACTTCATATAGTGTATCTAAGGCTCTAGCTGGTTTTCCCACATCAATAAACTCTGAAAACAGAATAACCTAACATTAACATATTGAAACACATTTCACAGAAAATAGAATAATGACTATTGAAGGCAATCAAGATGATAATATTAATTTCAAAGTTCATAACACTGAATGAAAACAGATATAACATCGGCAAGCAAAACAAACTATACAAGACAGCCTGTCCCGATAGTTTGTCATCTATGGAAACAGACATAGAAAGAATTAATTAAAGCTCCAATTACTCACCATTGGCTCTCTTAAGAGCATTTTCAGGACGTTGGCTGTACCGAGCCATGGTGAACTCTTTTCTGTCGGTCTATCACGAATTAAACGAAAATAACCCGCAGCGTGTACAACCTATGCCCGGAAGCAAAATGGTTGAGGTTAGAAAACTATGATTTGGTAATGGCCGTATATCGATTGCATTAACAATACCCTCGGTTCATCGATTAAAATTTTATCGATTTTTATTTATTTTAATAAATGCTAAACTAAATTCCAAGTAAATTATTGTACTTTAATTATTATAAGTTTCTTTTGGTACAATAATAAATATTAAGTGTAATAAACAGTTAAATTTATACATCTGAAAGGATAACCATATCGATACCTTCAAGCGTATTGTGGCTCTTAGTTTAAAAGTAAAGTTTTATACAAAGTTTATTTGAAAGGTGTTAATTAAATAATAATGAGTCACCTTTTGGCTTGTAGTATTCTCGGTAATCAATCCTATTAATTAAAATTTAAATTAATTATTCAAAATCATATTATTGTACTGTATGTATTCTTCTTTTATTATAATTATGGTTTCAGTTTATGAGGGAATTTTTATCCTTACATTACTATTACAAATGCTTTCAAACAATGCCAATATTATTTTTGGTATCTTGTGCAAGTCTTGTGAATTAAACCCCTTGTGTCAAAACATTGTTTACTTGATGCTGAATGCTTTGTTTTGATGTAGGGGTGATTCTCATTTTAGGAGCAAGTTTTAGTCCATTACAACTTTTACGTTATTAGTTAAGTCTAATTTGATTTTTTTTTTCCCCACTGCTATACAGTGAAGAAGTATTTTTTCATAATGAAATATTAAAATATTAAAGAATAGTGTGATTTTATAATTATTTAAGCTACTAAAATGTCATTACCTAGTATTGTCCCACTCTCAGTTTTCTAGTAAACATTTTTTTTTTTTTTTTTCTTTCGGAATCTGTAAAATAACATTGACATTTATTTTCACTGCTGAAGAAAAGAATTGTTAAGGCATTTTGAATTATATTTTTTTTAAACTTTTGTTAACAGTGAAGTATGTTTATGTATTTTCAAACATTGTCCCATCACTTTGATGTCATTACCATACAAAAACCATAACATCAAATATTTAAGCGTTGAAAAGAGGGAACAGTGGGGAAATTTCTTCAGCGTGTATTAGTAGCCATGGAGTTAAAGGGCAGCCACCAGCAGATAGACCGACCAGTTGGGTTGGTTGTATAAATAAATAAATAACGGTTGTATAAATAAATAAATTGTTGTAACTTCTGTTTATTTATTTTTTATAATGACAGTTGGGGAGCCTCCCTCTATACATCTGTTTCTTATACGTTGATCACATACCTTTATTATTGTCATTACTACCGCTTATATTATCTCTCTGCCTATTCAAATTATTTCATTTATTATAATTCACATTTGACTTCGGTTGGTTGCAAGTCAGTTGAAAAAAAAAACAATAACAATTATAATACTAGTTACGCAGCTGTTTTGGCTGAATAAAATACATGAAAATGTCATTACCAAGTTGAAAATCCGCACAAGTTCCCACAATCGAATTATTAGCTTTACTCACTTTAATTACTGAGCAAAAAGCACTTTTGATCTTGGCTACTAGCTCAGATAAAGCTGAGCGGCAATAGGCGGTACTTAAAAAATTGTATTTAAATGCTGTCAAAATGATTAAAATTTTATCATGAAAATCGCCCATAATCTGAGAATCACCCATGTATATATATTGACAGATTAATTGAACAGAAGATTGGTTGAGGTGTTCAGTAAAAAAAAAAAGTTAAAATAAATAAATTATATTTATTTTTATTTTTGCTGACGTTTCAGCCTAAAGTTCAAAGCTAAGAAAAAAACAGATAATAGGTATGAGAAACTATCAACATTAAAAAGAAAATAATAATATGTAGGTGAAAGGTCTAGTCTAAAAACATGTAGGTAGAATAAATTTAAAGTAGTATAAAGTAGGTAGAATAAGCATGAAGAAAATATAAAATAACGATAGGAAAGTTAGGAATAGAAAATAGCAGAAGCAAAGTTACGATAAATAATATAATGGTAACAAAGTTAGGAACTTATAAACAAAATAATTACAGTAACAGAAATAAATAACAACTGCAACAACAGTGCCATCATCTGCTAAACCAGAGCATTAACTCAATTCTCCCACTAGATTATTCTGGTATAATTACTTAAATTATATATCCCTTTTTATTACATAACTTCTGATATTTTTTTATGTAAGTTGATTTTCCTACTGTGTCAGATTACCCAATAAAAATAAATTTTGGACCTGCAAATCCCTGACACATGATTTTTGATAATCAGAGCCTATTTATTTGACATCAAGATTTTGTTCATCCGTGAGCCCATTATTCCTTCATCTTGAAAATTTGAATTATGTTTTTTAAAAATGTCAGTGACTTGTTTTGAAAGTTACGAAATTCAAAATTTGTATATCAAGAAAAAAACATTTGCAAACGTTATTGTGTTACATTTCAAATGAAAATCCATACAATAAGCTTTAAAATGTACTATCAGATAAACCTCTAGTATTATCAGTTATAAATCTATATAAAAAACATAGCCAAATTCGGTTGTTTCAGCAAGTTTTAAAAACCAATATAAAAAAGTTACTCCAGAAAAAATATTTATTTTTTAAAATCAAATAATCTATTTTTTTGTAAATAGATTTGTGATATGTATAACCAATATACCAAATAAAATAAAATATGTCAAGGTCTAAGCTTCTGATTATTTAAAATAAAATGACTCTATTATAAAGTATTAGTTTACTTAAGAAATGACATGGCAAAAGCTTTATTTATTTTTTTTAGGCAGGTAGAGTAAGGGTTTTAAGGCGATAAATTGCAGGATTATTACTCCTGTGTATTTATTTATTTTTTATTTAGTTATACATTTAGCCAATTTTTAGTATGAAATAATTTATAAATTCTATGATATTCATTTTAATTAATGTTTTAGAAAGAAGTAAATTTGGAGAACCAATATGGACTTGGGCTTATCCAAGTTTAACAGAATCACAGAAGAGTTATGTGATCAAGAAAACTCCAATAGAAGACCAGAAAACCTTTTTTTATGGAAAAGTTAAAAATATTTGGTTTTATGTTAGTGACCTAATGGAGGGAAACCCTGAAAAGTTTCCAGATGTAGGTAGTCTTTTCTCTTATATACTTAGACATTTATTTATATCGCCGGTTTATCACAAAAAAATCATTAATTGGTATTTCATAACTTTAAATCACAAAGAATTGTGATGAATATTTCTTCTGTAAAATCAGAAAATTGTTTGGGTCTTGTCATTATGTTTAATATACGAAAAGAATTGTGTCTTTATAGTCCACTTACTTTGTTTTAATTTAATAATAAAAAAGATTGAAATTCTCCAAAAACGTTCTTGAAAGTTCAGGAACATCGCAAATTATTATCCGATATTTTCCTTACCTTTTATTTACTACTTTTTAATCTAAAAAAAATATTTAATAATTTTTTTAGGATGACGACATTATAAAGTTTTTGTTATTGTGGACGTTTCAACCAAAACATGTGCATCATCATATTCAAGTACTCTTGAATATCTTCAGTGCTCGAAACATGCCCTGATGATGACCAACATATTTGGGTTGAAACGTCATCACTAATAAAAACTTTATAATGACTTCGTCCTGAATATTTATCACCCATGATATGTAGAATAGTCGACTAATTTCCTTCAATATTTTATTATTTATTTTTTTAAATAATCAACTAATTAACCATAATTGGGGAGTGGATAGAAAAAGTAAAGATGACTGATTCATTACTCAGTCAATCAATGTCGTTTGAGGATGATTAAATTATATTAATCTTGAATATTCACTACCACATGCGCGTAATTATTCTTATTTCAGCTGTATATTTGATTTTTGGATTTGTCTATGATAATCTTAAAAAAAATTATTCGTGGTGTTCTTATCTATGTTATATTTATGTTACATCAAATGATAATTCCATAATAACTCACATTTTTATTAATTATTGAGACATCCAGATCACTTGCTTATACATATATTTGTAATATTTACTATTTTTAATTTCAACAATTTAAACTAAAAAAAATTAACATTTTTGGAAATAAAAATTAACAACAAACATTTGTAGATAAAATAGTAATAAAAATCATTATTGATTTGAGTCAAAGAAAATCAGACTGCAAAATATTATCGAACTTTCAAAAACTTAAAAATAAACCATTCCAAATATATTGTTTTCGCTTTTCATCACTTAATTTAGTTGAAGTGTTTGAACTAATTAATCCACTAATCCATTTATAATTGTATAAATAGTTATTTTATTATATCCTGAATATATACAACTAATATGTTTGATTTTTCCTACAATTAAGTTATTATATTTTTTTACTTACTCAACTGCTGAGTGATCATTAGAGGCCGAACGCTGACTCATTTGTTTGAAGTCTTCATTATTTAGTGTAACTGATCTTTCTATGAATCGATTACAGTGCCTAATAAGCTAAATTATATTGGTATTGTTTCTGAGTTTTTCAGGTTCAAAATTTCTCTGTCATTCTTTGGGCTCGAGATTTCAATCCAGATAAATATCAAAAACTCGGACATGTTTTGAGTCAAGTGTATGGCAAAACTGCTGACCCCACTCAGGTCTTACAGCATTTCATTAGCGTCATGACAATCGGGATTTGCAATATCGATGGAAATGGCACTCCCATGGAATTTGGTATGGTCGGAAAGTATAAGAAAACAGACTTAAAAGGTAAATAACTAAGTTGTTTGTTTTTCCTCCAGTGTTATTGTTTTTAAAACTATTTTTAACATTTCTTAAATATACTTCATATAGAGTTGATCAAACATTTTGGATTGGAGGCAATAGTCATTTACAGTGCCATGTTATTGAAAAAACGAGTTATTGTGTACCATCATGGTCTTATTCAACTTTTGGAGGTAACTTATTTTGTATTATTATTATTTATTTTCAGATTAGATTTTCATTATTATCATTTCTTGTTATTGATACTGGTATTTACTGCATTTTATAATTTTAAAAAAATGTGTAAGAGAAATGGTAGAAAATTGAAGATTATATCAATTTTGCATCTTAATTCAGTTATGTTTTACATTTATATATAAAATTATATTCAAAAAAGCTTTTTTTTCTTGAATAAAAATAATTCCTATAATTTTTCATATATCTATTTTAGGCCAAAGGTCACCAAATATACACAGTTTTTTATCTCCTGTATGCTTTATTCAACGTTTCGGCTTCAGGAGCCATTTTCAAGATCCATGCACCGCGCCGTAAAATTTTTAAAATCTATCATTACGATATGATTCGTCCTTAATTCATTCTTTTATTTCAAAGAATGTCGTTTTCCATTTCTCTATTTGCAGACGGTATCAAGAAATTGTTCCTCAATAGGGCAGTCATACAGGACTGAGGAGGAAACGTTGAATAAAGAATACAGGAGATAAAAAACTGTGTATATTTGGTGACCTTTGGCCTAAAACAGATATATGAAAAATTATGAGAAAATGGCACCAAACCTGAAGGATGTGACTAAAAAAAAATAATTCCTCTGTAACTTGACATGACCAAAAGTCCTGTTACTTAAACTATTTATAATTCCAAATAAGCATAATGTCAATTTATTTGTCATTACCTTTAAATGTTTATTATCATAAATTAATTGTATATTTAATGAATCCTGAGAGTATAATTGCTGTCATCCAAGAATGAATAAATACACTAGTTAAGAAAACTTACTTTATTACTAATAGTCCGTCATACAGGCTCCTTTTTATCAAATTATTAACATCCGCCTGCAACTTCATAAATAGCTTCATCTCATCATAATCTAAAACTTTTTTATTTACAAAAAAAAAAAAAAAAAAAAAAAAAAAAAAAAAAAAAAAAAAAAAAAAAAAAAAAAAAAAAGAACCTGTACCATTACAACCCATCAAGGGTCTGGGGTTCAGTACTATTTAGGGAAAGCACTGTTTCTAGTTCAACGGTTGTGCAAGGAGGTGATTTGACCGAGATCACGCTCAACCGCCAGGTTTTCCCCCTTAATTAATTATTTAATTAAGGGTACCCAGGGGACTCCTGACCCAAGGTTGCCCCACGGCCAATGAAACAGATAAATAAATTTTCTGCCATGAGCCGGGGTTCGAACTCGGGACCTTTGCATTGGAAGCTCAGTGCCCTACCACTGAGCTACCCCACTCCCATTATTTACAAAAATTACCGAGTCGATAAAAAAGTGACATTCAAAAATATTGAGCCAGTTTGGCATGACCTACACCCCCAAAATCTCAAAATAATGAGGTTATACAGGCCATACGATTTTTGTAGCCCACCTTTTTTTCTAAATTATGTGATCAAATTATTTTACGGTCCAATTGGAAAGCAAATAGGTATTTACGAGTTTTTAGTACCTAATTAAATGGACAAAGTTTGCCAATCTCCAGATTGAAAATGCCCCAATTCCAAGAGTTTTCATAAATAAAATAGTTGTGGATTACGATGAGATGAAGCTGTTCACGAAGTTTCAAGTGGATGATAATAACTTGATAAAAAGAGGCCTGTACCACGGACTATAAGGTTTCATGATGTCAGTAGTTACAATAAATTTATCAGTATTTATAAAACAAATTAGGTAGTCATTTTAAATTCAAGTACTTTATATTTAAATTGTAAATTAATTTTTATTGTTGTTTTAGTCATTAAAGACATTTCCGTCATTTATTCCTCACAGAAAATTTGATGAAACACTGTTCCCATGGTTTGAAGTAACTGATGAAGGGATAGCCGCTTTAAGAGTGAGTATCTTCTTTAAATAAATTCTATAATAAATTTTTGTGATATAATGCATTTCGTTAATTCTATAGAACAGGAAATTTTTCGTCGCTGGTTGTTATGATAACAGTATCCTCTCGCACCCAGAGCTCACCGATATTTTTGTAAATATTCCAGCAAAAGAAATAACCATAACTCCTCAGTCTAAAGGTTAGAAGATATGATTTAAAAAAAAAAAATGTGTACTATAATTTGGAAATTATTTATAAATGTCCTTTTACTTTATTTTGCAGATGGTTTAGCCATGACGAAAATTCAGAAGGATGTTGCTTTGTTTTTAGTCCAGTTATCAGAGAGTGAATCGTCTGAAGAAGATGTAATAAAAAAGATCGGTGAAAAAACTCATGAGATAATTGACAATATGAAGTAAGCTTTAAAAATAATATTTAATACTGTAAATTAATTATCTACACCAGTACTAATTTATAATATTATCATATTATTCTTCTGTTTGATAATAATATATAACAATATTCTGTTTGATTCCGTTTTTATTTTTTTTTTTTTTTTATTTTTTTTTTTTTGTTCTTCCCTACCTCGCCTTTTAGGCTATACGGGATTTTCCCGGGCCGGGGGGGTGAGGCCGGGGAATTTAAAATCCCCTCTGGCACCGGGATGCGAACTCGTACTTTTTATATCATCTCAAATCTCTGTTATCCGGATGCCAGGCAACTAGCGGTGCTGTTACACACGCTTTCGGCCACCCCGCCCCCTAAAACCTGCCCATATCAAATAGCGTCCTAAAATGCTTCCTCTCCTTCTTATCCAATCGATCTCAGACAGTTACAATTTCGAAAAAACCTCCATCATCACCCCTTCAATTAACACGAGGTGTTCCTCAGGGTTCCTCACTCTCCCCGACCCTTTTCTCCATCTATATTAGTGACCTTCCTAACGCCATTCAACACTCCAATTACCAGCTATATGCCGATGATTTCCAAATATACCAATCATTCCAACCTTCTGATATGCCTGAGGCTGCCTGGAGGCTACAAGAGGACATCGACTGCATCAACAGATGGGCAGAAATAAATGAATTAAAGCTGAGTGCAGATAAAACCAAGGCTATTATCATTGGGTCCAGACATCTCATCAGCTCCCTTCCTTACTTTCCTCTACTTTACCTCAATAACCATCACATCCATTTTTTCCCTACAGTCAAAAACCTAGGAGTAACCTTTGACCAGAACCTCTCCTGGAATAACCATATCTCCCAGAATACCCGAAAATCCATAACTGCCCTTAAACAATTCCTAAGATTCCGTGATTGTATTCCTCTAAAAACCAGACAGCTCCTTGTAACCTCCCTTGTATTCCCCCACTTCGACTACGGCTGCTTGGTGTATGAAGGGCTATCTGCCAGGCTGGAAATGAGACTCATGAATTGTTTCATAAGATACATTTTCGGGATCCTCAGGCGTTCACATGTTTCACTCTGGTACACCGAGTTGAAGTGGCTCTATCCTACTTCCCGATGACAATTTCTCCTTGGTGTTTTCCTTTTCCAAGTCTTCAGAACCAAAAACCCTACCTACATCTTAGAACTCCTTACTCTACGCTCCTCTATCCACTCTCTCAATACTAGGTCTCAACCTATAGACTTATATATTCCCTCCCATAAAACTTCCTCCTTCAGCAAATCCTTCTTCATTCGTGCTGCTTCCTTATGGAACTCACTTCCTACCTCCATGCGTCAATCCTCGTCCACAAATTCTTTCAAACAACTCCTGTTCCAACACCTACTCCACATTCAAACTTCCCCTAACATGTAAAATTACTTGCATCTGTACAATGTTTAATTTCAATCCATTGCACAATTGAAATAACAATTAACAGTAAATTAGTTTGTATTTTTATTATGTCAGACTAAGATCCATAAATTTGTAACTCTGTCATTATTCTTAGGGGACAGTAGTCCCAGAATAAAATTATTTTTTCATTTCATTTCATATCATATTCTATTATCATCCCTATAGTCATCATTGATGGAATGTAATATCCTTACATAATCTGTTTGTATTGTTCAGCAGAAGATATAATTTCTTCTTCTTCTTAATTAATTACTCTTCAACTAATCTGTGTTGAGTATCCACTTTATAGAACCTAATTCACGTATCACGATCTTGTACCAGCTGATTGCATCTGTTCAAGGTCTTTCTCTCGGCCTTCTTCCTTCCACGCTCGCCTCGTACATGATTTTGGCTATTCTATTATCTTGGCCATACATAATAACAGCATAGTCTATTTTCTTCTTTTATGTTTGTTGCTGGTTTTACTTCTAAATTGGTTCCTATTCTCATGCTTCTGATTTTGTTTCTCCTTGTTTTCCCCTGTTCTTCTCAGAAACCGCACTTCCTTTACTTCGAATTGACTTCTGTTCTTTGAATTGATATATAAAGGGATGTATAATGCTAATAAATGAATGAAAGAAATAGTAAAAATAAATAAATTTAAAAAGATATATATATATATATATATATATATATATATATATATATATATATATATAAACAAATTGTATACTATTCTCATATATATTGTTAATACTATATAATTGTATATTAGTTTTGGAAATTTGTCCGTAGTTAATATGTATGCTGTGCTTAAAGCAACCCGATATAATTGGGCAGCACCCTTTTATGATAATAAAGTGATTCTCTCTCTCTCTCTCCAGTACTGACTCAGGTCAGTTTGTCGATATATTTAACCACAGTTTTCTTTCCATAATTTTGCCGTTTATCTAACTGTTCTCATCTAACTGGATCCCTAAATACTTCTAGTCTCTGACGTGCTCCTTCCTTCAATCGAAGTACAAAGGCTTTCCTCTCCTCTCCATATCCTCATTATTTTTGTTTTTTTGCAGTTAATTTTTATTTTAAGCAACTGTAATTCTTCCTGTAGGATTATAAGATTGTAGATGTTTCCTCCAGAGTAAAGATATATTATAAAACAAAACAATCAAGTTTTTACTTTCCTACCTATACTAGGTAAGGAAAGTATTGCAATCGGGTGAAATTTCCGACATGCAGTGTTCGACAGATCTGTACGTTTCAGAGCCCCCTGAGTCCGAAAAACACATTTTTAGCCATTGGTCTGTCTGTCTGTGCCAAGATTTTCTCGGGAACTACTGAACCAATTTTGTTGCTTTTTGTTTTATTTTGTAGGGTTTTGACTACTGATGCCTGTGACAGAAATTTGGTGCTCTATGCGCAATAGCTTGCGCGCAATAAATGAAAAACATGTTTTTCTATAGACTGTATCGCAAAAACGTTTAGCCTGTCGTTTGAAAGGTAATGAAATTCCCTACAAAGCCATATAAAAATCGTTCATTTTGGACAACTATTAACAAAGATACAGCTATTCAATTTCCAATGTAAGATTACGGTTTCATATCCTGGTGTCAGAAAGAGGTGAATGAAAGAATAAAGATGACTAAGTGAAAGTAAGAAAATCTGTTGCCCGCATCACACAATCTTCACTATTTCCTCTACTTTTAACCGAAATTATTGTTTGACAATACTAAGCTATGGCAAAAAGTTTTTGATCAGCAATATTAGGAAGTATTGAAATTTTTACAGTGATCTACCTTAAGCCGGTTTACATTGCTTTAGTTTATCTAATAAATCATCCTCAAATCTTATGTTTGATCAATTTTCAGGAAAATGTATCTAGTTCAATTCTTTTTTGTTTCTTCATGAACATATGTAAAGATATAAAAACTTTTCTGAAATAGGTAGGAAAGTCGTGTGAGTGGACACTCCAGATATTTTTTTTTGTTATACCAGTCAAGTTATACAGTTATACAGTGACCAAAGAAAGTATTTGCACACTTTTTCTTTTCTTTATATAATGAATTTAAATAATAATAAAATAGTTTGAGGTTCCTTAATAAAAAGTACAATAAACAATTGTTAAAAACTAGTATAAATTCAATTAAAAATATTAATCATTATAAAAATTCATTTAAACAAAACATAAACACAAGGAAAAAAGTATTTGCGCACAATGCTTGTTTACTTGCTCTTGTATGCTTGAGCATAATCCTGTTCTTTTCTATCAGTATTATAAAATAATTCAATCTATTAAGTTCGTTTTAATTTAACCAATCCTAATGCCAAAAAGAAGTGAACTAAGTACCGCTATTCACGAAAAAGTTATATTATTTCGAAATCAAAGAAAATCGTATCGTGAAATAACAGATTTGTTATGTATTAATTTTTCTACCATCAGATATGTAATTAAGAGATTTGAAGAAAGAGGCACAACTGCAAATAACCGGCACATAGGAGGTCCAAAGAAAGTAAATTAGGGGATGAAAAGAAAAATTGAAATTGAGGCGATAAAAAATCCAGGAATTAGTGCAGGTGTCCTAGCTAATATGGACTTCTGGAGTCTGTGTGAGCACTACAACAATTAGAAATAGACGGCAGAAAGAGGATATGGCGAAGGAAAAGTGTAGAATTCAGGAAGCTAAATATCTCAGCTACTGTAAAACATGGAGGTGGGATTGTAATGGTTTGGAGAGGCATGGCTTATAATGGGGTATGAAATCTCGTGCCTATTGAAAAGATTTTAAATGCAGAAGGTTATGTCAAGATTTTATGCATGATAATGATTCGAAACATATAGTAAACAAAACTAAAGAATGGTTAATATTTCACATTCACCAACAACTTCATATCCTTCCACAGTCTCCTGACTTAAACATAATTGAAAATTTGCGGCATATTTTAGATACTAGAATCGGCATATTAATGCTCGAAAACACCAAATAACCGGAAGATACCACCTTAAGGATCTTTTACTGCAAGAATGGGAACAAATTAACACGGATTTAATTAAAAAACTCATCCACTCAATGCCGAGACGTTTACAAGCAGTAATAGATGCCAACGGACTTCATAAAAAATATTAAATTAAAAAAAATAATAATAAACCGCGAGGTGTGCAATACTTTGTTCTGTATTTTTTGTAAGTTTGGTGTTTTAGTTTTTTATGAAAGAAGTTTTTCATTTGAATTTTATTTGTAATTATTAAGTTATATATATACTTTTTATTTTTGAAGTAATAGTTTATTTATTGCCTAAATTCATAATTTAATCAATTAAAAAAAAATGGTGTGCAAATACTTTCTTCAGTCACTGTGTGTAAAAAAAAAAATCATGTTCCTGATGCATTGCCATTGTTATTATAAATTAAAAAAATATATTTGTTCGATCACGGTAATTTGGTGTGAGCCAAATATTACCCATTGATCTGTAAGTGAATTATGTTGCGCTGGTGATCGTGAAAATTGGTGTGGACTGTATGAGGTTGGATCACTGAGATTTGGTACTTGATTAAATTAAAAAAAATATTGAGAACATGATTATAATGCATATTATTGAATAAACTAAAAGAAATTGAATGAAATTTGTTCTTTTGTACAATTTTGTGATTCTTTACAGACTAAGCGTATATTGCTGATTGTGAAATTACAATTTTTAGTTTGATATTGTCAAGTTAAAAGATTATTACTTGGTTATTGCTTGGTTGAAATTGAATTGTCAATTTGGACTGACTTGCTGTCTGAAATTGAGCTTCATGATTTTAGCCACCTCTTCTTTTCCCCCATACTTCCTCCACCAAGCTGTTCTCTTGAAGTTTAGCAACTCGTATTTTCTTTCCTGGTGATTTCTTAAGAGAGTACCTTACTGTGTGCACACTTCACCAAATGAACAGATTAACTCTTCAGGAATGGCTTGCAGCAAAATAGAGGCCATAAAAATGGTGGTGAAGTTCTGAGTTGTACAATTGTTGTTTTGTTTTTTTGTTTTTCAGGGGTTGATCCCTGAACAATATTGATGTATTTATGTATGGTTTTGATCATTCTTATGTTATTTATAAACTAATGAAAAATGTTCTAGGAGCATGACTTCAACTCGCGATGATGGAAGAGAAGTTCTCTATATTTCTAGATTGAAAGAAAATGATGTCAATCCTGCAATGATGACGTTCCTTATTCAACTTGCAACAGCTGAAAATATTTTAGTGTTAGAAACCGAGGCTTGAAGACTATCGTACATTTCAATAACATTTGAAATTTTTAAAGGAAATTTTGAATATGGTTTCGTTCTTCTATTTTTTTATTTATTTAAATTTTTTCAATTTAATTTGACATCATTCTTTAGTATTGATAAGAAATGGTAACAACTTGTAAATTATTAATACTAGTTGAAATACTGTCGAGGTCAAATGCTCTAGAATATTGACTCCTTGGTCTCCCACCTAAAAATCACTAAGGATCTATTGATACAACTTATTTTATATCTTTATATTAAATAAATTTTATCATAAGGGAATTGCTTACCAGAAGTGTGTATCCTTGAGTGCTATTGAGTGTGTAAATATTATTATAAACTTTTATGTGATTTCTCCTTTTTATTAGATGTAAAAATTAGTTGTAAATCTGATAACTTATTATAGATGATAAATAATAAGAATTCAGTGATTTTTTTTTTTTTTTTTTTTTTTTGTCTTTGTTGCTATTTTTTGACTCTATAATATAAGGGGTAAAAAAATAAATAAATAAGGGCTAATAAATAAATAAGAAAAAGTATAAGAGACATAGGGCATATATAAGTAGTAATAGATATAGAACCAGCAAAGCTGAATATACTAAGAATTGAAATCTAAACAATAGATCATGATGAATAGTAATAATCAGCTATTATTATAGCTATTATCAAGAAGGTATAGTCCATGATACAGACTCCTTTTTATCGAATTATAAACATTCGCCTGAAACTTCGTAAATAGTTTCATCTCATCGTAACCTACAACTATTTTATTTACAAAAACTCTTGGAATTGGGGGCGTTTTCAATCTGAAGGGGGGCAAACTTTATCTATTTAATTAGGTACTAAAAACTTATAAATACTCATTTGCTTTCTATTTGGATCGTAAGATAAATTGATCACGAAATCGATAAAAAGGGTGGTCTACAAAAATATTGGGCCTATATAACCTCCTTATTTTGAAAATTTGGGGGTGTAGGTCACGCCAAACGGCTCAATATTTTTTAATGCCACATTTTTTTTCGATGTGGCAATAAATTATTTTACGTTCCAAGTAGAAAGCAAATGTGTATTTACGAGTTTTTAGTATCTAATTAAATAATCAAAGTTTGCCCCCTTCAGATAGAAAATGCTCCAATTCCAAAATTTTTCTTAAATAAAATAGTTGTAGGTTACGATTTACGAAGTTTCAGCCGGATGTTAATAATTCGATAAAAAGGGGTCTGTACCACGGACTATAGTAGTAAATAATACAGAGAATGGGAGGAGTGAATACATGAATAGTGAATAACTATATAAGTGAGTATATAGTACAGGATAAAATACTAAAATTGTAAACCAAATTTACACTGCTGGAGGTCTTATGAGACTGATATTTGGGTAGAAGAAGAGTAAAGGGATCCTTCAAAGTCTTAGAAAATCTGTTAAATTCTCTCCCCCCTCCCTTTACTCTTTCTTTGTAAACTTGGTTAGTAACTTTAGTACTTCATCCCATATTTGTTATTTATCATTCAGGTATTTATTATTATATTTTATTTAGATTATATTATTGTCGTCCAGGTTTGTTGATTCTATAATTTATTATTTATTATCACATGTATTTATCTTTTAAATCTGATGAGTTCTTCAACAATAAACAATAAGCACTGTTAAAAATTAAAAATTACTGAGTCCTGGTGATTTCCTGTGATATGTAGAACATTCAACAAATTACCATAAATTATTCTGATGAGTTATCATTAATTACTTCTTATCTCACTTCATCTTGATAGTTTATAATTTTCAATTTTGTGGCTGTATTGTATTCAACGTTTTTAAGATATTTTCTCTTTATCTAACAATGCCTGGACTATTGTGAAATATTATATATAAAAAAAACAAAAAAACAATTCAAACAATAAGTGCAAAACAATTATGTCTCTATTTTCCATTAAGAAATGTAGGTTAATATTTGATATAATAATAATAATTAATCTAAAAATGATATTAAATTATATGTTTATTTATGTATTACGATTTATGTAAGATAAATTTTATTTATTGAAAAATATATGTACAAAAATAAATAGTAATTTCATTTAAGTCAAATAAACAATGACACTTCGACGAGACACATGCCCACCAGTTTATTATATTGGCGACAACCAAATTCCCCAGACGGACACTATACTTTACCTCGGGTTAATATTTGACAGAAGGATGATACTCAAACCCATCTGGACATACGTCTCTCAGATTTACGGTCCAGCAAAAAAGACGCACTTACAAAAACTACAGTCATTTCAATCCAAAATTTTATGACTTATAACAAGAGCTCCTTGGTACGTAAACAACAAAACTTTACATAACGACTTACGACAACCAACTATCGACCAACACATACGTGATCTCTACTCCAGATTTCATCTTAAACTACTCAGATACCACAACGGACTTATTAACGACATGGCCACAGCTGAAATGCTCAACAGGAGAGGACTAAAGAGAAGCTGGATGAGAGATCTCCTTTCCTGAATTAAGGAAATAAACCAAGACCCGAAAGAAGTGCAGCTGGGTACTATTTTTTCCTCATGCCTAAAATCTCAATTTTCTTATTAGTTTCAGCACATCTGCTTATAGTCAAACTTATGACAGATGTGGATGGAAATATGAAAAAAAAGTAAATAAATAAATAATGAATATTTTTCTACTTTTCAAGTTGTTCTTACTTCATATTAACTCATTTGCCACAACGAGCACACCGATATGGTCATTCATTTCCTACTCTTACACCTAGCACATTGGTGCACTCAGTCCTACTCACTACTGAGTTTCTTCCTCTTCGCTATTCCTTGATTTCTAGAACATTTGAGAATCACGAGCTTGTGACAGTTTAGCAATACCTTTCACAGTTGAAAAGTTATAAGTTTTCAAAGTCTAGGTAGATAAACCACATTTTTTAATATATTAATTAATTAATGTATGTTAAAGGTAAAGAAACATTATGGGTGATAAATATTCAGAACACAGTCGTAAAGTTTTTATTAGTGCCGACGTTTTAACCCAAATATATGGGTCATCATCAGGGATGAAAATTTTTAAATAAAATCAGAGAATATTATATGACAGATAATAGTTAATAATAAAAAAATATAGTGATTGATGAAATATGTAAAAAGTTATACAAACTAAAAATAATGTATATAATCAATTTATAAAAAATGTTATATTTTCTCTTACTAACAATGTTTCGAGCACTGAAGGTATTCAAGTATTTACACTTTGGTAGGTAAGTAAAAGAGTCGGGGGAAAATTTCCCTGATGTGCTTTTTCAGATAGCAAAAGGTAAGTAAACATAGTCAGAGGGAGGAGGGAGGTAATATTTCTGTTGTTAGAATGTAAATAATTTGCTGACTAAATATTCAAGATGTGTACAAGATTTGTGTTGTTTTAATTTATATATTTATTTAATGAATAACTTAAAACAATAGAGATAAAGAGAGAGAAGTGAGAAAAAGGGAAACTAAATGTTAAAAAAAAAAAATAAATAAATGGAAAAAAAATAATAAAAATGTATATATATATATATATATATATATATATATATATATATATATATATATATATATATATATATATATATATATATATATATATATCTATTTTACTAATGTTAACTAATACTTCTGTATATTTATATATAAGTTCATATATTGTCCTAAGGATAGAAGAGTATATTGTATGTATAGCAACCCAATATAATTGGGCAGCAATCCTTTATATTTTATATTTTATGAAAATAAAGTGTTTCTCTCTACAGAGTTGTTACTATTGGCTAGTAATGAAATGAACATAAGCAAGAAGAATATTGAAATATATTGAATATTTTACAAATTTCATTTAATAAATTAAAAAAAAAAAAAGATAAGCAAAGATAGATATAATTTTAGGAGCTGTAACATTTTAATTTCAGAGAAAGTGTATTAACAAAATAGCTGCTGATAAATTTTCATATTTTTAGTCAACACATGATGGAGCTATTTTTTTAAATTTAGTTTCCAGGTCAATTGTTTATATTTATAAAAAAATAAATGTGTTTCAGATGGAAATCATATTGTTTATAAGTTAAATATTTGTCTATAATAAGTAATTTTAAGTTAAGTGTGAAGCTAATTTAAAGAGAAGTCATTGATGAACATTTTTAAAGATACTGGTTTGTAATAAATTTAAATAGTAACCATTATCATATCTCTTTGCTTGACGTAAGTAATAATTTATGGGATATTATAAAAGTTAGTTTTATCTTCTGGCTTTTTTAATCAATTAAATTATAAACAAGTATAGGCCAATATGGCTTGGGTTAGTCCTGTTGTATTTTAAAATAAAAGAAAATGAACAGACCTGTTAATTCAGTATTTTTTTATTTTCAAATACCAAGTATAATAACAGAAGTTATTAAAATGTTATTGCTATATCTTGTTATTTCAGTTTTTTTGGAAGAAATATCAAACTACAGAACTTTAACAGATATTGGTAAGTTGGTTTATGAATTCTTGCTAAATATATATTTTGATGACTTTAATTCAAAAACCTCAACTACATATTTAATTCTTTATTCATTGCATTAACATTATTTTAAATTATTAAAACAAAAACCATACTCTATCCAATTAGCCTCGTGTGAGTAACTGAGTAGCCATTAAATTCACGATGAACCAAAAATATGAATAAAATAGTTTAAACATACACTCAATGCAGAAATCCTCAACTCAGAAATGCTTTAACCTACATCTTGTGCTGTTTATGGGATGGAATCCTATCTTAATTTGTTATCAAATTACCATAAGAAAAAAAATAACTCTAAAGCCCACCTTACACGGTGAATATTATTGAAGCAATATTCTTGAACGTTGTATTATACATAGATAGATAGATAGATAGATAGTTTATTTTATTTGTCTAAGGAAATTCCTGTACAAATAAATATAATGGTATAATTAACAATGTTAGATCTTGAGTCTAGTACTTCATTCAAACATAACATTAACAATGTCCACAGCATTAAGTATGACTAACATAATAACAGATTAGTAAACGATATATATATATATATATATATATATATATATATATATACACATAACAATTAGTAAAACATTTTTTATTTTATTTTATTTATTATTTTTTTTTTTTTTTAAATATTCGAGAGGTATAAGACAAATGACAATATAAATAAGAATTAATATATGTTATATGATTAACTTTATCACTTAACAGTTCAATGAACAGCCCTGTATGAAATAATACAGTTTATTTTTTTCATAGTGTCTATTTTCAGTATCTCCTCCACACTAGCATCTTCTCTGGATTCAGTGATAAATGCCTTCAAGTACTTATTTCTCGGCTCGTTGAACTTGATACATTGGATCAGAAAATAAAAACTGCTTCTCTTGTATTATACATAGTACAAATGTCAATATAATTGTTACAATATATCCATCAGACGATCAATATATTCGATATTGATTAAATAATATTGACCGTGTAAGGTGGATTTGAGGCATTAGTATTTTTTTTTTATATTACTACAGTGGTGTATTGTATTATAAAACATGATTTGATATTTGATCCTGAAGAAACAATAGAAAATTAAAAATATGCTTCACATGTTATGATGTAATTTTCTTATCGTGAATTTTCACCAGCTATTAAATAATACAGCAAGAGATATTAAATAATCTGATATTGTTTAAGATGTGATCTTAATTTTCAGAAAATAAAAAACAAAAAAATAAATAAAAAATTTAAATTATGGAAGCTAATGAAAACGATATTGAAATGAGATTGAAGGGATTGGAAGAACAATTAAATGTTGACAGTAAGGAACATGATATGAAAATGAAAATTCTTAGGGCACAATTGGATTCGGCAGAAACAAAGTTAAAACGAATCCAATCATACATGAAAAAAGAAAAAAGTATCGTAGAAAATAGAAAATAAAAACGGCTTCCCTTCTATTTAAATATTCTATCAAAATAAAAATAAAAACAGTAATTTAATAAAAGGCAAATGTTAATAATCAATTTAATTATTAGTTGAATAGCTAATTCTGTTTTATTCTAATTCCAATAATTTAAAAAAATATATAATTGAAATGTTATGAGTCATTTATTTCCAAAGTGAACTCTAATTTATTTTTATGAGAATTGAGATAAGTAAAAATTATCATGTAAAAACATCCAATGACTTCGATGGTGCATTTTTTTTTTAAATGAACCTAAATATTAAAAAAAGTGATATGAAAATATGTTTATTTTCAAACATTATTTAAAACAAAAATGTAATTTCCCTATAGTACAATTTTCATAACTTTTTTTTTCTTCTGTTTCACACACAATTTTTCTCTCCAAATGTTTTTTGTAAATATGTGCTTCAAATATAGAATTTAAAAATAATAGTTTTAATGTTACAATTGTAATAGAAAATATAGTTTTCCTCATTTCCTGAAACTTTTCCAATGATAATTAGGGTTCCCTTTGCAAATGAAGGACTTAAATGATCTTAATTTTAAAAAGTGAGAAACACAACTTAATTCAGTATCCATATTTATATTGTTAACAATACGCATTATTATTTATGACTTCATATTGTTATGTATAAATATTTACTATGAGAAGATGGTCGAGGGCTGTAGTCAAAATATAATATTTTCTAGCTTTTTGAACTGAAGCCCTCCCCAAAATATAATATAAAATATAAGCATGTTTTATAAAAAAAAAGTATTATTGTTTGTCTGATTACTTTTAATTGGACCTCAAGAATCAATTAAACACTATTTCATATAGGTAGTTAGTTTCTTTCCTTTTTTCCAAAGTAATTATTATAATGAATACTTAATAGTTGACCATTCTATTATAGAGGAAGGAGATGGTCCGGGGTGGTGGTCATAAATAGATTAAAATAGTGGCAAAACTATTTTATTAAAAGTCAACGTTTCGACCCGACTTAGCAGGTCTTCATGGCTAGAATGGACAAGACACAAAAGGATATAGATCCTTTATAATATCCTTTTGTATGTTGCCTGTTCTAGCCCTGAAGAAGACCTGCAAAGTCGGGTCAAAACGTTGGCTTTTAATAAAATAGTTTTGCCACTATTTTAGTCTATTTATGACCACCACCCCGGACCATCTTCTTCCTCTAATTATCATATGTATTAACAAAAAAATCTTTAAGGCTGAAGTCTCCTCCAAAATTAAATCCTGGATCTGTAAGTGTACAACATTAAGAATTTACCCATGAAAAGTAATGTTTTTATTTCCACTTGCCTATATATGAAATATATATACATAATAAAGGAAAATTTTTCGTCAAAATTGGCTAACCAGAAATGACACTTTATATAATGGACTAAACACATTTTTACGATTTTCTCAAAAACGGCTGTAACAATTTTGATCAAATTAATTATAACAGTATAAAATTAAGCATTTTTAAATAAAATGTAGTTTTTATTCTGATCGATGTTCTCTAACAGGGCTTAAATGGTTTATTTTCCAAATTAAATTCCCCTAAAATACCTTTAATTTCTTTTATTTGAAACAATTGACCATTTCACATTAATCTCTAATATAAAAGACAGTTAAATATAAAACATGAAAGCATTTGATAATTAACTAAAGGAGAAATAAGAGATTGTAACGGAGAATAGTTGTAATTAAGGAACCAAAGGAATACGAAAGATTAGAACACACTTCCATATGTAACATGAACTTAATATAATAAGGACTACGACAATATTATGTAAATATACATATGTAGTTTTCATAAATGCTATTGTTGGTATTGTTTAATATTTAATTATTTAGATTACCATGTTATAAATATTAAAATTTGTATATATAAGGGTACTTATACAATTAAAAATAACCACAATGAAATATAAATAAATATAGTGCCTATGATTTTTACTTTCACTTCCCCTTTGTCTGAAGATACTTATTTTTGGTAAGAAGAGGGTGATAAGTGAAAGTTGTGTTATGCGCACACCGCACCAGATTTTTCTCATTAAGAGTTGTAAGCAATGGAAGCACAAGAAAGGACCATGATTTGAACCATAAACCTCAGGCTTACCTTGCTTGTAGCTCAATAACTAGTCGTGGCCCTTTAAGATCAGTTCACAAATATCTTCAACCCAACAATGTACTTTTTAACATTTAGGATACAAGGACATTGATGAATCGGGCAAGATTCATGGATTGTAGCTATTAAATCATCTAGCCAACAAGGACATATTGTAATGTCAACATTACATGGCATTTAAATAGTGGCGCGAAAGTGATAAAAACACGAACTACAGGAAGCAAGCCTCCTGTAACTCAGAAGGTGACGGGCCGCCAGGAGAGAAGGTGATAGCGGCCAAGAGAGGAGATTATGAGCCGCCAAGAGAAAATGTGACAAGCTGTCAAGAGAGAAGGTACTAGCCAGCAAGCTGAGAAAATAGAAAGAGCCACAAAGTTTAGACTGGGACAATCAAGGTTTTTGAATGTATAATTTCTCAATGTATGTATCTCGTTTCTTTATATGTATTTAGTAATTAGTGAATTATAGTTATTAAATGTTGAATGAGTGTTCAGTTGTCAGAACCCAACCTGAGAATTGATGTTATGTGTTAAAATAAATAGTATATTCAAAAAGTAAACTCGTTTGTTTGATTTATGTTGACAAAGAGAACGTTACAATATATATCGCTACTGTTAGTGCAAAAAGTCGTATGTAAAAATTACACATATTTATTCTCTTTGCGCTAAAGGTTTCATTTTGTAGTCTGCAAAATAAGAAAATAGCAGAAGGAAATAAAATATGAAATTATACAAATAAATCATAAAGAAATGATCGGTTTTTAATGCTCTTCTATAAAAAACTCAATTTTTACAAACGACCCTTTGCACTAACAGTAGTGATATCTCTTTTTTCTTTCAAACAGACTGTCCACAAGCCAAATCTCCATGATATAAACTAAAAGGAAACTTTGAACATTCCTGGTTAAGATATATTGGATACTGAATAGAGTCATTACTTCAAATGATGTGTACTTAGCAATAAAAGTACAAAAAAATGTCATTTTCATGAACTTAATGTTTTTGCATCGATCAATAAAGTAAAAATTCATAAAAGCATAATTAAAAGTTAACCTATATCAAAAATGCACTTAGTGATTTTTGTAATAGATCGACGATAAGCACAACTTAAGTGGTTTTATTAGTTAAATAAATAATATATTGTATCGATCAGTTTCATAAAATTCTTCACAAACTTAATTTTGATGAATATTCTTCATTTAAAGATCTACTCAGTTATTCACATAAGGCTGGACAAATCCAATTCCAGGACTAATTGGTAAAATTCTTTATAATGAATTATTGAAGGAAGTTAGTCAACTGTTCTACATATCATGGGAGATAAATATTCAGGAGGCAGTCATTAGAAAGTTTTTATTGGTGCCGACGTTTCAACAGGAACATGTGGGTTCCGAGCACTGAAGGTATTCAAGTACTGTCAAGGAATACTTAAGCCCAAAAGGGTCAACCCTCAGGAAGTTCTTCCCCACCGACCAGGCAAGATTAAATGCGACATGAGTCCTCCCTGATTACTGGATCTCATAGGACATGGAGGATTCTGGAATAAAATGGCAGACAATGGAAAGAATATTGAACCCCGGTGCCCTTCCTGCAGAGTCCCTGACACAGCAAAACACATTATTGGTGTCCTGTGTCGCGACAGGGATACCGTGCAAAATTGATGAGAGGGATAGGATATACCTTCACATAGGAGGATTTCCTCCGCCTGAGTGAAAAGGATGTGACAGGCCCAGCTCATTTCTCCCTGAGAGCGGCAAGAATTCCACCACCTGAAGAGGTGGGAGAAGAGGAAGGACCGGGCGGTACCACAGTTAATCCAGTGTTTCTATTGTTCCTCAAATTATATTATCCAAAATTATTTTAAAAAAAAATAAATAAAAAAGATCAAATGAGGAAAAAAAAAATCATGGAATACTTGAATACCTTCAGTGCTCGAAACACGTCCTGATGATGACACATGTTTGGGTTGAAACGTTGGCACCAAAAAAAACTGTATGACTGGATCCTGAATATTTATAATTCAAAATTCTTTGTAGGTTCCAGAATCAAACCAGAGTTTGTGTATATTACTAATATCAAATAAAATAACTAACAAAATCTGCTTTCAGGTCTTAATTTAAAAAATATGTCAAATATAACGAACTTGGAAAAAGAAACAGAAGCCAGAGTAAAGAGGATAGAGCAACAAATACAACACGACAAAGAAGAACATGATGTGAAAATGAAGATTCTACAGACAGAATTGCGTTTACTGACAATGAAGTTTAGAAAGACAAAATCAATAATGAAAAAGGACAATGCCAATAATAATAATAATATGATCCCCCAGAAAGAAAAGATCAGACCGATTATTCAAAAATCGTGATGCATTAATATTTATCATACAAAAATAAATGCATAATTTTTATTGAGAATTTAAACATATATCACTTCTATAGTTATAGATAAAATAATGAGAGTACAGAGAATAGAAATAATTTTGTGACACCTAATACTGATTCTAAGCGAGGCATTCAGTTTTAATACTAAGTCTAACTAAGCAAGAAATGATTTTTTTATTTTTATTTGTCTTATATAATACAGATTTAGAAGAGGGGTATATAACCAGGCTTGGACTATTTATATGATTACTTTTTGATAATACCTTTGGAAAGTTAAGATACAAATCAACTTTAGAGTATTTCAGCCTCAAGAGCTGTACTCGTTAAAGCATACTGCTCTAAGAGTCCGCCAGACACATGTGGCACATTCTTAAGATATCTTGCTTGATTCTTCTGAAGTGCTCATCTAGCTTTAGACACATCAGAAGTTCAAAATTTATAAATCAATATACTTTTATCACACTATGTTTCTAAAGGCATGATGTATCTTATTTATTTTCCATCTACTGTACACTCCATCGTCCTATAGTGAACCAAAGAGTTTTCTCAGGAGGAAATAAATATTTTGAAGGTATAGACCACTTTAATTGAATAGATTAAAGCTCAAATTTTTAGTGTAGAAAATTTCTTAAATACTAAACACAGGATTAATCTATAAATAAGTCAGAGATAAGAACAATGAAAAATGTAGCATCTATATTTTTATAACAGGAAATATCAGGTATTTTATAAGTAACAACATAGTTCAATAACAGTAAAAGAAAATATTTATTTATAGAATAATATACAAATATATATACACTATATTTACAATATAAATATATATAACTGTAATTTATAAATATAACTAAAATCAGATTACTTCTTTTTCCTTTTTAATTTCTTGAACTCACTTTCCTGTTGAGCACCCCAAGAATAAATTTCTTGAACCTTTCTCTTTCGCTCAGCATCACTGTTAATACAATGTAAATAGATTAATTTAAATAAACAAATAATATTACGTATAAAAATAATATAAAGAATTTTAATTGATCATATATATTGTAATGTAAATATTACATAGTGGTTTTGAATAGTGGCACGAAGGTAATGACGTCACGAACTACTGTCAAAAATGGACAAAGAATAACGGATGGTGGGGTGAGAAGAGCCACATAGGGGCAGAAGTTAGCCAGCCGGCTAGTAAAGAGGACCGAGAGAAGAAAATGTGTCTTAACAAGTAGTGAGTGTCAACAAAGAAAGAATTAAAGATTGTAGAAGTTGAACACAACAATACAGAAGAAGATACCCTGCAGAACAGGGTGAGTGAAATATAAACAGGCAGTTCAAAAGCACACCAAGATTAGACCCCGACAAATGAATGGAAATTCATAAATAAGTTATACAAAATTAATGTATGCCTTTGTATTATATATTTGAGGAATGTGTGTAAGTTGTCTAAACCCAAAATGGGAATTAATTATTGTGTAAAATAAATATTATTTGATTAAAAAACTGTTTGTTTACTTTTTGAAGGGAACGTAACCTTACATGGCGCCCAACGTGGGGCTTTGAAAATAAACGTAACCTAACAATAGATATATATATATATATATATATAAGTAAAGACAGGATGGCCAAGCAAGTTGGGAAGTGGGTCCCAGAGTGTCCAGTTCTGAAGGTTGTGCTTGTCACACAGCGGATAGGGCGTCCATAGAAGAAAGAATAGCCAAACTGGAAAGAACTTCGCCACTAGAAACATCTATAGCAAGAAAAATTTGTCCTCTAATGCAAAAATAAAGCACTACAGAACATTATTAATACCGGTGATACTGTATGGTATGGAAACTGAGGATTCACGGACTCAAAATAACGCAAAAGGGGTAAAGGCGAAAACCCAATGAAGAAATATACAGGAATTTGGAAGATCTGGAAACAGTCATCAGAACCAGGAGACTGAGGTTCTATGGGCATATGGTCAGAATGAACGATGAGAGATTAAACAAGAAAACTTTTGACAAAGTCTGCAATTATAAAAGTATGGGAGGATATGTAAAACAAATAAAAGAGGAACTGGGTAGGCTAAAATTCACGGATAAGGACTGCTTGGATAGAGAAATTTTTGGGTGGAAGAAGAGACAAGGGTGAAAATGGACTAAGGAAGAGTGAGGGGAACAGTCCAGGAGGATGAAAGAGTCTTGGAGTGGAAGAAAGGCAGAAGGTGTGAAGAATAAAAAAGGATATTTGCGTGGTCCTTGCTGGCCCAGTTCATGTAAAAAAAAAAAAAAATAACGAATGGAAAGTTTTTACCAACTTTTTCATAAAATTATTATTTTTTTTTTATATTTGAAGATCATAAACTAAAATCTATAATAGAGTGATTTAAAACAATAAGTTTAAAAAATAATTGAAAGACATACCTGGCAGCCTGTTCCTTGAACTTGACATTAGCAATGAAGGACCTGTCTCTTCTAATTTCTCTTAACGCACCTTTCATCTCCTTCTTGTACTTATACAACAGTTTTGTATGTTCTGCTTTTTCACCGACTAATTTCTTCTTTTGGTATTCATACCTATCCACATATGCAAGACCAAACATTTAGTTTTAATCTTTAATAATAATAATAATAAAACAAATAAGAAGTGTTAAATATATAATAACACATTTAGAAATAAAAAGAAGAGAAACTTACACTGGCTGAATTGATGGTTCATATAACCGAAGAGCTTTTGGTTTTTTGGCTTCTAGCATCAATGGAACCATTTCTTTATTGTTTATTCTTACCAGAATTTCTATCAATTGATAATATGCTTCTCTTACAGAAGATGGGTAATTTTTTATCTGTAACATTAATATTTTTTATCATAATATAATTATTATTTCCTAATATCCTCCACAAAACATTAAAATAAATAAATATAAATATTTGAAAAAAAGATATATAGCTTTTTTATTTATTTATTAGAATTTGTATTTCTTTGTAAATGTAAAAAAAATAAAATTTGTTTCATTCATTCAGTCTTTTTGGATTAACAAATCCATATCTACTAATTTGTCTACTTCAAGCCTCGTGAATCTATTCGGGATGAATACCAGACAGTTAAAGTAAAATTTCCTGACTTTTCCCTATTTAATGATAGTTTTCTCTGACCAATATGTCTGGTCAATATTAAAAATGTATGATTTATAACGTAAGTTTATTCAATATACATGAAAGAAAATTGATTTGAGTAAAAGCAAAAAATCAGTCTTTAAAATAACAAAAATAATTTCTTCATAACTCCTAAGGGTTCTAAACTTTTTATCTGAAGTATATAACTAAGATTTAATAACAGCATTTACTCCCAACAATTTTTCTTTATTTTTGACATTTTGGGATCCTCTTTCTTATCCCATCTTCTGACTAGAAATTAGAATATTTTTGTTATTTATATTTTATACTATTATTATAACTTTTAACAATAATAACAGAAATTGCCAATTTTCCCAGTATCTCATCCTAATATTATCTCATTTTTTTAATAAGATTTGTCATAATTTTTATATTTTCATAATTTATCCCTAAAATGCAATAATTTTAGGTTTTTATTTGTAATATTATTATTATTTTTATTTTTTGAAGGTTAATGAAAATTTACTTCCATTTTTCTTTAGTCTTTTTTAATCAAATCTATTACATCTGATGTTTCGGGACAATCTTCCCATCCTCAGAGAATTCCTTATGTTTACTTGATTTTGTGATGTGGCACCAGTTGCCAAAAATTATAATAATTGTCATATCTATTTAAATATAATGAGAGGAGGTAGCCATATGTTGGTTGGTGTGATAGTGAACAAAAAATGAATGTGTAACACCAAAAAAGCATTATATTTAAATAGATATGACAATTATTATCACAAAATCAAGTAAACATAAGGAATTCTCTGAGGATGGGAAAATTTTCCCGAAACGTCAGATGTAATTAATAAAGACTAAAGAAAAATGGAAGTATCTTTGCCTTAACCTTAGAAAAATATATAAACAGAAGCTTTCTAAAAAAAAGAAAAATAAGATACTATTTTTATGTATGTAGAAAGTTTCTATAATGTAATTTTTATGTATATAACAAGTTCCTATAATGTAAGTTTCTTAAGGTTATTCTCCCGAGAGTTCGCCGTACACCAGACAGCCATAGTCGAAGTGGGGCAACACAAGAGAGGAAACCAAGAGTTGATGGGATTTATATGGAAGGAGATAGCGGAGGCCGTTAAACTGTTTCAGAGTAGAAATAGTATGACCGGAAATTTGGGAGATGTGTGGTTTCCAGAAGAGGGTTTCATCAAACGTAACACCAAGGTTCTTTATGGAAGTATGGAATGAGATACGTAAGTTGTTCAGGAAAAGATTGGGGAGTACGGGTAAGGATTTGAGGAGTGAAGATCTGATCAGGATGGCTTTTGTCTTCTTGGTGTTTAGAGTAATCCTGAAGTGGTTTGCCCAGGCACAAATTCCATTTATATCTTCCTGTAATTTTTTTGATGGATTAATGTATATTCGCCTAATGGAATAGATATTCCGATTAGAGGTTCAAGATTACCAGAGCCATTTAAGCTTAAGCTAGATTAACTCTTCTAAACAAAACCTTTCAACTGTAACTATTAGATTAATTTTAAAATTGATTTACTTACTTCAAAGAAATCCAAATGGTTCATAATTGGTTTGAACAAGAGTTTACTTTCAGCTATTTCTTCATAACTTTCAGCTAATAAATGTAACAATTTCAAAGCGCAATAAATACTTCTGACCCTAAATTCATCATCAATTTTTGGTCCCTTCAGCATGAAATCAGATGCAGACATAGTCAAATCCACCTTACTAAATAAAAAATTAAACAAATTTTTCATTCAACTATACATAATAATAAAAAAATCAATAAATCTGTAATCTAATATATATAAATAAATTAGATATATATATATATTTATTAAGTAATTTACTAACAGGCCTGCTGCAGATTTTTGGAGAAACAGAAATTTGTGTTCTTTTTTGAAAGGAGAGAGAACCGGAAGATCAGACAACGGTGAAGCCATACAAATCACACCTGATAAGAAGTTAAGTGCTTCTGGCATAACTCTTTTGGACAGCCAAATATACTGCAAAAAAAAAAAAAATTAAGTATATTGAATATTTAATAGTTGACCGTTGCATTATAAAGGAAGGAGATGGTCCGGGGTGGCGGTCATAAATAGGCTAAATAGTGGTAAAACTATTTTATTAAAATCCAACGTTTTGACCCGACTTTGCAGGTCTTCTTCAGAGCTAGAACGGACAACATACAAAAGGATATTGTAAAGGATCTATATCCTTTTGTGTCTTGTCGAAACGTTGGCTTTCATTAAAATAGTTTTGCCACTATTTTAATCTATTTATGACCACCGCCCCTGGACCATCTCCTTCCTTAAGTATTCATTATGATAATTACTTTGGAAGAAAAAGAAAGAAACTAACTACCTATATGAAATGGTGTTTAATTGATTCTTGAGGTCTAATTAAAAGTAATCAGACGAACAATAATACTTTTTTTTTTAAACATGCTTATATTTTATATTATATTTTGGGGAGGGCTTCAGCTCAAAAGGCTATAAAATATTATATTTTGACTGCACCCCCCGACCAACTTCTCATAGTAAATATTTATACATAAAAATATGAAGTCATAATGAATGGTTCTGCAGGTCTTCTTCAGGGAGGTGTGCTCAGCTAGGGGTTTCACTTAGAACTGAGTGAAACTCCTAGTTGAGTAAATTAAGTATACTTCATAAATTTAAAAAGAAAAACAAAAACTAAATAAAACACTTATAATTTGACTAAAAATCCAAAAATATTTTTTTCAATTACTAAAGAGGTACAAAGATTTTAATGTCATTACACCAATGCCCACAAAATAGAAAATTGTGTTGTCTGTGCTGTCTATGTTAATAAAAACCAAGACCAACTCCTATTTCACTTACCAGGAGAAAGTTCCATATTCACTGGAGAAACAACTGCAATCATGAAGGCCCTCAATTGGGTATCAAACTCCAATGAGAAAAAATGGATGATAGCGACATAATCCAAAAGCATCCAACTTTAGGAGAAGCTAATATTGAAAATTAGCCATTTAAGCTCTGTTAGAGAACATCAATAAGAATAAAAGCTACATTTTATTGAAAACTGCTTAATTTTACACTGATATGATGAATTTGATCAAAATCGTTAGCCTTTTTCGAAAAAATCGTAAAAATGTGTTTAGTCCATGATATAAAGTGCCACTTCCGGTAAGCCAATTTTGACGAAAAAGTTGCTGTAACATGCCAAGTATATAACCTTTAATATACAATTTCACTTTCTTAAGACATTTTGTTTTTGAGACTGTTCTGATACAACCACACACGGATACCATTAGCCCGTATCCGTATCCTTGATTGCCCGATCCACTACCTTTTTTTTTTTTTTTTTTTTTTTTTTTTTTTTTTTTTTTTTTTTTTTTTTTTTTTTGTTGTTCTTCCCTACCTCGCCTTTTAGGCTATACGGGATTTTCCCGGGCCGGGGGGTGAGGGCGGGGAAATTTAAAATCCCCTCCGGCACCGGGACGCGAACTCGTACTTTTTATTTCATCTCAAACTGTTATCCGGTTGCCAGGCAACTAGCGGTGCTGTTACACACGCTTTAGCCTATTCGGCCACCCCGCCCCCGATCCACTACCTTCTGGAATTCCTTGCCGTCTGATATCCGCCATGCCTCTTCCTTGTCCTCATTTAAATATCATCTCTACCAATTCCTTCTTACATCCCAAAATGACGTTATACAACATGACGTTATACATGAAAGAAATATTGCGAAACAGATTTTGACTGAGGTGAATCATTATTAAAATTGATTGAGTTTTAATTTTAAAAATCAGCCCATGCTTATATTTTTTTGTTTTGTTTTTCTATTTAAATAATGTTTTTTTTTTCAAAATGGTGTTATTATTACTTCTTTTAATATACTTTTACTGAGATACTGTATATTTTCTTTAATATTGATTATTGTAATTTATGGCCAGATGTGGTTTTTATTTTTTTGTTCATAACTGTTATTCATAAGGGACCCCATCCCAGAATAAAGATTACTTTCTTTCTATCTATCTATATGATATCACACGCACACACACCATTTTGCGGGACTTGGTTATTTCAACTCAGGGGTCTCAAAACATGTATTTCTATTGACAACTCAGATTCCAAAATTTTCATGATTGCAATACTTTTGCGTACTATATATTTCATATATAAGTAAGTGAAAGTAAAAAAAAAAAATCGATGATATAAAGTGACACTTCCAGTAAGCCGATTTTAAGCAAAAAGTTGCTATAACATCCCAGCCGCATATACCTACCTTAAATATGTAATTTCACTTTCATATGGCTTTTAGTTTTTGAGCTAGACTGTTCACATAAACACACGGCTACCATTCTATATGACATCTTATTTGGACTCCTCAGGGGACCTCGAACTGTGTATTTCCATTGAAAATTAACAAATTAATATAGTGATCCCCTTATTATATGTTCGACATTTAGGGATGTGAAAGTAAAAAGTTCAGTTTCAGATGGTTTAAAAATGAGTATCATTTTCAGGTTTCCCTCATTATAAACCAATATAGACATAATCCAAGTTTAAAAATAATTTTATAGTAAAAATTACAAATAAGGCAAACAAAAAATAAAAATTTCATTAGGCTCATTAAATAAAAATTTAAATTTATGGTCAGGTGCACTTAAAAAAAGTGATTAGTTTTTATTTAAAAGACAGCCAACACCTATCAACTGTTTGTATTGACAAAATTCAATGAGAAAGACAGCCGATTAATTTTTTAATTAAAAATGATTTTCAAATAAAATTTATTTTCTTAAATGTATGATTGTAAAGATAGCTAAAAGAAAAGAAAAAAATAAATTCTAAAAGTTATAAATGTTTTCGAGCACTAACCTCAGTAACCAACGAAACAAGAAACAAGCCCGCAGAGATAGTTCTTCTAGTTGTCACGTTGCAATAGCGTAACATTTCACATAAGAAAATAAATGAAGGAGTGGTAACCTGATGACGCTTGTCGGATGTCGGGAATAGTAGAGGCACCAGTTTCAGAAATAAATACTGAAAAATAAAACAAAACATTTATTTCAAAACCTATTTATAAAATATTACAACTAATGGAATAAGACAATAGTGGAATATGTTTCTTAAAAATAAATAATAGAAAAATATGGAACTAAATCAAATACTGGGAACAGATTTATGGATGAGTCAACAAAATATCATATAATGAAAGTCAGAAAAAGCATTTGGAATGTGGACAGATGCTAAACGGGCTCAATATTGATATTTATCATTTATGGTTGCGCGATATTTACAAGTATGGTGCAACTGTTAGGTTATGCTGACGACATTGATATTGTTGCATGGTCCTTTGCTGCTTTCGAAGGTGCCTTCCTTGAATTGCAAAAAGCTGCAGCTAAGATGGGGCTCCACATTAATGAGAATAAGATAAAATATATGTATGTATACAGAAGAAGGAGAGAATCCCCAAAAACAAAAGAATATCTTTAGGCCCTTACACCTTGGAGAATGTCTGACAGTTCTCTTATTCTGGGATCTCAAATTACAGAAAAATATGAGGCATCATTTGAAATAAAGCGGAGAATAACAGCTGCTATTTCGGCCTACTTAAGCACATGAGAGGCTCACTACTTAGTAGACGAACAAAGCTGCAGTTCTATAAAACGCTCAACCGGCCAATTCTTACCTACAGTGGCCAAACATGGATCTTATCCAAAAATGATGAAAAAGACCTTCTGGTCTTTGAAAGGAAAACCCTTAGAAGAATATTTGGCCTTGTAAAGGAGTGACTGGATTGGAGAATTCAGAAAAATGGAGAGGTCCACGAATTATTTAATAAACCTAATGTGGCCAGAATAATGAAGTTAGGAAGGCTGAGTTGGGCAGGACGCATAGCTCGGATGGAGAGGTCTGAAATCCCGATAAGAGTGTTTGAGGAGCCATTACACTTTACGAGGAGAGCTGGCAGACCGAAATTAGATGGGCAGGTGACGCTAGAGACCTGTCGGGAGTCATAAACTGGAAAGTGGCCGCACAGAATAGAGAAATTTGGCGGAAGTTTATTGAGGATGCAAGGACCCACTGAGGGTTGTAGAGCCATTAAGATAAATAGATCATTTAACACTTACTGTTTCCTGAGAAGGATATTTATGTTTTTTCTTCAAGAAGTCACTATGCTTTTCATTAATGACTTCACCAAGACAGAATGCAGCATTATTCGGTGAAAACTGAGTCAGAACAAAAAGCTGTGGAGCTAAAAGATTAAGAATATCCCAGGCTTCCTATAATAAAATTATATTTTTATTACTATTTAATATCAGGCAATAACGTACCAACTAAAAATAAAATATTATTGATACAAAGTTATAGAATTAAACATAGATAATACTTACAGATTCACTAGCATCGTTTAAATGCTGCATCAATAATGCAAACAGATTTTCAAGTTTTTCTTTATTTTTTTCATTTAAACTTGGATGATTACATTTAATTATCCTTTCAACAATTACAGTTTGTTGTTCCGGGGTCCTGTCTTTAAAAAGTTCAGTAAGTTCTTCATAATCGCCTGGAGCTAGAAACAAATCAATAAATCATTAATTTGTACAATTCACATAAATAGAAGAAACAAAGCAACCTGAGGCACCTAAAGAAAATTATAACGCGAGCAAATATGTTTATCATATTTTGACTCCACATTGTCCTACAGATTGGTATGGTCCACATTGGTACAACAGATATCATTTTACTTTCACTTACCTATATATGTAATATATAGTAAGGGAAAGTATTGCGATCGTGAAAATATTTGAATCTGAGTTTTCAACAGAAATACACGTTTTGAGGTACCCAGAGTCCAAATAAATGGTCTGTGTGTGTATGTTAACAGTCTAGCTCAAAAACGAAAAGTCATACGAAACTTATATTACATATTTAAGACAGATGTGACAGCAACTTTTTCCTTAAAATCGGCTAACCGGAAGTGCCACTTTATATCAACAGTGAAACACATTTTGTGAAACAAAACAAACAGCTCTAACGATTTTGATTAAACTCAGTGTATCATTGTGTAATTAACTAGTCTTTAATATCAATTAGGTCTTATCCCCATTGATGTCACTTTACAGGGCTTAAATGCCCAATATTCATGTACGTCTTCCTCTAAAGTACCTTTAATATGGTTTATTTTAAATAATTAAATAACTCACATTATTAAGAGTTACGAAAAAATTCTAAATATGACTAAGACATAACCTATAAATTTGTCCGCAAGTGAAAAAAGTGGGGACCTTTGGCCTAAAAAATCAAATTCCAGTTATCTTGTTATCTGTTTACCTTTCTGTCATATGTGCGAAAATATAATATGATTGAATTAAACTGATTTTTTACACCGGAATCCTTAAAAATGCCATGGCAGCCTAGATCAGAAGCCATGAAATAACATAAAAATATTAACAATACTGCACATTCAGAATGAGAGCACAACTAAAAAAAAAAAAAAAAAGAATTGTTCCACATATAATCTCTATTTGACCTTATACTTGAAAAGTGAAATTCGAACTTTCTAATTTTTGGCAGAAGCAATTTAGAGTTAGGTATATCTTATTGTGAATGTGCAACATATACAGATTAAATAATTAACATATATAGATTAATCAAATTTTACATTTATAATTTTTGAATGTCTAAGAATTATGTAAATGACAAATACCTTCAATGGCGTATGGAATATCACTGTATTTATCTTGCATTTTTTTCAGTTTATCACTTTCTGCATCATTCTCCCCCAAGGCGGTAGAATCTGAATGTTCTTTCTTATAAGTCACAAGAGTTACATCTTTACTAAAACTCACTTTCTTCTTCTCTTTGATTTTATTTTCCAAGTCTTCAAGGTTTGTTTCAACTTCCTTACAATCCTCTAGTTCTGTTGAATTATCCTTGTCATTTAACTTATCCTTAGTGGATTTTTTATTCTTTTTCTTAACTTCTAGGCCCGAGTTTCCTTCTGATTGAGAAATTTTATTTGATTCATTTTTCGAAAAACTCTCATTTTCTATTTCATCTTCACTGTCGACTTCTATTTTTTCCTCTGCATCGTCTGTAACTTGAAGATCAGATAGATTATCAGATTCGTCCCCACTACTATCTTCATTATTCTCTTCATCTTTTTCAGGGTCTTTGATATCAGCATTTTCTGAATCTTTTGGATCATCTTCTTCTTCAGCACTATCGTTATCTTCACCACTTTCCTCGTCACTTTCATTTTCTTCATCGCTCCCAAAGTCAGGTGCTTCCTTTTTCTTTCCAATAACTTCATTATCTGTAAAAACAAAAAAACAAAAGTGAAATACACAACAAATATGCGGCACGAACTGAACATTAATTGTTGCTGTTCATTACCATTAAGTTTGTCCAAGCCAATAGGATTGCCATCTTTATCATAAGTCAGTTCAAAACTCTCTTCTTCTATATCTAAACTGAAAATGAAAATACATAACTGTAAAATAAACTTTTATATAACAATAAAATTAAATTGAGATCGACTGTTGGGTCATGGATTAGTATTAATTGCAGTATAAATCAACCCTAAACAAACCGGCATAAACTGGTATTGTGACAGAATAAAAATAATAGCTCGAAAACCTATATAGAAATGGTCAATACATTTTAAAATTTAAATTAAGGATTACACAAACCCATGAATCAGCAACCATTTCTTAATAAATATAAGAAGCAAAAATAATAAGATAATGCAACAAAACAAATAACACCAACACTCTTACCATTCAATAAACAATTAAATTACGGAATATTACTAATAAGATATATCACATACATGGGTACATACAAATAATGCACCAAGTGAACTGGAATGTTATACCTAGTCATGTCATAAATATTATTACAAGGAAATATATACAGATTTCAACAGAAAAATAAACTTTTTCAAAAACTTTATTAGAAAATACAATTTATATCTATAGAGTAAAACAAAAAAGAAATTACTCAAAATGTTCCCCTTTTGCCTTGACACAGACATTTAATCTCAGTGGCCAGTCATCAACAGCAGCACACAGCTTTTCTTGAGGTAAGCGTTCAACTGCTCGGACAAGAGATTGTTTGAGGCCCCCCAAATTAGGGTGTGCTCTGTGGCATGCCATTCTCTCCAGTTCTTACCAAAGCCGATTATCTAGTGGGCTAAGATCAGGGCTTCCTGAGGGCCAAGTTAAACTCTGGAATGTTCTTTTACAGCCACTGCTGAATTGATCTGGCATTATGAGCTGGAGCGGAATCCTGCTGGAAAACTCAATGACTTCCAGCAAACAAAGTATCATTGAACAGGTTCTAAAATATCGTCCTGATAGTTTTTTTTTATCCTTTTTCACAAAAATGGAGTTTTGTGGTGCCATCAAAGCAAACTCCCCACCAAACCATCATTGAGGAAGGGCGATGACCTCTTTCCAGTCTTTCAATGACTCCTGGGTTTCTTTAGAGATGTGAGTGTACACACGATCATTTTGGTGATTAAATTTTTCTTTAATTGTAAAAATTGCCTCATCGCTAAACAAAATCTTTCGGTAAAGACCAAGGAACACTTTGCATCTATCCACTCTAATTTTTTTAGGGAAGTGGTTAGTCACTGTCCTGTCATACTTCGAAATGCAGCCATCCTAAGGTCACTTTTAATTATGCGAGACATTGATCTGACAGAGATTCCCATTTCTCAAGACATAGGATTTGTTGCTTTTGAATGGCATTTCTTCTGAATTGAGAAGCCACTGCTCTCAGAGCATTTGCCATTCTCACAGTGCGGGGAGGGTCCAGTCGAGGTCTGTCACATACAGATAGGGTCTCATTATAGTGCAGTACATGAACATACGGCTGATACCCAAAGGATTCTCAAAGTGTTGGAAATCTCTGACCTACATTTTTCAAATTTTTTTCGGGGGATCACAGCTATTTGGTTTTCTTTATCACCCCACTCCATCTTAACTGAACGAAAGAAAAATACAAACTAATTGCGATTATTATCCTGACATGTAAAGAAAATAACCTGATAAGAGTTAAGGATTATCTAAATAATACCAAACGATGTAAACAAATCTCAACTTATGTAACAGTATTTATGGCAGAACTAGGTATAGTTTAGCTATTAAATTAGTAATTAGCATGGTATTAAAGTACCTCAAAATATGGAAACATATATTTATTTAAAGCAGAGGTATTCTGAACTTTTTATTTTAAGGGGTCAGATTGATTCCTCCACTACTCAGATCAACTATAATACAGTTAAATTGTTTGTTTTAAAATTAATAATGAACGTCCATGATAAACAAAAAAATTCTTGTCCGGCCTTCAAACAATTGGTAATTATTATGAAACTATTTATATTTATTAAACTTAATTTTTCATATTTGTTAATTTATATTTAAATATGCTCTTTTTTCATATTACTTATTTATTGATATGTTTTGTTTACACTAATTATTTGGTTCATTTATTTTTACTTTTAATAAACTTCTCTTTTTCATTTATTTCTAACACAAAAACATTTTCTTAGTACACTGAAATGTTTTTATTATTGCTATGATTATATAACCATAATTTCGTTTGTACGTTTTATCTTTTTCTTCACTTATACTTTTATATTTATCGTTTTACTGATGTAATTATTGTATTTTTTGGCTCTGATGATGATCCACATGTTTAGGTCAAAACGTTGGCAAATTCAATAAATAAATTTTTGAATGCACATCCTGACCATTTTTTATCCTTATAATTTCAAAATTCAACTATAAAGGCATCTTTAAAGTACATAATAAAAGTTTGTTGCTCATTAAAGAAACATATTTTATTATTATTTTTTATGATTTATTTTACAATGAAATGAAAATAAACAATGGGATGGATTTTCAGTGTTAGCGGACCAGATTAGTATCATAGTTTGAAGATGAATGATGTGAAGTAATATTTAAATATTTAGATAGTACTTCAATCTAGCTATGATGTTAAAATATCACTAGGACTCTAAATTGGATATATTCTGGGTCATATTAAAATTGATTTCTTAGATAGAAATAGGATGGCAACCAAGAAAAGCCAACCGTAGGTAATTTTATCTAATTCTCTATGGCACAATGCACATACAACTGGTAACAAGAAGAAGTGCAGTGGAGGTGAGGTGCAACACAGTGCCTTTGAGATAAAAATATGGCCGATGTGACAAGGTTTAAAAGAAACATGCCCACTGTCATTAGTTATGCTATCTTTATCAAAGGCTAGTAGTCACAGTTGACAATGATAGGACATGAAATAGTAATAATACAATTCTTAGATACATTTCCAACTCATGTTTTTTTTTCGTTATGAATATGTTTTAATCATTACAAAAGAATTCAAAATTTCCTTTAGCTGTTCAAATCTGAATTTAAAAAACAAGATCTGCAATATTCTCACTCCATTAAGTATTTAAACGACATAATTTACTCTTAAACGATGTACTAATGGATATTAAAACCATAGTGATAGTACGTGAGTGTTGGTGAACAGAAATAATACTTAACAAACTTAATTTTCTAAAGCAGTTATTTTTTTCTAGTAACTATTCATTGATCCTCATAGTGCACTCAGTTCCTATAACCTGACTAAAAATTGTAACAGTTATGCTATAGTTTTTGCTATAATTATAACAACTTTTGAAAACGATTTCCTAGACCTAGAAAATGAATCTACATGAACAGATCAAAACTATTTGAATTAATTAAGAGACTTAATTACCCATCATCAAGATCATCTGCGCTCCGGTGTTGTTTTTTCTGGGTACTATTAGGTTCCTCACCACGCATACGCCTTAATCTTTCTTCTTCCAACTCTCTTAATTTATTAGCTTCTTCTTCAGCGATCTCAGCTTCACTCTTAAGTTTATTACTAGGCTAATAAAACAATAAATATGATCAAATGTAGCTTGTACACATCATAAAAATATGAATTTGTTCATGAAAATGTAAATAGATATCTTTCTTGTTTAGAATAATTATTTAATATTTTGATAAAAATTCTGTTAAAGAAATGATAATGCTGTACATACCGTTCCTCTCGGCTCAAACTTTAGTTCATTCATCAGTACATCATAAGAGTCTTTCTTATCTACTAAATCTTCCTGTTTCCCCATATTGACGTAAGGAAGAAGCTCCTTCCATTCAGCATCCAACTCTTCAGTTTTTTGTAAAGTTTTTTCTTTAGCCATTTGTCTCTCAGCTTTCCTCTTCTTACTTTCAGCAATAAGTTGATCTATTATTGCAGCTCTAGATGTTTTGCTTTCTCTTAGAGTACCTCCTCCAAAATTGGCTTCCTCCACAAAATTAGCTAAACAAAATTTATTTATATAATTTTAGATACATACGAATATGTGTACATATAAATTAGAATAAATGAAATAAAAGAGCTTGTCCCACTTTGATGGATTGTAAAGGATCTCATGACCACTCTACAAACAGAATTTTGAGAGTGTCTAAAAATAGATAGAGGTGAGCAAATCTGCTGGAAGTTTGTCATTTTAAAGCGAGTGTGGCAAGAGGAAGTTAAAAGGAGTGATGTCATTAAAGGTGATTAAGGTCCCAATTTTTATTGAACAAGAACAGTAGGGAACTCACAAAAATCATAATCTAAATAAAATGAATTATTTTTAATGGGAACAAATCCATGTTTGGCCAATCGTGGAATTTCTTTTATAGCGTAGAAAATCACTATCTTGACCTACCCCACAAAGTGGAGCAACATGATAAGTAGTACTGAGAAAATAATTACGAATATTTTATACTACATGAAAACTACATACCATCTAATCCTTTGGATTCGTTATAATCTTCATCATCACTTACTATGGGATCTTCAAAGTTTTCAATTTCAGCAATTGATTGACCTTTATGTGTCAAAACTTCATCATCAGCAAGATTAAATATAGCTTTCTGCAATAAAAAATATAAATACTAGAAATGAAAACATTAATTTTGTCCATAAATAGAAACGTTACTATACAAGTGATTTACAATACCAAAGAACTACAAACTCAAGTAAAAATAAAAAGGTATTTAAAAATCTTACCCGTTTATGAGCTTTCATTCTTTCAGCACTGAATCGGGCAATGATCTTATCTTCTGCTGTCATTGCTGAATTTTTTTCACCTATTCTTCTGTCAAAAAATTTGTTGTTTTTATTTAAGACTTTGTATTCTTGTAGAAGAGTTGCCTTTCTCTAAAATCCAAATATAATTACTGACTAATTATAACATTTCTGCTGAATCAAAAATTATCTAAGGAAATACTATTAACAACAAACTTACCTTTTTAAGAGCTTTAGCCTTTGAAACTCCCGGTAAACCCTTGTCTGTTTTTAATTGCCTGCCCAATACATTAAACTTTTGTTTGTTCACATGAACTTCAAAGGGATTTGAACTTCTTTTTATATTTGTTTTTAGATTTACTCGCTCGGCGAGATTTTTCTTCTTGTGTTTCACCATATTTATAACGAGTTTATAACAACTTAATACACGTGAATATAAACATGACTATAACAAAATAATAACCTCCTCTTTCATCAGCCTTCTATTTACCATTTGAACGTTAATAAAACTTATTAAAATTAATACAAAAACCGTTAATTGATCAGAATATAGAAACAAATATTAATTGAATTATTTTCAATATTTGAAATAAAATAAGAGACATTATTTAACAAATTGTCACTTATGTTGTTTTCAAGAATTATTTAAACACCATTTAATATAACAGCCCTATTCCATAACCTCCTCAAAACTCAAGTACATTTTAATCAAAATTGTAGTTTATCGTAATCATTACAATGACAGTTTTACATTTAATATCCAAAACGGATTATGACAAAGTTGCAAAGTAAGTATCTTCTTCAAAGTATGCTGGCCCTAACAATATTAGGGTTTTCACTTTGTATTGCCTTTTATTTTTATCTGATTAATATTTATTTCATTATTTAGTATGAACAATTTTTTTGGTAGGATCAAGAAACTTTTTTAATACCAAATTTTAGGGAATTACTGCTATGTTATGCATCCTCTGAGTCAAATGCAGGATTAGTTAAAAGATAGTAGAATAAAATCCATGAGATGGTAGTTTCTAATTATTCAGTTATTGTTTCCATGATCATTTCTTGAAACTTTTGCAGTTAGTTTTTACTCATATTCAAATATCGTTTATTATTTTTATTATAATGATTTTATTGAAAATATAATTTTACAAAAATCTATTATATTTATTATGGAAGGGGACAGTTCAGTAAATAAGTGACCTTGTGCTTCTATTCCTCAGGATCTGGTTATAGTCTGGATACGGCAGACATATATTTTATCCGTTGTAGATTAACCATAGCGTCTGTACTTCACAAGTGTCACTGTTACTTGGGGACAGTCAAGATCACATCAGTTGCATTGCCAATGAAGTTTTCAAAATGGCCAAGTGGTACTGGAAGTTGATGGAGGTGACTGATCCCCTTTATATGACCCCAGCCTCATCTGATAAGGACCTTTTGAGCGAGCCGAAGTTGCAGTCTAATTAAAGAGAGATTACACTTTTAACATGGTTGTCACCTAGGACTCCACCTGGACAAACGTCTAATTTGGAATCCTCATACCAGACTGAAACGACAAGAAACAGCTCGACGTTTCCGACTACTTCAACACTTATTAGACAAACGCTCTAACCTTCCAATTAATTACAAAAGACTCATTTACATGACTATAATAAGGCCTATTTGGACTTATGGAGTTGAGCTATGGGGCTCCACCAAACCTTCAAATTCCTCTAGTATCCAATCCAAAATCCTTCGTAAAATCCTCTATGCTCCTTACTTTGTTACAAATAAAATTATCCATAATGACCTTAATGTTCCTTATGTATCAGATTTGGCCCAATCCAGGTATCTTTCCTTCCATAATAAACTTCATAACCATCCCAACCCTCTTGTTTCTAACCTTGCTTCCTATTCAATTCCTGATAACCCTCTGAGGCGTCTGAAAAGAAGATGGCCACGTGATCTCCTAATATAGACATATTATTAGAGTGCTACCAATGGATAGTTTCTCAACATGTGTTTCATGTCATTATATTCATGTGCGAATTTACTAGATGTATTTTTTACAGTTGTAAATATCATATAAATAAATAAATAAAATAAAAAACATGGTTGTCAATACTCACTCGAATTCTTTCTACTGTGTGATCAATTTTATATTCAGTCAGCACAGAGTGATATTGTGAAGTTTTACCCTTCTGAAATCTATTCAGTGATTACCCTTGATTAAGAAAAACTGGGAGACCCTAGTTAAATCGCCTCCTTGCTTAAGTTTGATCTAGAATGTAATGCTTTTTAGCAACTATTGATCATTTACAATACAAGATATATATCATATCCTTGTTATACTTTAATCTATAATGCTCTTGTATCACTTCAGATTCAGGCATGAAAATTCTTTGCAACTGATTAATGTTTAAAAAACTAATTATATCGTTACTGCACCTAGCTCGAGTTGTATAGAATGCACATTTCACTATAATTTGTTATTTATTATTTTTTTGTATGGTATGACTTAGAACATTAGATTTTTCTTAATTAATAATTGTTGGCCACAATAGAATTTTAAAGTAAAAATCACTTATTTTCAGTACTTATAAAATTGTATGTTAAATAAGTATTTAAATATTAAGCAAAATAGAGACGATTTAAGGTTAATAAAATTAATTTGTTTGAGTATTATTATCCTGGAGGAAGATATCAATATTTATTTTGTTATCAGATATGTAGTTTGTTTAGATTTTTGTGAATTTTAAACCAATAAATTTTGAAGTGCTCCATAATGCATATACTGCACCAATTATTTTTTATTTGTTTTATGATAAGCATTGAAATCTTATTTTTTATAAATATTTTTCTGATACAAATATGTATATTTACTTATAAAAAATTATTATTAATATTTGATGCTATTCTTTATTGAAATTATTTCTTACGTTATTGTTTATTAGCTCAAAATATGTGGTTATTCACTTTTTTGCGGAATGGGTAGAACAGTGTAGGGATATGAACAATGTTCTAGATGAAATGGCGAAAAAGGTCACTTACAAAGTAAGTTAACCAAATAATTAACCATTATAAAATTTTTTTATTTATTATATCTTGTTAATTGTTTAAATATATTTTTTAGGAAGTCATCTTCTCTAAAATACCTGCTGAACAAGTGCCAGAAGTGTCATTAAAATATAAAATTACAGCTGTACCAACAATCATAATTTTACAAAATGGTAGCGAAGTTGACCGGGTTGATGGTGCTCATCCCAGTCAGCTTAACAAGAAGTTAGATGCTATGGTAAATTTTCTTATAGCAAATTTATTTGTTAAGTATAAATAATAAATAGATAATTTTTAAAAGTAACCATATATGAATATATAGAGATGGGTAAGAAATTAACTGTTGAAATTAGTCTAAGAAATAAGTCTAACAAGAATTGTGTTAGTCTAACCCACGGATCTCCTAACTTTTTGACCTTATTGAGACCTCCATCTACATCCTCTGAGCCACGGCTTGTGATGAAAAAAAAAAATTATGTTCTATAAATGACACTTCAGTTGTGAAATGATTTTTCGAAGAGAAAATGTTGTACAGGAATTTTTCTAAATTTCATACTTTTTAAAACTATTAAAAATGTAATCCAAGAAACTTTCAGTGGCTGGATTTGATGTGCTTGCTTGCTTGCCCGCGGGCCATAGTTAGGAGACCTCTGGCCTAACCAGTTCTTGTTAGACTTCCAAACTATAGCCCTGATGATGACCCACATGTTTGGGTCGAAAAATCGAATAACTCATTAAAAGAAATTTTTTAATACAAATCCTTACAATTTTTTTTTCATCCTTATGTATGAATATAATATTATTACCTATAAATTTTCCTTTAAATAAATAAAATAAGTTCCAACTCTTGATAATTTATTCTGGTTTCTTATCAACTGATAATTGTTCAAGTAGACTCTCCGATATACTTGAGATTGCCTTTTAGAATATATTACAGGAGATATAAAACTTTAACATTAAATTATATTTATCTATAAAATTAAATTCAGGAAGACAATCTAAATGAGGTTTTGAAAAAAAATGGTTTAAGGCATAGCATACCCTAAAACTTTGACTTAAACATTCATATAACTTGGCACACCACCTGAGATTTGATCATGTTACTAATAAACATTTGTCATAGAAGATATAAAATGTTATTTATAAAAGTTTATTCAATGGATAATACAATATACATTACCGTATATTTACTTAAGAATAATAATAAATTGAAAATATAGTTAAAATTTAAAAATCAAATGTTTTTACATTCTCAACTTCATCAATAAAAAAACTGAAAATAAACAAAAATACGTAAGTGAAAGTAAAAAGCTACGCAAGTATATGTTCGATGAATTTTAACTTGATTACTAAGTTCTCTTTAACTCGTAAGTGTTTTCATCTTCTCTAATCTTCTTAAATTGAATGAACAGCTGTGTAAGATTTGTGATCGGGGCCCCAAGATACTCCCATGTCTCTCACCACTACGCTGAGTTAAATTGGCTTTTCCCCTCCTTCCGAAGACAATATTTCCTAGGTATGTTCCTCTACCAAATCATCATCAACCATCATCCTTCTTACGCCTACAACCTTCTCCAGTTCAAATCCCCAGTCCATTCTCTGTCCACAAGATCTCGACCTTCTAACCTTTACATGCCTTTTTACAGATCTGCCTCATTCCAAAACTCCTTTATTGCTCGCTCTGTCAGTTTCTGGAATTCCTTCCCTATCAAAATTCGACATTCCCCATCCATATCCACATTAAAAACCCTCCTATTCCAATTCCTATCCCAAAAACAGTCAGATAGTTGAGTTGCTAACCATTCGACAACATACATTTATTTCATGCCATTCATTGTCAAATATCAATTCTAAATGATAATGTATTTATATATTAATCAGGCACTTTATATTGTCAGATTCAACTTTCTGTTTTCTCAACAGAAACACAAAGCTGATTTTAATAAAGAATTTAATATATTTTGAATTCTTAATTGTTTTCTTAAAAGTATATACTGATATATTAGTGCAAATAGCTTTAAGCGTCTTGTCATAGTGTTAATTTTTTTGTATATAGAATGTTTACTTTATATTTTCTTTTTTTCGATTGATTTTATTTTGGCCAGATGTAATCTTTTAATTTTGTTCTATTTTGTTATTCTCAAGGGACTTTGTCCCAGAATAAAGTTATTTTCTATCTATCTATCTAAATTGGTGTAGTCATTAATTAAATAAAAAGTTAGTCCTCTTTAAACGTGTTAAAAAGGTTGGGTGGACATTTTCACATTCTTTTATCAGAAGACAGCCTTCGATTGTCTAAACCAGGAGTCTCTAAACTTTGAGACATTCATCCAAGTTTCGCGGGCCATACCTTGTGATGAAAAAAAAAAATCTTGTTCGATAAATCACACTTCAGCTGTGAAATGAGCTAAAATATAAATATAGAAATAACTTCATTAACATACATACATTGCAGAGCTAGCTTAAAAGTATAGAGAGGGAGAGGGAAAAAAAATTAATACTTATAATTATATTTGGTTATACATATGTAAGAAAATTACATTTGAATATTAGATAATGGGACATGGTTAATAAGTAAAATTAATACAAAGTGGGAAAAAGGATGATCATACATTGGTGTAGAGTGTAAATGTAAATTTAGAATAAAATAGAAGAGAGATCATACAAAGAAGGAATATTTAGAATAATGAACAATTAAATGAATTAATTAATAATAATTGAGAGTAGATGAAAATAATAGAATAGAAAAATATTCTATTCTAAGTTATTTTTCCCTTATAAGACTTAAAATGTGTCTATATGTAAGAGAAATACAGTTTTTGTCTACTTTGTGATTAACGGGATTCTGTTCCATGGGAATGTGGATAGATTCGGAAATGAGTCTTTTTTCATGGTTAGGGACCGTGGAAAGGATAGAGGTTTTTTCAAAATCAAATGAGTGGTTGAGGGTTAAAGCATGTTCTGATAGTTTAGAGGCGGAAGGATTCCGGGAAGTTATGGACGTTTTATGTTGGGAAATGCGGGTTTTGAGATAGTTTTTGGTTTCACCAATATAGGAGCTATTGCAATTAGGAGTAGAGCAGGGTATCCGGTAAATTACATTAGATCGGTGTTGTAAGAGTATGGGATCCTTCAAGTTGGTGAAAAGAAAAGAAAGTTTGTTATGGGACTTAAGGCCAAGGCGTAAGTTGGTTATAGTCGATTTTAGGAATTTTTGTATATTGTCTGAGAGGATAGGAATATAGGGGAGAGATTTGTATATGAAAGGAGTGGTAGATGATTGTGGGGAGTTGGGAGAATGGGAGGTTGTATTATTTATTGTACTTACTCTTTATAATTTTAATAAGCTTATTCACATTGTTTATAAATTATGTCTAAATATTATGTAATTGCCACAATTCTCTATCTTTTTGTATCTTGTCCCTTCTAGCCCTGATGAAGACCTGCAAAGTCGGGTCGAAACGTTGGCTTTCAATAAAATAGTTTTACCACTATTTAGCCTTTTTATGACCGCAACCCTGGACCATCTCCTTCCTTTATAATGCAACGGTCAACTATTAAATATTCAAAGAATTAATAACGTATAACTAGTTTTTTTTTTTTTTTTTAGTTAAGTGTTCCACTGAAACAATCACCTAATAAACCTATTAAGGAGAATACTACATCACAAATAACTAAAGAGAAAAAAGTTGATTTGAACGAAAGACTGAATAGGCTGATTAATTCATCTGATGTTATGCTATTTATGAAAGGTAATGCGGACCAACCAAGGTGTGGATTCAGCCAGAAATTGGTTGATATCTTAAAACAACATAATGTAGAATTTAAAACGTTTGATATTCTAAACGATCAAGAAGTAAGAGAAGGATTAAAGAAATATTCCAATTGGCCTACATATCCACAGGTCTGAGGTTATTAGATACGAGGTGATTATCCTTAGTTTTCAGAACAGTGAATTAATATTTATTCTTTAATTGTAGTTATATATCGGTGGTGAACTAATAGGAGGATTGGATATTGTCAAGGAACTCGTAGAAGCTGGGGAATTCGAGGAAAAATTTCCAAAAAAACATTCATTAGAGGATAGGTATGAGTATAGTTTTCTCATATTTATTATTATTACTATTTTTAAGTATTTTCTAGTTAATAATTTTTTTAATAAATTATGCTTAATTGAATTAAGTTTACAATTTTAATTTATTTGGTGAATCGTACTTCTGGTGAACTTATTGTCCCTATTTAATTCAAAACTAGCCGAGCCTCACAGTAAATTTGAGCCTTCACTTATACATAATCAGTTCATGACCAAGTTCATATAATTATTTGCAGAACATCCAAAAATGATGTGGAAAAACGATAAGGTCATTCACCTGAGCTGATTTTAGTGAAAAGATTGCAATAAGATCCCTTACTTAGCTTAAATGTGTAGTTTCAGTGTCTGTCCTCTACATAAAACAAATCAATTAATCGAAAAGCATCACCAATGAAATACTAAAGCAGAAACCGTGAATTTTGCTGAAGACTACCCACCTTGGTCACAACGGATCTGACCGAAAATCAGCGCAAAGATCCCAGTCATAACAAAAAAAAAAAAAGTGACGTAGACACTCTTGTAGCCAAAGCCTTGCACTCTAGACCACATTAACTCGGCCTATCCTAAAAATAAATGGACGAGAGTATACACACATGAGTCTGCTAAAAATGCCATTGCAAGCGGAGAAGGGAGCATCCATATTGAATTTCCCAATGGACATGTTCTCCAAAAAGCTCTCCCCACTGGACTCGTACTCAAGGAACTATAGAGCCGAGCACTACTCCATCTTGATCGCAGCCAGGATCCTATAGAGTCTTAAGAGATGCCCACTCTCATGCATTGATTGTATTCATGACAGATTCAGAATCCGTTCTTGAATGCCTCAAAAATTAATGGAAGAGTACACTATATACATTAGGGTACTACTTTATTAGCAGGCCGGGTCGAAACCTCACTTCTTATCTATGTTATCTAACGTCACATCACATAACCTCCCTCTTCTTGTCCCGCCAAACCTTTCAGTTATTACATTGTTTATTTTTCAGTTATTCCCTTATTACATTCACTTATTAAATTATTTATTTTTGGCCCGTTCGTGTTTATTTTTCATATTTTGTTAGTTTATTTTCGTCAATGTTCTTTAAGTGTTGTTTTTATTACTTCATTTTGATCTTTTATATATTATATGATATATCATACGATTATGGGGCTCAGCTAAGTGGAGAAATAGAATACATAGAGGAACTGCCAAACAAGACCTCAATTCATGACGATGAAGAGGACCCGTTTCTCACTATTTTAAATAGCATAAAACTATTTTGCGAACCAAAATAAATAAGACAAAGTGAAAATAAATTGTACATATGTCGTTGATATTTTTTCTTTTATGTGTACATATGTTCTTTAAGTGTTTTTTTATTATTTCATTTTAATCTTTTATATGTGCATATCTTCTTTAAGTGTTTTTTTATTATTTCATTGATATATGTGTCGTAAAATAAAAGTATTTTTTTTGTTTACATTCATATTCACATTTGTTTTTGTTTCTGTTTACACTTTCAATAATACGAATAATATGAAGATAGGAATTAGGAGAAGGCTTATCGGAATTATCAGTGTTGAGGTTATAAACATTGGCAGATAGCAGTCAGTGCCGGCCTGCTAGTGAAGAAGTACCTACATTAGCTGAAGAACTAGAAGATCTAAAAGTACAGTACCACAAGGTGGTTCTACAATGGATTCCAGAACACTGTCGGCTTGCGAGGAATGAAATTGCAGATCAATTGCAGGATCTAAAGAAGGAACATCGCTCCCCCAAATTAGCAACATCCCTAGATTGGAAGTATTATTAATAAAGCCACCATAAACCAGAGGTGGAAAGCAAGTCTCTCAAATCATAATCCTCATGTCGATTATTTCAAGCTAATCAGAAGAGAACAAGTCATTTTTTGCCTCAGAACTGGACATAACCGCCTAAAATCATACCTCTTCAGGAAATTCAAGATACGGCTCAGTCCCCTTTGTGAATGTGGCCAAAATGAACAAACCACAGAGCACGTGCAAAGCTGCCAGCTGCTAGATGACATGTAAAGGCATATATGGCCCCAACTTACAGACCTTGGAACCAAGCTGTTAGGAAATCTTGAGGACCAAAAAAGTAGAACCACTAATTTTGTTTTTTTTATTTCCTGAAATAGCCAGATAGAGAACAAAGAAGAAGTGCCTTACAAAATTTCATTTTTTAGTTGGTGGCACGTGCACAGATCTTCGTTATTGGACTCCTATGAATTTAGAGAAAACTTGGATTTTAAAATTAATTATTCTTACCATATATTTTATTTACAAATATCTGAAAAGCTAAAAAGCCTCAAATTTATATATATTATTGTCAAACAATCTTAATTTAATATATTGTAACATCTCTCTCTTATATTTTACAAATAATAATATGACCTCATGGAAGATTGTGTTATAACGTTGGGATACTTCTTAAATAAATAGGAGGTTATTAAATAATAAATAAAATTATAAGAGTATTAATATATTTATTTATCCCAAGGTATGGGTTACTGACAATCAGATCAAACTAATATTAACTACACTAAACACTGTTTAATTTTAAAATAAAGTCAAGTATGGATTGTCAAGCTAACCTTTTTTTGTATATATACTGTTTCTTCCTTTGTTCCACTAAATTCATTTGTTTTCTAACATTTTCCTATGTTCTGCCAAACACATCTTTTTTAAAATGGTGACACTTACTTCTATTGAACTCAAGCTCCCTGGGAGATCCTATCTCTTTTCATTCCAAAGAACTAGTCTCTGTCAAACAAAATCTTTCAAGATGGTAATACTATTACTGGGTTTTACCCACTGGAGCCCGGATTATTTCTCCTATCCTCTCTTCACTGCAGCCACACAACTGCTTGTCAAAACAAAAATCTTTGTCCCTCTCCTATTTGGGATTTTCCTTTTTGGAGTAACTACAGAGCAGCCATTCTCTTTTTCTTGAACTAGTGAAACTAGATTAGCTTGCCTTTAATTTTTTTGAGTTGTTTAACATTAATTTATTAAACCTTTTTACTCACTTCCAATAAAGGTGTACATTACAATATTTTATGTGAATTATAAAAAAATGCATTACATTACTCCCTTCTTGCATGTAATTTGATAAAACTGTATGAAAATACATTTTTAAAACCACACACAAAAGTATATAAATATATGCAGTGCATTTAGAAAATGAGTATTTTCATAAAATGTTTTTATGAAATTTGGGACGGAACCAGATAATGGAGAGTCAAGTCTGTTCTACATACCTGAATAATTATTTTATGAGGAAAAATTAACCATTACTAAATACCATTAAGCAATATAAGTTAGTTTTAGTATTAATAAACCAGCCTGATATTTCTTGAAATCTTTATTATTTTTAAGGGAAAAATATATTGTTATAGGCTGAAGAGTTTAATTAACAAATCAAAGATAATGGTATTCATGAAAGGAGACCGCGAAAAGCCAAGATGTGGATTCAGCAGGCAATTGGTTCAAATCCTAAATGATGCTGGGTAAATATGTTCATGCAAAAGCTTATATGTTGACTATTTTAAAAACTTTTACGATTTCATATTAAGCTCTGCTAAAAACTGAATTAATATTCTGCTAATTGATTTTTTTCAGAGCTAAATACGAAACTTTTGATATACTAGAAGATGAAGATGTGCGACAAGGATTGAAAACCTTTTCGAATTGGCCTACATACCCTCAAGTATACGTTAATGGAGAGCTGATTGGGGGTTTAGACATCATTAAGGAACACTTAGAAAATGGTGAACTAAGTGGTTTGTTAAATATCTAAATATCAGTCAACCCATGTAAATTGTTAATACGCTCTTCATCTTTCATTTTAGTTAATAAATTATTTGTACTTATTTTCAATTGAATTAATACCTGTTTTCTGTATTTATGTTTTCTTTGCTATACTTCCTTCCTCCAAAAGTATACTTATCCTTTTTGACATTTTATTTATCAAAGTATGTTCTGTATAAAGTACAGTGATTTCCAAAAAAAATACTGTTTAAAAATTAGCTATCCATCCTTCATACAGATATCATACATAGCTGGCTAGTATTGATTTTTATTTTAGTTTAAATAATTTTTATGGTGTAGAATATTGATATTTAGTTCACAAAATATGTAAAGATGTTAAATTCCTCGATTCTAGACCAACTAAGTCGAATTTCTAGAGCTATCACATTAAATACCCCTCAAATGGTTTAGTTTAAATAATCTCTCAAATGATGACCGACTGCAGGACTATTTAATGACAGATCCTCAAATCAAATTTAGGCATATTGATTAGATAAATATAATCAAATAAAATCCCAGATAGTTAAGAAAAAAATAAAAGTATAACTTGACCCTTTTATTGTTGAACGATGATATATCATCGTTTGTTACACTTCCAGAAAGTGCTGATGATACATTACTTTGTACACGATAGCGCATCTTAAAATTCTCTATACTTCCATTCAACATTTTAAGAAACTAATAATTTGAAAAGAAGTTTTATATCTTTGAATCAAAAGAATAATCAAACACATCAATATCTTGAATAATTTGCTGTAAGACAAAAATTATCAAAAGTCCTCTAACTTTATTATTTAAAATTTTCCATCTCATTCACTTTAAGTGTAATCTTGAAAGAAAATTCTTATTGTGTGCGGTGCGCGAATCACGCAACTTTCACTTACCACCCTTTTGTAAACAGAAATAAGTATTTTCAAAGGAAAGTGATAATAAAAATTATAGACATCCCAAACCATTGTTTAAAACTATTAATTACCATATGTTTTTCATAGAAGTCTAATTTATTTATGTACCCTAACCATTTCATTTTGACTGTATATTTCAATTATTTATTTGATTATAATAAATAATTAAGTTCCACTAAATGTTTTTAGTCCGACAACACTGCGACTATAAAGAAGGCCTCTATATTTATTTATATATCATTGTGGATATTTTTATTTATTTAAGTACCGATACATATACAAATTTTAATTTTTATATTGCTGCAATCTATACAATTAAATAATACCAATGCTAGCATATTTGAAGACCACATAAGTATATGTATAAAATAATGTCGGAGTTTGTATTATATTAAGCTCGTGTTACGTATGGAAGCCTAATCTTTCGGCCGAGGTCGGGCGCGCTCATGTTTCTTCAGTCCCTCTATTACTGCTATTCTCTGTTGCGATCTCTTATTTCTCTTTTAGTTAATCATAAAATTCTTTCATATTTTGTAATTAATTTTTTGTACCACGTTACAATTTGAAATGGTTATTTTTTAATTAAATATTTAATTATACAGGGCCATTTAAGCCCTGTTGGAGAACACCAATGAGGAGAAAACCTACATTATATTAAAAATTGCTTAATTTTACATATTTTGTACCAGGTTACAATTTAAAATGTAAAATGGTTATTTTTTAATTAAATATTTAATTATACAGGGCCATTTAAGCCCTGTTAGAGAACAAAACAATGAGGCGAAAACCTACATTATATTAAAAATTTCTTAATTTTACATTGATATAATAAATTTAACCAAATTCATTTAAGCTGTTTTCGAGAAAATTGAAAAGATATGTTAAATCTATGATATAAAATGACACTTCTGGTAAGCCGATTTGGATGAAAACATTGCTGTAACATCTCAGGCATATACAACAAATCTTAAATATGCCATTTCAGTTTCGTACAAATTTCCATTTTTGAACTAGACTAATCACATATACACAGACCATTTTGCGAGACTATGTTATTTGGACTCAGGAGACCTAAAAACGTGCATTTCTGTTGAAAACTCTGATTCAAAAATGTTAACAATTGCAATACTTTCCTGTACTATATATTTCATTTATAGGTAAGTGAAAATAAAATTAAGTGACAGGTGAATAAGCAATGATTACACATTTTATCTCAATATATTGAATCTTAAAATTTTCGATGCATATTCATATTACCGATCAAATATTAAGTCAATTTGATTTTATAGTGAATCAAGGTAATAAAATTATATATGTATGATATTTAATCCTGATAAAATTGTATATAAGTAATAATTGAATTATTAACAGTATAATTAAAATATTTTATTATTAACCTTAAAACTTTTAAGTATATAACATCTTATTTTAATATGTTGAATCTTAAAATTTTCAATATATATTCATATTATTGATCTTTTATCTTGGATTTCATAATAATTCATGGTTGACAAATTATACGACATCAATCAGGATAACATCATAAAGGAGTAATAACAATTGAATTATTAACAACATAATTAAAATATTTTATTATTAACGTTAAAACTTAACAAAACATATTTATATTTTTTTACATATAATTTAAAAACCAGACCCATATTGCTGGTCCCACTTAAGGTATGTTTCCAAATCTTGATCAGAAACACTTGATTTCACTCGTTTCAACGCCACCATAAAATCATCAATATTCACAGGACGAACCTGTAAAAAAATCATTAGCATTCAATAATAAATGAATCGAATGGCGAAATTACTATTTATGAGTAGCAGAATTGTTGAATCTAATCTATCAATATTAGAAACTTCAAGGGTCTTTAAAAACAGACACTTATTAAGAAAAATTCATTGAAAAATGTGTACTTACTCATATATAGAATACCTCAGTTCTAAATGGCCAAACTCTGGGAGAGAGGTAGAGGGGGAATTCTAGACAAAATTACTAACAAAAAAAGTTCATTTGAAGCATGGGCTGATTCCAGATGGAAAAGGAGTTGAAACCAATTTTCTTCCTTAAGATGGAGAGGTTTTATTGAATATGAAAATATTGCACAAAAAATATTCAAGATAATTAAATTCTAAGCACACCATTGTAAAATAGATATAATTACCTTTAAGAAAATAGTACCCCCATACCAGACTGAAACAATTAACGTTTTCGACTACTGCAGCACTTACTAGACAAATGGTCTAAGCTTTCAATCAAATAAAAACTACTCATATATATATATATATATATATATATATATATATATATATATATGACAATAATAAGACCTATTTGAACTTACGGAATTGAGCTTTGGGGCTCCACTAAACCATCAAATTCCTCTTGTATCCAATCCTTACGATTTACAGTTGTAACTATTTACAATTTTATGAGGACTGGATGGATAAGAAATGATTAAACAGTTGGGATTTAAAGGTAGGAAGGGTTTTGGATTGACAGATGTGGGGAGGGATGGAGTTCCATATGGAAGAGGATTGAATAATAAAAGATTTATCGAAAGCAGCGGTTTGGTGGGCCATTATATATAAATCTGAAGACCGGGAACGGGTATTGTGGGAGCGGACAGAGGATTTAAATTGAAGGAGCTCGGCGATGTATGAAGGACGTCAGGAGTGAATTACTTGTAAGAGGAAGGATACCAGGAAATACTTATGGCGGTTGGAAGGATAAGGCCACTTCAACTCTGCATAGAAACAGGAAACAGGGGCGCCTCTTGGGATCCCGAAGATGTATCGTACAAAGCAATTTATCAAACGTAAATTAACGTATATACAAGTTTAAAAAATAAAAACTTTTCTATTTTCTGCAATGGATTTCCCATTTTGATTCTTAAATTATTGATCTAATATTCTTTAAATTAGCCACCATTTTTTAAAGCAGCGGCTTGGGAACGGCAGACAAGGTTCTTTTTATTTAGAATAACATAAACTTTCATAATTTATAATCAAACCTTCGCCTCCGATGAGGTCAGATTTTTGGACCCTGGCTCCAGGGCTATGACAGCAGGCTTTTCCATTATGAATCAGCCCGTGTATCAAATGAACTTATTTGTTTAGAATCACGCTCGCTCCTCAGAGTTCGGTCCTTAAAAACTGAGGCATCCTGTATAGTATTTACCGATTTCCTTTAACCATTAATTCCTCACAACTCTAAACTAATTAATATACACTTTGAAAACTTTATACAAAATATTATAATAAGTCAGCATAAGAGGATAATGCTAAATAATAGACAATTAGAGATCATTTGTTTTATACTCAGAGGAATAAATTGAAACGGAACAATTATTTTTTCAAACAAAAGTCAAATTATCAATGTAATTCATTTTACCTCATCAGCTGAAATCTGGAACATGTCCGTAGACGCAATCGACCTAATTGGGCCAAGACACGCTTCTTGGCACAGGTTTTTCATATCAGCACCTGAATACCCATCGGTCAAAGTAGATATTTTTTCTACTTCTTCGGGGGTTAAACTATTTCTTTCTAATTTCATCAGGTTAGTAACAAGCTGATTTCTAGCCTATAAAAATAAAAAAATAATTATAGAAGTCTAAAATATTTTTTTATTATTTCTTAATGATATTTACAACTGTATTATATAAATACATCTAGTAAATTTGAACATATGGATATAATGACATGAAAACACTTGTTGAGTAACTACCCAACGGTAGCACTCTAATGATATGTCTACATTAGGAGATAACGGGGCCATCTTCTTTTCAGACGCCTCGGAGGGTTATCAGGAATTGAAAAGGAAGCAAGATTAGAAACGAGAGGGTTGGGATGATTCTGAAGTTTATTATGGAAGGATAGGTATCTGGATTGGGCCAGATTTGAATAATGAACATTAAGGTCATTATGGATGGTTTTATTTCTAACAAAGTAGGGAGCATTGAGGATTTTACGAATTGGGCAATACGAGAGGAATTCGATGGTTTAGTGGAGCCCCATAGCTCTACTCCGAAAGTCCAAATAGGCCTTATTATAGTCATGTATATGAGTCTTTTGTAATTAATTGGAAGCTTAGAGCGTTTGTCTAGTAAGTGCTGAAGTAATCGGAATCGTCGAGCGGTTTCTTGTCGTTTCAGTCTGGTATGGTCTAAAATATAAAGTCATCATACTGGATCATGCGACCATTTTTTAAAAAAGTTTTCTGGGAATGTTCATTTACTTTTCTTTAGTATTTCAAATAACTTGAAAACTATGCATATCCCAGGACATTCCATATGCCCATTTGAAAGACAATTAAAATGTCTACAAAGGAAAATTAAAAAACAAAACAAAAAAATCTGGCTGATCCACTCACACAACTTTCATACCAACATCAAGGAAATTTAAGTCGCCATAATTTCCTCCATAAAAAAAGAAAAAAAAGGCAATTTCAAATCTAGAGATGAATTTTTATTTTTTAAATCAGACTTTGAATGTTGTAATGACTTGTTTTGAAGGAATATTATAACGTAACCAACTAAATAAACCAGATAAGACTTCTGTCATTATCTTATATTTCTATTTTAATTTTAATTGTGGGTTGATGGTTGACTGTAGAGAATAATTCAAGAGAAGGATGTTTGGACTGATCGGTTAAAATAAAAAATAGCAAAAATAAATAATATTTACTATGGAAAATAGAATGAGAGGAAGGAGAAAACTAAGATAAGGAAAATAAACGAACATGATCAATCCAAAAGCGTGGAGAGACGAAGGTATAGGTATGTTGGACCAATCTGTAACGGTTGACTGAAAAATTGGAACTAAATCACAGGAAAACCTCATACCAGATTGAAACGACTAGAAACCGCCCGACGTTTTCGACTACTGCAGCACTTACTAGACAAACGCTCTAAGCTTTCAATCAATTACAAACAACTCATATACATATATATGACAATAATAGGACCTATTTGGACTTACGGAATTGAGCTTTGGGGCTCCACTAAACCATCGAAATCCCCTCGTATCCAATCCTTACAATCCAAAATCCTTCGTAAAATCCTCAACGCTCCTTACTTTGTCACAAATAAAATCATCCATAAAGACCTTAATGTTTCATATGTTTCCGATTTGGCCCAATCCAGATACCTATCCTTCTATAACAAACTGCAGAACCATCCGAACCCTCTTGTTTCAAACCTTGCTTCCTCCTCGATACCTAATAACCCTCCGAGGCGTCTAAAAAGAAGATGGCCTCGGGATCTTCTAATATAGAACTTTAATTCGAGTTCTACGAATGGGTAGTTTCTCTTCATGTTGTACATGTTATATTACCAATGTCACATTTACTTGTATTTTTCATGTAATACAGTTGTAAATTTCATTAAAATAAAAAAACAACATAGGAAACATATATAATGGAAGAAGGATATATTATAGATAAATTCTATGAGTTATTCAATAACAGTTCAATTGAAAGAAGATGGAAATAATCTTGAAATAGTATAAAACAGAGATAATAAAAATTAAATAATAATGGAGTATTATGGAATTAAACGTAAAATGTGGGATTAAAGAAAACGAATTAAAATTAAAGAGGTACTATACTGTAATATAGTATATATTAAGGATAATATAGTATAATAATATAATATAGAATAAATTAAGAAGATAGTATAATGAAAAGATAATAAATTTTAAGTAATAATGGAGAATACCTGATCTACGTGAAACGTGAGATTAAAGAAAAAGAAAACTGAAAGTTGAACGGGAATGAGCAAATCTATTTATAAAGCAATTAAGGAGATGGTATAATGTAGAGGTAATATACAACTGTTTTTATTTTTGCTATTTTTTATTTTGACTGATCATCCCAACCCTCCTTCTCTTCAATTATTTTAATTTAAATTTAAATTTAAGATGGCACATCAACTTGGGTTAAAAATTTAGCGACCGAACATAATTACCAAATTTTGACTAAATATCATGACTATTTACTATCCAAGATAAATTTAAAATCAATGTATACTTTTGAGTTATTTCCAAAATGTTTTCTTTTCTTCATTACTTTTTTTGGGGGGAACGTACTAAATATATAAAAATTAAAAGGGCTTTAAGTAGAAGACTATTGGCAAGTTTCATCAAAATCGTTAGGTAGTTTTAGCACTACATTCCATGAAAAAAATTTCTCCTGCTGTACATAAGGTGCCTGATTCAGTGGAAAGGTATAGTGCATCTAAGATAAGTTTGTATGTAGGAGAAGGGAGCTCGTGCAGCGTTTTCCCTCTAAAGCTTTACCTCCCCTCCTCGCCTTAGCAATCACCTCACACCGGGAACGCATTTTTCGATTTTCTTCTAAATTATAATTTCGTAGAAGAAATGAAAAAAAAAAATGGTGAAAGAAATTTCATCTGTTAAAAAAAATTGTAGAAGTATGTACGAATGAGTGAAGACAAAAGAGTGGGTGATCGGCAGGAAAACGTTATGCCACTGAGCACCTCTCTCCCCCTCTACCCACCAGCAAACTTATCTTAGACGGACTCTACCAGGGGCTGAAACACTACAAAATAAAATATATAAGCTAAAATTGAGATAATCATGACACAGATAGATCAATGGCTGAAATGTGTTGTTTTTTTTGGGCTCTTGGTGGTGAGAAACGTAAGAATCTGTTGAAAACTGCTTATCGAAAATTGGCAAATGGTCTTGATAATCCGAACATGTTGAATGGCCTGTTCGGATTATCAAAGTATTTTGATTATAAAAAGTTAAATTAAAAATGATAAAAAAATTGCAAAAGGTAACAGAAATATATATATATATATATATTATCAATTAGACATAAGCACATTAGACACTTAATATGATTCCGATACAACCACACACAGTAATATCTACTGAAAAACTAGAGTCATTTGCGTCTCCTTATCAGTCAACTTTGTAATTGCCCTAAAATTAGTTAGTCTAAAACTGAAACTTATTTTGATACAAAATTTTATCAAACCTCTTGATCCGGAAGAGGGATATATAAACGTTTAACAAGTCTTCTTCGCGCAGCTTCATCCAGCTCTTGGGGTCTGTTTGTTGCACCAATCACAAGAATCCTATCCTCTTCACCTGTACCAGCACCATCCTGAAGTAGTGAAATATTTTAATTTATAATTCAATATTATGTAATATAATAACAGCTGTATATGATTATTTGGCAATATAAGAATACTTAATAAATTGAAAAAAACTTACAAGCTGTACAAGAAATTCAGTTTTGATCCTTCTTGAACTCTCGTGCTCTGTGTCACTTCTCTGACTTAAAAGTGAATCAATTTCATCGATAAAGACGACTGCTGGCTGTTCACACCTTAAATAAAAATTATTTGAAAAAATATTTTAAACAAACAAAAAAAGATTTATTATTTTTTTTAAAGAAGGAATTAATTACCTGGCAACAGCAAATAATGCTCGAACCATTTTTTCTCCGTCACCTATCCATTTAGACGTGAGAGAAGAAGCACTGATGCTGAAAAATGTTGACTTTGACTGAGAAGCAATGCATTTTCCTAACAAGCATAAAAACTTTTGGATACTTAACGCCATGGAAACATACAGAATAAACAAGCAGATAATAGTTACCAATTAATGTTTTCCCTGTCCCTGGCGGCCCAAAGAGAAGTATACCTTTGGGTGGTCTTCTTAAGCCAGTGAATATATCGGGCCTTAACATTGGCCAAACAACTATTTCCTGCATAAAAATAATAATATAAATATTCAAATAATGTGGGATTACTTCAATAATGGTTACATATAGTTCAGTTCTCCATTTTATACACTGACAAGAAAGAAATTTTCTCAAATTTCTAGTAGAAAGAAAAATTTTAATTTTCAGAAAAGTAACATTGAGTAAGATAAATAGAATATTTCAATATACAGTTAACAAATCGTAATGAACTTTTGTTTAAAAGATATAAAAATATGTTTCAAAACTAACTGAATTCTCTCTCTCTCTCTCTCTCTCTCTCTCTCTCTCTCTCTCTATATATATATATATATATATATATATATATATATATATATATATATATATATATTTTTTTTTTTTTTTTCCCATCCCTTCCTCGCCTTTAAGGCTATATGAAATTTTCCTGGGTCAGGGGAGAGGACAGGGATTAATGCTAGAGTTAAAAGCCCCTCTCCTTCCCGACACTGGGACAAAAACATATTATTTTAATCATGCAAACATCGAATTATCAGGTTTTGCACATGCATTAGTCATCTCGGCCACTCTGCCCCCTTTTAATTTTCTATATACAAACAAACAGGGGTAACCCATCCCTCCCAAGGTCCATAGCGCAAGAGCCTATCCCTCCTCACTCTTCCCAAGATATTGTATTGCTCACTTTTTCTTAAAAACAGAGCAAGCTAAAGTAGAATTAGAAAAATTGTAGATCATATACAATTAAACTTGCAGCGGCCTGTTCCATGTTTTCTCCTTCTATCTCAGTTTGAAAATTCATAACACCCATCAAAATTTCCCCTCTCAAAAATTTTGATGATCTTGCGCCATGAAACCCCCTTCTGGGCACCCCTGCATACATAGAATTATTGTAGCAGAGTGGGGGTAACTCAGAAAGTAAAGTACTGGACTCCTATTTCTCGGGCATGTGTTGAATCCCCAGTTAAATAATACTCCCCATGCTTTGAATAATACTCTTCTGAAATTATAATACATGAAATTCAGCAACTAAATGTAATTACATATTTATTTAAACAAAAATTATTATTTTTTTATGAAGTTTCTTCCTTTTTCTTTCAGAGTAATTACCATTACTAAAAAAATAAAAAATAAATAAAAACAGCACCCCAAAATTAAATCCAGGATCCGCTACTGCAGGATTTATATTTAAAGGATAAAGAAAAAAAATAACTCACTTTTTTTTTATTAAACCGAGTTACTGGTAAAATTATTTGCAGAATGAAATACTAAAAAATAAATTCAGTAAACAAAATCCAAGTTTTTTTTTTCATATCCCAACTTTCTGAAAGAATTTAGCTATTTATTTTGAATCCATTCATACCAAAAAATAAATAATTGGCAACTATTTTTTTTCTCTCTTTATTTATTTAGAAGCAATAAACTACGTTAACGTACTTGTATAGTAGTTTTAGCAAATTGCAGTCCTGCAATATCATCCCAACTTATTGATGAGCCGGTATCCATTATCTCATTTTTAATAAGCTCAACCATTCTTGGTTCAATATTCTTTAACCTTTCATCAAGCTCTTGTTCAACGTCATTAACATCACTGCCTCTTGGGTAAAAGTCTTCTTCTCTGAAAATAAAATCAATAAACTTTAATAGTTAATTTTCTACAAGATAAAATTAATAAGGAGGGATTAGCACAATTGGTACTTCATTATTTATAAATTTTTTGTGATCGTAAAATAATAATGTAGTAAAAATGATAACCTATACTCATATACTCACTGGGAATTGTTTTTAACTGGAGGAACAAACTTGGAAGAAACAGTACGTTTTCCACCAAGGAACTTTTTGGTAGGTTGGTATTGATTTCTCTGATTATCATCATAAACAGGTCTCCTTGAATTATCAGGCTGTTTCTTTTGGTTAGATATTTTCTATTTTCATTAAAAAGAAAGAAAATCTCATAAATAACTGATTACAATAATACTTCTATAAAATATGTTGTAAGCCTGGAACTTTTCGTTTTTCTATACAATAAATTGAATCTAGAAATTTTGTATAATTCATATAATTTCATTACCAATTCCTGACCAGCAGTTTTAAAGTGATTTTCAAATGTAACTCTTCTTGCATCGTCAGAATCATCTTCATTTTCTTGTGAAAAACCTCTTAAGGGAGCAGTAAGAGGTTTGCTTTTTCGATAGTAACCTTTACCTCCAGGAAAACGATGATAAATTCCACTTTTTGGTTCTGTTTCTTCGTCGAATCCTGACTTGGATTCTTTGTAACTGGAAAAATTTTTCTTAGGAACAAAGTTACTGCTCATTAGTTCGTGCCTCCTCTTCAATGGCACACTGATTTCCATTCTCTCGGCAGATGTCGATGGTCCATCATGGTATTGGGAGTAAAGTGAAGTCTTTGTTTTAGTTTGAAAATTATCTTTTAACGAAAGACTACTCAGATCAGCTGCTGCTGCAGATTTTTTCATTTGATCACTTTCAAAATATTCTGAAAAATGTAGGTTGATAAATACTAAAAACCTCATAGTAAGTTTCAATATAAAAGTTAAATACTAAAGAAATTAGCATAAAAAGTAATAAAGTGCTAGATAATAATAATAAAAGGCTTATCGAACCCGAAGGTTCAATGCCGACACCACCAACCGCTTATTACACACCTATCTCCACCCTTCAGATAAGTTTTAACGCAATCTTCCCACCTTCCCTTCGGTCTACCATTCGATACAGCAAATATTAACCTTTTAGGAATTCTTTTGATACTAAGTCCATTTGTTTTATTGCAATTTAATCACCTCAATTATATTAACCGGATACAGTTCATGCAATTCGGCTGTATATAACAATCTGAGCTCTCCAGTTAACTTATCCTCCTTCGGTCTGAATATTCTATGCAATACTTTATTTTCAAAAACCTTAACACGTTGCTCATCCCTTGATGTAAGCGGCCACGTTTCCCATCCATAAAGAACTGTAGGTAAGATAATGGTTTTATAGATTCTAGTATTTAGGTTGCGGGACAAGAGGCGCAAGCTAAGTAGTTTTGTCACAGAAACTGTTAGGTAAAACTCATTAATTAGTTCCTATTGGTTTAGTAGAGAATAATAAATGTGTTTTGAATGTCACAAAGAGTAAATTACCTGAAACCAATCTTTTTGGTTGTTTGTTTTCATTTTTATCTCTGGGTGTTCCTCTACCTCCTAGAAAAATTGGAATAGCAGATTCAGGAGGAATGAAATTGCCACAATGGCCACTTTCAGTAGGATTATAACATATTCCTGTCATAGGCTTCCAAGGATTTTTCCATCTTGGATCATCAATAGATAAACCAGATTTCCAACTTTTGCTAACTAAAAATCAAAGAATTGTCGATTTAGGTCGGATGTTTTAAAGTATAATATAAAGTTCACTGAAATACAAACCATTTTTTACATTTGATACAAGGTCTAATGTTGCTTTGGCAAAATTATTAATACCATTTCTATCATCAACAAGTTTAAAGTAAGAATCCAACTGATCATGTAATATGTGACATGAAGTGGCATTGTCAAGGCTGAAAAATTGCATTTAAGTTGAGTGATATATCATCCATATTGTTTAATGGGATAGTTTTTGTATTTCTAAAGTACCTTTGATTTGAATATGCAAGTGACAAAGCTATATTCTTCCTTTTTAAGTTAGCAGTAGCAAATGGGTCCCTAGGATCTTCTTTGAAATGATTCATTTGATAGCTGTATAAAAAATCGTTATCATCTATTTTTGATTCTTCCATTGCAGATAAATATACTTTAAACCAATCACAGAACAGATAGACGACTAAATATTAATGTTTTGTAAACAATTTGTGACTGTCACAATTTTGAGAACTAAGCGCCAAAGACAGGCTCACAAGATCGATATTGCGTATCGATACCGATTATAACTTCTTTTAAAGTATTTTACTAGATAATTTTCTTATAAGTTAATATTGCAGGTAATTTAATCATCGTATTTTTAAAAATTATATGTTTCTAACATGAATAGCCTTTCTTGATTCAGCTTTATCAGATAAATGTAAACGGAATGGTTTTTTTTGGGGGGGGGAGGGGAGAGGTCTATAAGCTTCAATCAAGAGTTTCGATCCTAAAGTACTTCGTTTATTTTTTTTTCGTTTACCGACTGTTAATAATTATTGAATATCCGAATCTTTATTCAGCCAGGCTTTGTAATTTTGTCACTAAGTGAATTAATTAATGAACTAGTAGGCCCGTGCGAAAAATTCGCACAGCATATTGTTTTCAAATGCCAAATTAATAAGAAAATAAAATAATGCAACGTGTCAAAAGATAAAAAAATCAATTGTTACTTTATCGATAAATATAATCGAGAAAGGAAACAAAAATTAATTTAAATCTTCATTAATGTTTGTAAGCAACAAGTTTACAAATTTCAATAAGCTGTATCTTTGCTAAAAATTGTCCGATTTTGATGATTTTTTTTTTCTTTTGCAGAGAATATAGTAATCTTTTATATAATCATGGGCATAACCAAGGAAAAAGTGTGTAATTTTTTAGTTATTCGCAAATAAAGTTTGTTTTCCTGAATTTTCGGGGTTATTGGACTATTTTGCCCGCCTGAAGGAGAAGGAATCCTTCGAAATTGGTGGCTCAATCTTGAGATTTGGTGAAGAATTAATAATGATATAGCTCACCGATCAAAAACACCATCGATAAATAATACAAACTCCTCCTCTCTCGATCATAGAGACCTCAAGTCAACGAAATGAGACATGTATCCAATGACAGTTCTACAATTAATGTAAGGTTGTGTGGATGCGAACCCCATGCCTTGCGTTATCTCGAAAATAGTACGTTTTTGGACTTAAAAACGCGGGATCCGATAGTTCCGAAATAACTATCCAGGTCTTGCTGTACGCATCAAAATCTTCAAAGCCCAATTTGTCCCGTATCGATATAAAGACTTACCACCGTTCCAGTATTGAAGTCTAGCAAAATATTTGTATCGACTTTATTTATTTTAGAAAGAAAAACAAAAGCAGAGAATACGATTCACTAATCCCCCATGAAATTTAGAATCCAACGGTACCCCATTCATGATATTTGAGCATGACAGGAGCTTATATTTGGTACAAAACCGATTTCGAGCCTTACTGTAATAATATATGAGGGGAGTGGGGATTGTAAACGAGTTATTACCACTTATGTACTAGAAGTTTGATTTCATTATGAACAATGTTTTGCGAAATTCGGTGAACCGCTTCATACATTATCACTTTTTTTGGAGTCTCTTATAGCGAAAATGTATTTTGAACGTGTCTGAAGTTCAAAGATATGATATTGGATGAAAAAATCCGAAAATTGTTTGAATAGATCCGGACAACCACAGACACTAACCGCACCAAGAGTAAAGCTCATCTCACACGGTCAATATTATTGAATCAATAATATTGAAGCAATATTATTGAACTTGGTATAAATATTGCAATTGTTACAATATAACCCTCAGACGGTCAATATATTTGATATTGAATCAATAATATTGACAGTGTAAGGGCCCCTTAAGAGGTTTTTAGTACTCGAGAACTTTAAAATATATTTCACTAACATCATAATTAATTTTTAAAGAATGTTAGTAAAAAAATTATATTTACATGTTTATCACCCCAAAATATAATAGCTATAAACTAAAATACCCTGCTATACATTGAAAACTGTTTCGAGAATCGAATTTTGTTAAGATATCGGATCAATTGTGAATATTACAGCATCTTTGACCGAAATTAATATTCCTGATAGGTAATTGACATTATGTAAGAAAGTTATTAAATTTTCTATAAAAAGAATCACCTACTTATCCAAACTTATCGCCATTTTATCTTCAAAAAATAATTCGGAGGAGGGGTTAACCCCCCGCAAAAAAAAAAAAATAATAAAAGTAAAGATCACCCACCTACCGAAATATTTATCCGTTTTATCTTTTAAAAAAAATATCGGAGTGGGGGTTAATCTCCCCTCCTCCCATATTATTGAGTCAATATCGAATTTTGTCAATATATTGACTGTGTAAGGGCTTACATTGGCATCAATTATATTGAGGTCAATGAAACTGGATGATATCAATTTTTTAAAATTTTTATTGAAACTCCTTCAATATTATTGAAACAGTACGTGTAAGGGCTGTATTGAGCAATATTAAACCACATATACGAATCTTGAGAAGCTCTGGGCGATACCAAATTTTCGGTGCCCCTCCTGGCAATATTTTTGGTTTGGAGGGGGGGATGATACTTTTTTTATTATACTTTTATTTCGAGGGGAGGGGAAGGAGTGGGGTTAAACCCCCTCCGATGTTTTTTAAAAAGATAAAATTGATATATATTTCGGTAGGTGGGTGATAAGTTGTTTTACTTTTTTTTTTTAGGGAGAAGGGAGATTTTAACCCTCCCCCCTCCGATATTTTTTTAAAAAGATAAAACGGATATCAGTTCTTTATGAATGCATTAGTGAGAAGGAACATTTTTAATATCGTCTACGAAAGAGAAGTGATAAAACAACATTCGACGAAATAAAAGAATGACAAAAAGACGAATTATATTACAATGATACATTTTAGAAAATTTTATGAAGCGGTGCATGTTTTCAGGATCTTTAAAATGCTTTCTGAAGCCGAAACGTCGGATAAATAATCCAGGATGTAAAAACTGTGTACATTTGGTGACTTTTGGCCTAATATTTTATAAAAACTTTTAAAAAATGTCACCGGACCTAAAAGATATGACTAGAAAACGGATATATATTTCGGTAGGTGGGTGATACTTTGTTTTACTTTTATTATTTTTTTGGAGAGGGGTTAACCCCTCCTTCAAATTACTTTTTATACAAAATTTAATTACATTTTTTTTTCTAAACTTTCTTTTAAATATTAAATAATTAGGAGACAAGAAGAGAATTTGAAACAAGAAATGTTTAAATGTCTAGGAACAAAATAAACATTACAAAGAACACTTTTTTTTTTTAATGCTAATTAAGGTGATATAAAATTCATTATCATTCATTTCTACAAAAAAGAAAGATTACCTCTTTGGAAACGTCCTGGATTACTTCTTTGGAAGCACGATTTTAACTGATATAATATTGATTCAATTTAATTGAGCCGTTTGAGGTACCCCTTCAATATATTGACTTTTATTTTTTGCTTCAATAATATTGGCTCCAAAATATTGACCGTGTAACGGACTCTTGAAACGTTATATTTTATTACAGGGAAACCGATGAATTGTTCAAAGTTATTTATTTAGTACTAATTCAAATTCATACATTTGACTTTTTTTAGTTATCTTTTTAATAAAAATTCAAGCTCTAAATACAAAAAAAAAACTAAACCAATCGTAACAGTATATGGGTGAAGAAATTTGTTCTTTTCCGACAATTTCTTCTGTTATTTCATTAATTTACCTAAGAAATTCTTACTGTATAAGAATTTGCGATAAATATAAAAACTTTAACCGCAAATAAAACAAACAAACCAGTACAACTGGTGAAAATTTTTGAAGAATTCGTTTATTTTCCAAAGATTTACTAACTTCCATTGTTTTATATGATAAAGAATATGGAAGAACCTGAGTAAGTGAAATAAACATAGATTCAGGGACAGTTAATCATAATGTATTTTTTACTAATTAGTAGCTTTCATATCCTCACGATTTACATATTTATCAGCAACCTTTCGACGAAAATTGACCAAGGACAGACGTGTAGCTGTTTAAGCAAGGATTGAGGAAAATTCACGAACTGAAAGTAATGGGGAAAGATTAGGGGCTTTCCCATAATAAAAAATATTCAAATTATAGAAGAGTTAAATCAAGCAAAAGACGTTCAAAAACGTTGAAATTTAAACATCGATGTTACCAATATATCAATATAAAAATCAGGTGAAATGCGCATCACACAACTTTCACTTACTTCCCTTTTGTAAACATAAATATGTATTTTCAGACAAAGGGGAAGTGAAAGTAAAAATTAAAAACGCTATATTGATTTATATTTCATTGTGGCTATTTTTATTTGTTTAGTATCCTTATATATATATATATATATATATATATATATATATATATATATATATATATATATATATATATATAAATTTTGATATTTAATTAAATATTAAATAATACCAACGAAAAACATTTAGGAAAACCGCATATATGTACATAAAAGTGTCGGAGTCCGTATTATATTAAGCTCATGTTACTATGGAAGCCTGATCTAATCTTCGGGCGACTCAGGTTATTACAACTATCCTCAGTTACGATCTCTTATTTCTTCTTTAGTTAATTATCAAATTCTTTCATATTTTATATTTAACTATTTTTTATATTAGAGATCAATGTGAAATGGTCAATTATTTCAAATAGAAAAAATTAAAGGTACTTTAGAGGAAGCTAATATTAAAAATTAGACATTTAAACCCTGTTAGAGAATATAAAATATAATAAAAACTACATAATATTAAAAACTGCTTAATTTTACATTGATATAATGAATTTTAATTAAAATCGTTAAAGCCGTTTTCGAGGAAATAGTAAAAATGTGTTTCATGGATGATATAAAGTACCACTTCTGGTTAGCCGACTTTGACGAAAAAGTTGCTGTAACATCTTAGATATATTAAAAGCTTAAATATGCAATTTCACTTTCATACAACTTTTCGTTTTTGAGCTAAACTTGTCACATACACCCAGACCATTTTGCGGGACTTGGTTATTTGGACTCCGGAGACCTCAAAACATGTATTTTCGTTGAAAACTCAGATTCGAAAATTTTCACGATTGCAATACTGTCCCTTACTATATATTGCGTATATAGCTAATTGAAAGTAAAAACATCGGTGTTTTATTTATTTCCTGTAATAGTAATTTAGGTTTTTTTAATAATTGAATTTAAAAAATCGATACATTAACATATTTTTTGGTTCATTCAGCAATCTTATTACTTTATTTTATTGAAATATATTTTATTTTTTGTCAAATAAGTACCACAGTATAATAATTTTGTTATGGTGTAGAGATGGTTGACCGTTGATATAATATGAAAAGGAGTTAATCGGGGGGTGCGGTCAAATAAATACTAAATTAAAAGATAGTAATTATTTAATTTTTGCCGACGTTTCGACCCACTTTGCAGGTCATCTTCAGGGCTACAAAAGATACGAAACATGGTGAAAGTAAAAAAATGAATATAAGTAGATATAAAATAAGAAGTTCTGTATCTGACAACTTCTTTACATTTTATATCTACTTATATTCATTTTTTTATTTTCACCATGTTTTGTATCTTTCGTAGCCCTGAAGATGACCTGCCAAGTGGGTCGAAACGTCGGCAAAAATTAAATAATTACTATCTTTTGATTTAGTATTTATTTGACCACACCCCCCTCCCCTCCGATTAACTCCTTCTCAATAATTTTGTTAAGTGGCATGGTCCACTAGCGGATCCAGGATTTAATTTTGGGGGGGGGGCTTCAGCCCGGAAGCTTTTTTTTCATATATAAAACAGTAATTACTTTAGAAAAACAGAAAGATACTAACTACCTATATGAAATGGTGTTTAAGTGATTGTTTAAGTCCTATTAAATGTAATTAAACGAGCAATAATACTTTAAGACATAATTTTTTAACATTTTTTACCATAAAAAATTATTACATTTTACCATTTTGGGGGAGGGGAGGCCTTCAGCCCGAAAGCCCCCCTCCCCCCCCCCCGTAAATCCGCGTGTGGCATGGTCGAAAACCTTTTTCAACAAACTATTATTTGTACCAACTTTGATGAAAACTGATATATTTTTATTCCAAAATGATAATAATACTATGGGAAAATTTAATTGTATATTGTTTTTAAAATTTTACGATGTTATCTAAGGAATATTCGTGAGTCGCATTGTGGAGATCCCCAGTATTAACAATACAGGGAAACATTGTAACATGTTTTGATAGGATAAAAAGGTTCATTGTTCTTCTTTAAGATCAGGAAATATATCCTTGGTACGAAAATATCAAAAGTAAATAAGGTATATAATTATTTAACAGGGAAAGGGAACCAAAATTAATCGAATGTGTGAGTCATCGCACACACTCATCATATCAAAGCTTTTACACCATATGATGAAAGCGATTTGGAACAAAGACTACTGTATTATTCATATAATACAATAGACAATTATTTTATTTTAATTAATTTGTTAATTGAAGGTATTTTAATTATCTGGAATTGACAAAGGCGGGTCTACGGGGAGGGATTTTAGGCTGAAGCCCCCTCCTCCTGCAAAATGATAAAATTTAACCACGCTTTATGGAAAAAAAAATCTGGTGCGCATTCTATTGTTAGCAGAAATAAGTATTTTCAGACAAAGGGGAAGTGAAAGTAAAAATTATATACGCTATATTTATTTACATTTAATTGTGGGTATTTTTATTCATTTAATTATCCTTAGATAGATAAATTTTAATTTTTATATTGGTGTATTCTGTACAATTTAATATTAAATAATATCAACGATAGCATTTATGAAAACTGTATAATTATATGTATTATTATAATTATATGTATATAATATTGCCGGAGTCCTTATTAGTCCGTGGGCCAGACATCCCTTCTGTGCACCCCTTCCCCTCCCCCATATTCCTATAAATCGCATGTGTTCCTTGTAACTATTTATTAAAAAAAAAGCCAATGTTCCCACAAAAAAAAGTGAACGAACTGCCCCAAAATGGCGTCCAAACATGGCCGACTGACGACTTTGGCTTTGGTTAGTATTTTGGTTACTGAGAATCAGCCTTTGGCTTAATTTCGTCATAGTTGGTCTTTTATTACAGCTGGATAATCATAGAACAAGAAAACATGAAAAAAATATTAAAAAATAATTGGCTTAGGCACCACTAAACAACTCATCAACTATTCATTATATGTAGTTCAGATTAGGTATATATTATTTTAGTTTATAAAACAGGTATTAATATGACTCATTTCCTGGGAAATATATACAATTTACATTACCCTTGAGAATCATCAAATATACAAAACAAAGTGTTAAATTTCAAACGTCAAATAAAAAAAATCAAGATATTCAGCAAAGTATTTTTAATTAAGTTTTATTATTATAATTAAATCATTATTACAATAGAGGCCTTCTTAAATGACCTCCGTATAGTATAAAGGAAATTAAATTAAAAAAAAAATTAAAAAAAAAATTATTTTTTTTGACAATTAAATGATTATATTAATATTTGTTCGTTAATACAATCAATTTAATGTGCAAAAAACGTTATATCACTATAACTAAGCCATTTATGTGTACTGAATGGTGCGGTAGAGGCCTGTAGGCACCCACGCCAGTACCGCTTTTCTGTCGCTTATTTACGGAAGCGCTTCAAATATTTTAATAAATAATCATTGTTTTAGAAAGAGAAATATATTCTCCAGATGTTTTATTTCAGCACGTTTTGCGTTATTGTTAACCGTTTAAACACAAACGACGCTTGATTTTCAACTTGAAAAATTTTTGTTTTGAAAAAATTGAATTTACTGGTGTTTTTTATTGCCTAAGCCAATTATTTTTTAATATTTTTTGATTTTTTATTATTCTCTGACTATCCACCTTTAATAAAAGACCAACCATGAGGAAATTAAGCCAAATGCTGATTCTCAGTGACCAAAAACTTAACTAAAGTCAATCCGCCATTTTTGGGCAGTGTTTTCACTTTTTTTTTGTAGGAACATTGGCTTTTTTTCAATAAATAGTTACAAGGAACACAACGATATGCTTATAATCTTATATCTCCTTTAGTTAATTATCAAATTCTTTCATATTTTATATTTAACTATTTTTTTGTATCAAAGATTAATGCGAAATGGTTAATTATTTAAACAAAATATCTGGTGCGCGCAACACACAACTTTCACTTACCAATCTACTTTGAATAGAAATTATTTTCTGGCAATGCTGGGCTATTATAAAATTTTTTGAAGTGCATTTTAAACGGAGCTAAAGCTTAAACCTTACAGATAACAAGTCATTAAGACCTTTATAATTACAAAATGTCTATTTAATATATCGACGGTAAGCAATAAAAATCTAGTCAGTTTATCTGCTTTTATAAACCACACAACTATCTTTGCTTTTACAAACCACAGAATGACTAATTCCAATTTTAACATTTTTGAGTGATGTCATTTTAGTGATATTTTTAGTTGAAAAAGTTATATAGATTATATATAGTTCGTTGAAGTATGTTATATAGATAAATTTAAAGGGTATTGAGAAAATGACTTTAGCGAAGTTTCATTGAAATCGGTACATTCGTTTAGGCGCTACAGTCTATAGGAACGCAGGTTTTTCTTCATTTTTATTTTTTTTCTCCTTTATTAACTTATCAAATTCTTTCTAAAGTTATATGTACCATTTTTTCGTAACTCTAAATAATGCGAAATGGTTAACATTTTAAAATAAACCATATTAAAGGTACTTTAGAGGAAGACATATATGAACATTGGGCATTTAAGCCCTGTAAAGTGACATCAACGGGGATAAGACCTAAATGATATTAATGACCACTTAATTATACAATAACACACCGAGTTTGATCTAAACCGTTAGAGTCGTTTTTGAGAAAATTGTAAAAATGTGTTTCAGCGTTGATATAAAGTGGCACTTCTGGTTAGCCGATTTTAACGAAAAAGTTGCTGTCACATCCGGCTCATATACAAACCTTAAATACTTAATATCAGTTTCGTACTACTTTTCGTTTATGAGCTAGACTGTTAACACACACACACGGACACACACACACACACACACACTCACACACAGACCATTTTGCGACACTTGGTTATTTGAACTCAGGGGACCTCAAAACATGTATTTCCGTTGAAAACTGAGATTTGAAAATTTTCAAGATCGCAATACTTACCCTTACTATATATTACATATATACGTAAGTGAAAGTAAAAATTATGGACGATTTTAAGTGAAACCATACTATTTTCTGAACGACGTTATTTAAAAATAAGTTAATATATAATTTTTTATTATTATTTTTTTTTGTTTATTGATAAATATTACAATCTGTCTCAATAAAGGACATTTATAATAGAGTTCTGAGAGCACATTCACACCATATTCACAAATAAAAAAAAAAAATAAGCTAACTTCAAATAATATAAAGCTACAAAAGAACAAAATAAAATATCATAGTGAGAAAAAAAAAAAAAGTAATGAAAATAAACATCTTAGACGCAGGCATACCTATTTACACTATTTACAGTCGGCCATAGGAACTCCGAACCATACTTATCCCCCCACACGTGGAGGGAAAGCAAGGCTTCAGAAGATCCCTGCGCTTCTTCCTCAACCATTTCACTGGCATTGAAATATATAATTAGTGACTATTCGATGACTTCCTATTCATCAACACCCTTGAATTTCTCAGAAAATACTTATTTGATATTTTACTTCTTACCACTGTTTGCGAGCAAAGACCAAGTATGGGAAAGATTCCATACTTGAAATAAGATGACAAGTCTTCGATTGACATCTTATCAATTAGCTGTTATGAAGTAGTTGCTGAGTGGATACAAATATATAATATTTTATTATATATTTATATTTAAGATTAAAATGAAATATTAAAAAAGAGATTGTCGTGTGTTAAACAACTTGGAAATTTTAAAATATATAAAACAATCTAATATAACGTTGTTTGAAAAATATTGTGAAATTAGTGTAGTTCACATAAAATCGTCGATAACTTGGTTAATATTAACTCCATTGTCATGAAAGTGGTTTCATTCCAATAAGAGAAAAAACTATAACAATCGATACTTTACTTCAATCAATTTTATCAAATTACACTGCAAATATCCATCCATGAATTTTGATGAATGAGGTATCAAACGAAAGAGAATATCATGGAGAAGCGAGGAATTACAATTTTTAAAACTTAAAATATTATAACTACTGCAGCACTTACTAGACAAACGCTCTAAGCTTTCAATCAATTATAAACGACTCGTATATATGACAATAAGACCTATTTGGACTTACGGAATTGAGGTTTGGGGCTCCACTAAGCCATCGAATTCCTCTCGTATCCAATCCTTACAGTCCAAAATCCTTCGTAAAATCCTCAATGCTCCTTACTTTGTCACAAATAAAATCATCCATAAAGACCTTAATGTTCCATATGTTTCCGATCTGGCCCAATCCAGATACCTTCCCTTCCATAACAAACTGCAGAACCATCCGAATCCTCTCGTTTCAAACCTTGCTTCCTCCTCGATCCCCGATAACCCTCCGAGGCGTCTGAAAAGAAGATGGCCTCGGGATCTTCAAATATAGAACTTTAATTTGTGTTCTACCAATGGGTAGTTTCTCTTCATGTTGTACATGTCATGTTACCAATTTCTCATTTACTTATTGTATTCTCTATGTAATACAGTTGTAAATTCCATTAAAATAATTTAAAAAAAATATTATAACACTTCGACAAAAGTCAATGAAGAAATATAGAGGTTGCAAAACGCAGATGGTATCAAAAGTTGACGGATCGAGATGGAGTAGAAAATGTTTTTATTTTCACTTACCTATACATGGAATATATAGTAAGAAAAAGTATTGCGACCGTGAAAATTTTCGAATCCGAGTTTTCAACGGAAATACATGTTTTGAGATCTTCTGAATACAAATAACCAAGTCCCGAAAAATGGTCTGTGTGTGTGTATGTTAGCAGTCTAGCTCAAAAACGAAATGTCGTACGAAAATGATATTACGTATTTAAGATATGCCTTAGATGTGACAGCAACTATTTCCTTAAAATTGGCAATCCAGAAGTGCCACTTTATATCAAATGTGAAACACATTTTTACAATTTTCCTCTAAAACGACTCCAACGATTTTGATTAAACTCGGTTTATCATTGTATAATTGAGTGGTCTTTAATATCATATATAGGTTCTTCCTCTAAAGTACCTTTAATATGGTTTATTTTGAAAATTGAACTCTCTTTTATTGACAGTAAATATAAAAAATGGCTAAATATAACTTTTGAAAGAATTCGATAATTGAATAAAAGATAAAAAAAGAAAACTGCTTATGCAGGTCGAAAATGAATCTCCGGAAATAATAGTAGAAGGTATACGTATAATATATCGTTGGAATAAAAAATTCGAAAAATAATATCAAATAAAGAAAGTTGTAGAAGGTAACGGAGATTGACAAAAAATATATAAATAATATTTTCAGAAAACTAACATTATTAAACATAAATCACATTTTTCTAAGGAAATTAAATGCAATTTTGTTACTAAATGTAAACTTTTAAATTTTTTTCTAGGTTCGAGAAAAAAGTATTTAAAATTCATCGAATCAAGCCAATGCCATAGTTAAAAATACTATTTCATTGTAGTTGTGTGAAAGAAGAAGTGAAATATAAAAATATTTCATGGATATGCGTATAACCTTAAATAAATTTACTGTAGTTTAATAATTCTAGATCTTATCTTATATTTAAATAATTAGGTATCTATCGGCCGTTTGTTCCAAAAAATCATCAAGTAACATTTTAGAAAACTAAACTATTGAATAATTTCATGGATTATCTCTTTGTAAAACCCCAACATTATCCACTTACAATTAGTATGACAACTTATGACCTATCTACGGCAAGCCACGGGGGGAGGGGAGGTTTTCGGGCTGAAGCCCCTCCCCTCCCCCCAAAATGCTAAAATATAACCATGTTTTTTCGAAAAAAATATTAAAAAAGTATCTCTTAAAGTATTATTATTCGTGTAATTACATTTAAGAGGGCTTTAGGAATCACTTAAACACCATTTCATATAGGTAGTTAGCTTCTTTCTTTTTTTCCAAAGTAATTATCGTTATTTTTATGAAAACAAAATTTTAGGGCTGAAGCCCCCCAAAATTAAATCCTGGATCCGCTAGTGCGGCAAGCAATGAAAATCTCGTAATTTAATTTTAATAAACTTTGCAATGGAAAATAACAGTTTAATGACTAATAATACTACAATCCATAATTATTTATAGGTTAAATATTTGGATAAATAAATAGAAAGTTTATAATTTAAATGGTCTTAATTATTTGTTATCTGTAAGCTTTAAGCTTGAGCTCCGTTTAAAATGCACTTCAAAAATTTTATAATACCCCAACATTAACAGAAAATAATTTCTATTCAAAGTAGAGCGATAAGTGAAAGTTGTGTGTTGCGCGCACCAGATTTTTTAAAATTCAATAAATACAGCCCGAAAACTCCCTCCATAAATCCGCCAGTGCTTAAGACAGAACATTTGCTTTGTAATAATTTTGATATATGGAAGGCATAACCGCAATTAAATTAACATTTAATAAATTTAATTGAGCACGTCAATGAATTGGTTAATTGAGCCAACCGACGCTTGGTATAAGTTTTTCAACTAGAAATATTAGTGACATTACTGAAAAATGTTGAAATTAGAGTTAGTCATTCTTTCAACTGAAAGGCTCAGAGATTGAAGCTGTGTAGTTTATATAATCAGGTGGATTAACTAGATTTTCATTGCCTACCGTTGACATAATAAATAGATGTAATTTTAATGGTCTTAATTATTTGTTATCTGTAAGCCTTAAGCTTTAGCTCCGTTTAAAATGCACTTCAAAAAGTTTATAATACCCCAGCATTAACAGAAAATAATTTCTATTCAAAGTAGAGCGATAAATGAAAGATGTGTGTTGCGCGCACCAGATTTTTTAAATTATAATAAATACATAACACGCATACATACACATATATACATTATAATTTCAAAATAGAATATTTTGTGATTGTTTAAGTATTTAGCTTAGATCATATACATAAAAAAATACAGACTAATGAAAAAAAATTGTATTTTGGGGGTATAGCCCGAAAACTCCATCCATAAATCCGCCAGTGCTTAAAACAGAAAATTTGCTTTGTAATAATTTTGATATATGGAAGGCACAACCGCAATTAAATTAACATTTAATAAATTTAATTGAGCACGTCGATGAATCGGTTAGTTGAGCCAACCGACGCTTGGAGCGTTGCCGGCGAACGGGGTGTCAGTCGCCGTTTTGATTCCGTTGCGTGAGTTTGTCGATACTTCCATCCACAGGTCTGTCAGCAAATACGTATTCGTAATAATTATAAGCAAGCAGATTTTTTGTTAAGGAAATGATGCTATACATACATACAATATTAAAAATATATACGAGCATTTTCTGAGAATGTTCTTATATGGTGAAATAACATCGACCGGTCCTGTAATTAATAAAGTGTGTGTGCGAAATGTCAGTTTTCCGTTGTAACCTTTTGTAATCTTATCGATCCCTTTAAGCATTAAAATTATTAAGACATTTATCTTTTGACTCAGTCGTGTGTCAATTAAATAGAGTGATTTCTTCATTGGATATCGGCAAGCAAATATTATTATTTTCCATTCCCTTTTTCAGAAGTTCTGCTTGTATATTTATTTTTTTATATTATAAAAATAATTTAGCAATTTTTCAATACAGATCCAATGAATACAGTTAAGAAAAGTTAAACAAACCAATGAACAGAACCATCAGTGATACTTATTTTATGATGAGTTATACATATATACACTTTAATTTATTATTATTTTGTAATAATAAAAATAAAAGAATTTGAGTTTCTATTTTATTTTACAGTATAAATGACATATTATAAGATATAACATTTTATACTTATCAATTGCTATTTTTTATCTCATAAGACAAATCTGGATCGTGTTTATTTAAATGTTTATTGGCAGAATTAAAAATTAAATAAATAGATAAAAACTCGTACCACTTCAACCCATGGAAGGTCATGTACGTAATATGAAATGGATTTTTATACAATTGCATAAATGTTTGTAGATTAGCTTTACAGAAAAAAAAGGAAGAATTTATTAAATAATTTTAATGTAGAAAATATTTATTACAATTTACGTCTTGTTTATTTTGTTCATGTTGTAATTTATTTTTTAAATATAATCATTGCCAATTTTCTTTTATTACTAAAAGTAATTAATGCAATTTTCAATTACTTTATCATATTTCAGTTTTTAAAATAACAATTTTATTAGTTTTACACTTCAATAATAATATTCCGATGAATTATGATTTTTTCACTTCTAAACTACCGATGATAGAAAACCATTGTATTCTTGCGGGACGTTACAACATCAAGAAACAAATTTGGTGCCGTGCCAATCATCGATGTGATATCACATACGTTACTCCGATCAGAATGAAATTTTCAAATACTGTGCTGGTAGGTATCTAGATGGTCTGATAACACAGTTATCAAATTCCATCCACTACTTTCGCTTAAGAATTCCCAAACGTACTACAATACGCCTCTGTATAAAAAACGACTCGTTGGATTTGGATCAAAAGTGGAGAGAAGTGATGTAAATAATTCAATTTCAATTATATCCAATTGCGTGTTTTCTTAAGTATCTCATAAAATCAGCGAGGAAGTTATACTGATTTATCTGGGAGATGTTTATTTAAAAACATTTAACTTTATATTTATATGTATATATTTAATTAATTAATTCATAGTTATCGTATTTTTTCTTGTATCCATCGATATCCTCAAATTTTATATACTGTAATATTTCAACTTTTGTTTTTACTACTTACCCCCGGTCTCTTATTTTTTTATTTTCGTTTTACTTCTTTCATTTTTGTTTTTATTCACATTGCACTTCTATCTATAATGTCTTAATTCTATTTTATATGTATATGTATATAGTTATAATTTATTAATTCATAGATAATGTATTTTTTCTTGTATCCATCAACATCTTCAAATTTTAGATACTGTAATATTTCAATTTTTGTTTTGCTTTTACTACTTAGCCCCTCAACACTCCCCAACCAGGTCAGCAAATTTTCCCAAGGTTCTCTACACAAGTTTTTCCAGTTTTAACTAAAACTCCTTTCTGAACACATCTATTAATCTCTATTTTTATTCTTTTATTTTATTGTATTTAATTAATTTTTTTGTTTTATTTTCTTTCTTCACATCCCTTTATGTCCATTATTTGATCTTATTTATCCTTTTCTTCCAATCTCTCTTTGAGATCTGTAGGAGTATATTCATAATTGTACATATTTTTAAAAAAAAATTTGTATTCTTTTTTAGATATATAATATTCTGTCTCGTGGACAATGATTATAGTGATATATGAACACATTCACACCATATATACAGAAAATATAAAATTACCAAAAATAAAATAATAATCAAAAACTATGTACAATAAAAAAATAAAATAACCTAAAGATAAGTAAATTAAAAACATAAAAACACAGTCATACCTATATACAATATATACAATCAGGCAGGGAACCCCAAGCCAGGCTTCTCCCTCTAACTATAGAGGGAAAAGCAGCTCTAACAGATCCCTGCGCCACTCTCTCAACGAAGTCACTGGTGATGAAGCCAGTGTAAATTATATTATACATATTATACCATTTTAAATTTTTACATAAAATTTATTTACCATTTATTTAATTCAGTTTAGGATCGTGTTACTTAGTTTACTCTGTTCATATAGTTTATTGTTCTTAATATTTCAATATACTTACTGTTTATAATTTCAATAAGTTTATTCATCTTGTTTATCATTTTTACCCAAATATTATGTAACTTACACAATTTTCTATGTCCTTTTATATCTTGTTCGCTGTAGTCCTTGAAGAAAACCTGCAAAATCGAGTCGAAATGTTGGCTTGAAATAAAATAGTTTTGCCACTATTCAGCCTATTTATGACCGCCACTCCGGACCATCTCCTTCCTCTTTAACTTTATGCCCTTTAATGATTTTAATCATTCAAGACCACACGGGGACCGGAACTACGGAAAAATATAAGATAAGCAAATCTGAAGGACGGAAAAATAAGTTTTCTAAGGTTGGAGAATGACTTTTAAAAATACACATCAAAGCCTAAAATTTAAAGAAAAACAAAAACACGTTTTCATGATTTTTTCCCCGGAAAAGTATTCTGTAAATTGGAAATTTTGGTTTATAAAATTTGGCCGAGAGCATAATATTGAAAAAAAAAATATTAAACGTTTTTTAAATTTATGAATTGACAGTATACATTTTAAAAATGCTTAAAAGTATACAGTACATATGGTACATATATAATGTACTTATGTAGTTGTAACAGCCACTAGCGGATACAGGATTTAATTTTTTTTTTTTTTTTGGTGGGGCCTTCAAATAGCATTTAATGATGTTTATAATATATAAATCCAAAAAGAAATTGTTACTTCGGTCTCCCAAGATTTTATCCAATCTTGAAAGCAAAACATAAAAACAAACATATGGATATGAGCATTTGAATGATTTAACACTATATATGAAGCTTTTCATCGACTCTGGTACCAGGAATTGCTTTACAAACTTTGTAAATTCCTAAACCCTGCATACTTTAAACTCAATTGATTACAAAATACTCATATACATGGCTATAAAAAGGCCTGTTTGAACTAACTGTGTTGAACTTTGGGGGCTTCACTAAACCATCGAATTCCTCCCGAATTCCTTCTTACAATCCAAAATACTCCTTATTTTGTCAAATTAAATCATCCAAAACGACATTGATGTTTCATATTTTTCCGATTTGGTCCAATACAGATACCTATCCTTCCATAATAAACTTCTGAACTCTCTTGTTTCTAACCTTGCTTCCTCATCGATCCCTGATAGTCTTACTCGTTGCCTGAAAAGAAGATGGCCTCGTGATCTCATAATGTAGACATATTATTAGAGTGCTACCTGCGAGTAGTTCCTCATCAAGCGTTTCCATGGCATTATATTCCTATGTTCACATTTACTAGATGTATTTATATTTTAATACAGTTGTAAATATCATGAATAAATAAAAATAAAAAACACTATATACGTAGTATCCAGCTAAAAGAGTAATTATCAGTATTTAATTAAAATATGTTAAAACGGGTCATACAATGCTAGTAATTAAACTAAACATTATTCAAATTACGTGCATATATAAAAGTGTGAGACTAGTTCCAGGTGTCTTGGTCACGCTATATAGGAGAAATTATGAAAATTTTATTAAAAGAAAAAATTATATAAAATAAATAAATAAAAACTTGCATCCTGTACTGATACCGATTACGCCTTGTTTATAATGTTTGATAATAAACTGTTGCTTAGTGAAGCTGCACTCGATGCACGAGCTCAAAATCTGTTAACAACTAATGAAAAATCTGGTGCGCGCAACACACAACTTTCACTTACCGATCTACTTTGAATAGAAATTATTTCCTGGCAATGCTGGGCTATTATAAAATTTTTTGAAGTGCATTTTAAACGGAGCTAAAGCTTACAGATAACAAGTCATTAAGACCATTATAATTAAAAAATTTCTATTTAATATATCGACGACAGGCAATAAAAATCTAGTCAGTTCATCTGCTTTTATAAACCACACAACTATCTTTGCTTTTATAAACCACAGAATGACCAACTCCAATTTCAACATTTTTGAGTGATGTCATTTTAGTGATATTTTTAGTTAAAAAGTTATCTATGCAGACAATGAGTAAGTTGATTCCAGAGGTGGTGATTGCAGTGTTGAAATATAGAATTGAGAATAAAAGTATAAATTTAGGTACTTATTTCTTATTAAAGATGTTCTTAGGAAAGACACTTTATTAAATATCTGTAGAAAAAAGTTTTTTTTAGTCTCAACAATTAAAAAAATACATTTTAAATTTATCCAAATTTTCGCCTCTTCAGGGGGGAAAAAGAGACCATATCTTTCCTCCTAATTGTCCGAATTTAACGATTTTTTTTGTTTTTTTAGGAAATTCCATAACCTTTTAAAAAAACATACAATATCCCCAAAAAAGTGTATACTTTTTGAGTTAATTGGAATTTAATTTTACCATCCCTAGTAACTTTTTTTCCAGCTTCTTTTCTTTGAAGTATGTTATATAGATTAATTTAAAGGGTGTCGAGAAGAAGACTTAAGTGAAGTTTCATTGAAATCGGAACATTCGTTTAGGCGCTAGTCTGTAGGAACGCAGGTTTTTCTGCATTTTTATTTTTTTTCTCCTTTACTAATTTATCAAATTCTTTCAAAAGTTATATGTAGCATTTTTTCGTAACTCTGAATAATGCGAAATCGTTAACTTTTTAAAATAAACCATATTAAAGGTATATATATGAACATTGGGCATTTGAGCCCTGTAAAGTGACATCAACGGGGATAAGACCTAAATGATATTAAAGACCACTTAATTCTACAATGATACACCGAGTTAATTAATCGTTAGAGTCGTTTTTGAGAAAATTGTAAAAATGTGTTTCAGCGTTCATATAAAGTGGCACTTACCGGTCAGCCGATTTTAACGAAAATGTTGCTGCCACATCCGGCCCATATACAAACCTTAAATACTTGATATCAGTTTCGTACTACTTTTCGTTTATGAGCTAGACTGTTAACCCACACACAGACCATTTTGCGACACTTGGTTATTTGAACTCAGGGGACCTCAAAACAAGTATTTCCGTTGAAAACTGAGATTCGTAAACTTTCACGATCGCAATACTTACCCATACTATATATTACACATATACGTAAGTGAAAGTAAAAATAAAATGAATTGTCTATTATAGTCCTTCTCGGGTGTTCAGTTTCTCCCAAATCCCAAAATATATATATATATATATATATATATATGTGTGTGTGTGTGTGTGTGTGTGTGTGTGTGTGTGTGTGTGTGTGTGTGTGTGTGCGTGTGTGTGTGTATAAAGGGAGTTTCAGGGTTATGTGGCCAAACTGAAAATGTGAATTAAGGACGTCAATCAAGAAAAAAAAATCCTATGAATATATGTCCGCAGACACTTTGTTTAGGAGATATTCAAACCTAAAGATTTTCATTGTTCTGAATTATTTACGTTATAATAAGTAAATAAAACTTATTTATTCGTTCCAACTACTTTATTATCTATTAATTATTCTTTTCCGAAAAACTTGCGGTAATAAATTTTTTAACCGTTGATAATGATATGGGTGAAGTTCATTCTGCAATGAGAGTTCGTCATACTGTAGTTGGTTTTATATTTAATTCTGCTCCAGCTCTTCGTACACTGCCAGATGGATTATTATCAAAATATTGTAATATGATCGCATTCCTTTCTTCATTTCGTAAAGGGGCAAAAATACCATCAGCACGTGGTATTATAGCAAATGTACCAGTTTCTCTAAGACGTTGAAACGTGGAGCTAAAGATAGACTGGTTTAGTAATCCTCTATTCGGAAATCTCCTGGTATATTCACGACGGGTAGCATAAGCATTAGCATTGCAAAAACCGTATACAAACACCATATCGGCATATTCACCATTAGTATAAATGGAAGGCATAATGATGAGTACTCTGCGAAAGCCTCTTACAAACTGATAAATGTTATTGAGAGTTCCCAACGCTACTTCCAAACGGTATTAATCCTTATGTTGCCAATAGTTTTTATACAGTTAGAGATATAAGGCCATATTAGTATTCTATCTAATCCATCTCCTAAACAAAGCATTTGCGGACATACCTTCACTTTGAACAACATTTAGTATGAATGTTAATGTTTACAATTAATTAATAAAGTAGTTAGAACAAATAAATATGTTTTATTTATTTCATATAACGTAAATAATTCACAGCAACGTAAATCTTTAGATATGAATATCTCCTGAACAAAGCGTTTGCGGACATACATTCAGAGGAATTTTTTTTATTATTTTGAGGTCTTTAGATTATTTTTACAGTTTGAAACACCCTGTATATATAATATGTTAAAATGTTTATATATATATATATATATATATATATATATATATATATATATATATATATATATATATATATATAAACATTTTAATAACCGAAAAATGAACTGTATGTTTAATAACATTCATAGATAAAGAACTGTTTACCATCAAATGAACTGCATCACGTGCTTCTCTCTCTGGAATAACACACTCTGCTATGTCTTCGCATTCTTGTGCATTCGATTCGCCTGGGAAATTGGTCAAGAGCGGAACCTAAAAGATCTTTACGAGTCAAAAACCAACGTTAATGGCACCTTATTTAAAGCTATATACTACTACTATATATATATATATTTTTTTTTCTTACGTATTGCCTTTTTACGGATGATTATTATAAGAAGCATCGGTGTAATTGAAGAATTATCTATAATATAGATAAGACAATCCATTATATTAGAGAAAATTACTCACTCACTGACTAACTTATAAGAGGAAGTCACAATGAGAGGATTATTATTATAATTTATTTTTTATTTTATTATTATTTTTTTTTATGGTACCACTTTGAAAAATATTTGACAAATGTCTTGGTCTTCGTTTCAATGGGCCTTAGAAGCCGAGAAAAAAATATATAATTTGAAAAAAAAAACTATAATTCATATTTTTTTATTTTGATTTGCCCGAATTTCTAGAATATTTTGTATCAATCGATTTTTTTTATGGTTCCACTTTGAAAAATATTTGACAAATGTGTTGGTATTCGTTTCAATGGGCCTTAAAAGCCGAGAAAAAAATATATAATTTGAAAAAAAAACTATAATTCATATTTTTTTATTTTGATTTGCTCGAATTTCTAGAATATTCTATATCAATAGATTTTTTTTTTTATAGCACCACTTTGAAAAATATTTGACAAATGTTTTGGTGTTCGTTCCAATGGGCCTTAGAAGCCGAGAAAAAAAATATATAATTTGAAAAAAAAAAACTATAATTCATATTTTTTTATTTTGATTTGCTCGAATTTCTAGAATATTCTATATCAATAGATTTTTTTTTTTTATGGCACCACTTTGAAAAATGTTTTGGTGTTCATTTCAATGGGCCTTAGAAGCCGAGAAAAAAATATATAATTTGAAAAAAAAAAACTATAATTGATATTTTTTTATTTCGATATGCTCGAATTTCTAGAATATTCTATATCAATAGATTTTTTTTTTTATAGCACCACTTTGAAAAATATTTGACAAATGTTTTGGTGTTCGTTCCAATGGGCCTTAGAAGCCGAGAAAAAAATATATAATTTGAAAAAAAAAAAACTATAATTCATATTTTTTTATTTTGATTTGCTCGAATTTCTAAAATATTATATATCAATAGATTTTTTTTTTTATGGCACCACTTTGAAAAATGTTTTGGTGTTCATTTCAATGGGCCTTAGAAGCCGAGAAAAAAATATATAATTTGAAAAAAAAAACTATAATTGATATTTTTTTATTTCGATTTGCTCGAATTTCTAGAATATTCTATATCAATAGATTTTTTTTTTTTATAGCACCACTTTGAAAAATATTTGACAACTGTTTTGGTGTTCGTTCCAATGGGCCTTAAAAGCCGAGAAAAAAATATATAATTTGAAAAAAAAAAACTATAATTCATATTTTTTTATTTTGATTTGCTCGAATTTCTAGAATATTCTATATCAATAGATTTTTTTTTATGGTACCCCTTTGAAAAATATTTGACAAATGTTTTGGTGTTCGTTCCAATGGGCCTTAGAAGCCGAGAAAAAAATATATAATTTGAAAAAAAAACTATAATTCATATTTTTTTATTTTGATTTGCTCGAATTTCTAGAATATTCTATATCAATAGATTTTTTTTTTTTTTTATGGCACCACTTTGAAAAATGTTTTGGTGTTCATTTCAATGGGCCTTAGAAGCCGAGAAAAAAATATATAATTTGAAAAAAAAAACTATAATTCATATTTTTTTATTTTGATTTGCTCGAATTTCTAGAATATTCTATATCAATAGATTTTTTTTTTTTATAGCACCACTTTGAAAAATGTTTTGGTGTTCATTCCAATGGGCCTTAGAAGCCGAGAAAAAAATATATATAATTTGAAAAAAAAAAAACTATAATTGATATTTTTTTATTTCGATTTGCTCGAATTTCTAGAATATTCTATATTAATAGATTTTTTTTTTTTTTATAGCACCACTTTGAAAAATATTTGACAAATGTTTTGGTGTTCGTTCCAATGGGCCTTAGAAGCCGAGAAAAAAATATATAATTTGAAAAAAAAAAACTATAATTCATATTTTTTTATTTTGATTTGCTCGAATTTCTAGAATATTCTATATCAATAGATTTTTTTTTTTTATAGCACCACTTTGAAAAATATTTGACAAATGTTTTGGTGTTCGTTCCAATGGGCCTTAGAAGCCGAGAAAAAAATATATATATAATTTGAAAAAAACTATAATTGATTTTTTTTTTTTTTATTTGCCCGAATTTCTAGAATATTCTATACCAATCGGTTGTTCTTTTGTGTAGAATAATAAACAAATATTATATAACTTTATATTCGTATAACCTGTGATACGAAATTAGTTATAATATATCATAAATTACAAAAATCAAAAGACGCTTCCAGTAAAGTAAGACAATTATTTTTTTTTTTTATGATAAAGCAAGTTAAATTACTTTTTGAAGTCCTTTAAAATTTTTAAACGTAAATCTTTATTGAAGTAAAAAATTTCAAATATTACTACTTGATTTTGTTGGAGGAATTTTTTTTGCAGCCTTTAAATAAAGCATTCATGACGAAATCAGAATTTTCTTCAAATTCAATGCAAGTACAACCTGAAAACCTGAATTATTGCTCTGCCTTTATAAATAACTTTTAGTTTTCATCGTTAATGAGATAGAAATTAAAAAAAAAATACTCAAAAAATTTCAATTTTCATCTTTGGGTTTAATTTGTTTACGTAGGTCAGGTTTGTAACATTTCTAGGAGCATATGAGGTCCTAAATCCTTATTAATTTTCGAGCAGAAACATAGTTCTCTAACTATTTAGTAAACTGGAAAACCAGAACATTTTTGTTATTCACATAAAAGATACGTCAATTCTTCGAAAAACCAAAAATAAATAATCTATTTGCCATCAACATGCTATTTTATTTTTTACATTAAAAAAAATAATTAAATTTTAGGCATCGGTTTCCATGAAACTAGGTTCAATAAGAAAAGTTATAAATACCTTTTGAAATAAATAAAAAAAATTTCTAGAAACTAAAAAACTTAAAGTTTTCACATTATAGGCTAGACAGTTTTTCTATTATTTAGAAACTACAATTTTCCCCCCTGCAATGTTTTATGTAAAAAAGTTCTGATGGATTTTTTTTGCTTTCTTTTAATTAAAAGTTCTATTAAAGCAATTGTAAAGCAAAAAATAGACCTAACAAATGAGTCCCTTATTTCCAAAGGGATGTTAATTTTTTATTTTCTTGTTAATTTTATTTTTTTAATGGACTTCAGCGTTTTTTCAATATCAATGTTTTCTCTGTACGGTGCTTTGTCATCAATTTGTTGTTTACGGAATTTTTCGCACTAGAATATGTGTTCTACGATCATTTTCACATGTCTCATATCTTGATCGATTGAGGCCAAGAAGTAGGTGGAGATGGGTATGTTTGGAGTGTCCAATTCTGAGCCTGCTTATTATAGAGCATCCTTTTGATGTTAGGTGTTTTGGAGGAAACCGAGCTCGATTTTCGTCTTTGTTCAGACGAAGGTGATTGAGTGACAGTAATCTCCACTGTTCATTCCAATTGTCGTTCAATCTTTTTGTAATTTCTCTATTCCATCCTTTGAGAAATATCGATCCTAAAACAGGTGGGTCTGTGCTTCTGCCGGCTTCCTTTGTTTCCTCATCTGCTCGTTCAGTGACGGTTTCATTATTTTTAATTTCATTTATTTAATAAAAAGATTTTTAAAAATATTGATGTTTTTAATTAAAAAAAAAATATGGAATCCTCATACCATACTTAAACGACAAGAAACCGCCCGACGTTTCAGACTACTCCAGCACTTACTAGACAAACGCTCTAAGCTTCCAGTTAATTACAAAAGACTCATATACATGACTACAATAGAATAAAATAGAATAGAAAAATAATTTTATTCTGGGACGAAGTCCCTTCAGAATAACAAAAAAGTACAGAAATTAAAATTTTACATCTGGCCAGATAAAAACAAAAATAACAAATTAAGATAATGATAGGCCATTAAAGAAAAGAAAAGAAAAAAAATATTGGTTATACATACTATATACAAAATAAAATATAAAAATCTATATAAAAAACTCTTGAAACCATACTAAGATACTTAAAACTATTTACGATGTTAAAACATAAATAAACCCTTTTAGAAAAAATAAAAAATACAGAAAAAATAAATGTATATTCTTCTTAACAGTAAAATCTGTTTCTGTTGAAACAGAAAAAAAAAAAAAGATAAAAAGAAAGTCGAATCTATAATAAGTATTGAGGTCATGAGCTATATGTGAATATGGTCTTATATATAATGTGTAATTTTACATAAAAGATTAGCTGGTGCCTGACTGTTTTTGGGACAGGAATTGGAATAGGAGGGTTTTGAATGTAGATAAGGATGAAGAATGTCGAATTTTGATTGGAAGGGAATTCCAGAAACTAACAGAACGTGCAATAAAGGAGTTTTGGAACGAGGCAGATCTGTGAGAAGGAATGTAAAGGTCGGAAGGTCGAGATCTTGTGGAGAGGGAGTGGACTGAGGACTTGAATTGGAGAAGGTTGTAAGCGTAGGAAGGACGATGATTGTTGATGATATGATAGAGGAATGTACCTAGGAAATATTGTCTTCGAATGGAGGGGAAGAGCCACTCTAACTCAGTGTAATGGTGAGAGACATGGTAGTATCTCGGGGCACCAATTACAAATCTCACGCAACTGTTCATTATTCTTTTCAGTCTGTCGCGGAGCTCCACCGAGAGTCCATCATACGCCACACAGCTGTAGTCAAAGTGGGGGAAGATGAGAGAGGAAACGAGGAGTCTGCGCGTATGTTGAGGTAGGAGATGGCGGAAGCAATGGAATAGTTTGAGGGTAGAGACTGTCCGTCGGGAGATGTGAGAAATATGGTGACTCCAGGAGAGGGTTTGATCAATAAATAGTCCTAAATTTTTTACAGAGGAGTAGAAGGAGATTGGCTGGTCACCAAGGTTTAGTATGGGAAAGTCCGTATAGGATCTAAGGAGGGGCTTGGAACCAATGACAATGGCCTGAGTTTTTGAAGCATTTAACCTTAATCCGTTTAATTTTGCCCAGGCACAGATTCGATCTAGGTCTGCTTGGATCTTAGTAAATGCTACCAATAGCTCAGGGGGAGAAAAGGATAGGTATATTTGAGAATCGTCTGCCTACAATAAGACCTATCTGGACATACGGAGTTGAGATTTGGAAGTTCACAAAGCCATCGAATTACTCACACATCCAATCTTTACAATCCAAAATCCTTCGTAAAATCCTCAATGCTCCTTACTTTGTCACTAATAAAATCATCCATAAAGACCTTAATGTTCCATATGTTTCCGATTTGGCCCAATCCAGATACCTATCCTTCCATAACAAACTACAGAACCATCCGAATCCTCTCGTTTCAAACCTTGCTCCCTCCTCGATCCCTGATAACCCTCCGAGGCGTCTGAATAGAAGATGGCCTCGAGATCTATTGTAAATACATTTTTTTTTTAGAGTGCTACCAGTGAGTAGTTTCTCAACAAGTGTTTTCATGTTTTTTATTTTCTGTTATCACATTTACTTAATTTATTCTTTCTTAATACAGTTGTAAATATCATAAATAAAAAAAACGACTACAGAAATAACTTTATCCGTCCTAAGGGAATACTTATATTTCATATCTTATATTTCTAAATACTTGTATTTGCATATCTAAAAAAAATCTTTGTGGATTATTAGATAAATTTATATATATTGATATTTAAACTCGGTGTAGTCGTTAGGTGTATTTCACCCCCAAACATAACTCAAGATTTTTTCAACTATATTCCCTCGGATGAAAATTTATTTATATAATTTATACTCAGCATACATAATCACGAACTGGTATCATGGTATAGTATGAAACCATCAGAAAATATCTAAAATATAGTCAAATTAATTGGCCCGTGAGAATAATTCGTAAAGAATATTGGTCAGTAAATAAATATCAAAATAATAAGGAAATAAATAACTCAACGCATCATAAGAATAAGAAATCATTCCCCATTTTTTCGGTAATTGTAAACGACCAAGGAGAAAATATATAAACTTTCCTTCATTTCTCAATAATATAAAAAAGTGTTTAGTGGCTTTTATATTTTATTTTATTTTAGTGTTATGATAGTGGAAGATACAGGAGCTCGGCAATTATTTTAAAAAATATACAGCTGTTCATTTAATTATATATGTGTTGAGCTCTTGTAACCTCTTCCTCTCCTAATACAGAAGAAAAAAAATTTGTACGAGACATGTTTTTTTTTATATTGATAAACAATTCGTCTTATGTTGATAAAAATAATACAATCTAAACTACAGAATGCATTTAAATTAATGTTAAATAAATGGTTTTATAATTTGTAAAATGGGGGTTGGCTCGCCGTCAGGCGGAATAATAAAATACTAGTTTTTAAATCAAAATGTTTACAAATTATAATAGCTTGTATCTGAGCGTATGATGGTCCGACTTGGATTGTTTTTTTTTTTTCTATTGTAGAGAATTTAGTAATCTTTCAAAACATAGAAACAATCAACAAAAAATGTATACGTTTTGAGTTATTCGCAAATAAAAATATTTATTTTTTTTCAGTATTTTAAGCACATATGGTTTGAAAACATTCATGACATCATCCTGAACAATTTCAGCCATCACCCTTAAAAATTCTTTCGTTAGTTGTGATTTGAGCTAAAAAATATGATTTTCTACTTAAATAATGAACTGATTCATTTAATTTATGTGTATTTACGATTTATGTAATTTATTTAATTTAATTGATGTGTTTTGTTTAGTTTTGCCGTGGCGTTTAGGCGAGTCATAAAACTTTAGAAAACAGCCATTATTTACTTTTAATTTTCTTAAAGATTTTATTTACTTTTTCGTTTTGCCTTGCTTTGATTGATTAATTTTTTTTCAATTATAATTATAGAATGAATGATTAATTAACTATTAATTGAACCCAGGTTTGCCATAAGGAACAAACCACCATTTTTGCGAAATAGTTTCTTTTTTTTATTAACTACATCGATCGTGTTTTCAAAAATTTTCTTTAGGATATTTTCATTTGGGTTACTGTTAGAAAATAAAAATTATATATATATATATATATATATATATATATATATATATATATATATATATTTCTAGGTTTTATGAATATTTAGTCACAAATATAGTTGTAAATATGTGATAATTAGTGTTGCCCAAAATCGGTCATGCACTTTGCAAAACCAAGACCAAGACCGCCTATCTGTTGCAAGTCCAAGACCAAGACAGGTAAAGAAATCGATTTTTTAAATAAAAATTGAGGCACAATAGTTACTAATACTTGACAATTTTAGTTACTATATGTAAAGAATTGGTGTAACCAATATACTTTTGCATTTAAGTCTTCTAATTTTTTATTCCGACTTAGTAAGGTTTCTCAAATCTAAACAATTACAGTAATATCTCACTAGTAATAAGCTAATAGGTAACTGCAAGACCAAGACTGAGTCTTGCGCAAGACCAAGACTCGACTCGGTCTCGCATTTGGGCAACACTAGTGATAATCAACAATTGTAATTTATTTTTTGGTATAAATTATTTCTCACGGCCTGATTACACGTGGATAACCATTTGTTTGTAAAATACGGCACAATTTATTGGGCTTGTGCCATTTTTCGGAATATTAGGAAATAATTTTCTCGCAAATTAATCCAAAATTTCATTTTCTCTCTTTCTTTTTTCTCCTTAAAAGCTAACAGAAACGTAGGAGTTTAAAACAGAGCCGAAATTATAAATACGTTGACTTTCATCAGATGGAAGATGAAAAAGAGTGTGGCAAAATTGAGGTAGCCGCCATGTCTAAAATCCTAATCCTCCTCCTGATTAAAATGTTAAAAAATGTACTTTATTTAGGATATAATTAAAAATGAACTTTATATAGCATTTATATTTATATTTATAAGGGTCGAGTGAGTTAAGTCGTCTGCAAACATTTTATGCTACGAGTTTAAACCCCCGTTTGCGGGATTAAATACAGCAACAAAAAAAAAGATAAAAATGTAAATAATCAATAATAAATAAATAAGTGCAGACCTCTCTATTCGAATGCTTAGAACACTATTGGTGCGGGTTCGACTCCCGTATTTCTTTCTTTGTTGTAAAAATAATTGTTTTTTTTTTTAATATGACGACATAATTCTGAATCTTAAATTAAATAATAATAATTAAAGAGCCAATCTTTAGAGTTTTCAAAATATCCTTGAAATGCAAAATACTCTAAAGACTCGGGTACACAGAACACGATATAGTCCGTGGTACAGACTCCTTCATCTCATCGTAAACTACAAATATTTTATTTACGAAAATTCTCGGAATTGGGGCGTTTTCAATCTGGAGGGGGGCAAACTTTGTCTATTTAATTAGGTACTAAAAGCTCGTAAATACACATTTGCTTTCTACTTGGATGGTAAGATAATTTGATCACAAAATCGATAAAAAAGATGACCTTCAAAAATATTGAGCCGTTTGGAGGGACCTAAACCCCCAAATTGTCAAAATAAAAAGGTAATATAGGCCAAACGGCTCAATATTTTTGAAGGCCACCTTTTTCTCGACTTTGTGCTCCAGTTATCTTACGATTAAAGTGGAAAGCAAATGGGAATTTACGTGTTTTTAGTACCTAATTAAATACACAAAGTTTGTCTCCGTTCAGATTAAAAACGCTTCAATTCCAAGAGTTTTCGTAAATAAAATTGTTTTAGGTTACGTTGAGATGAAACTATTTACGAAGTTTCAGGCGGATGTTAATAATTCGATAAAAGGATGTATATACTACGGACTAATATATCTTGGCAATACGAGATCGCTTGATCTGGCAATCTAGTGGAAATTTACATTCTACAGTGCTTTACTTAATACGATATTTTTTACTTAAGTATCGCCATTTACTTTTTTTGTCACATATTTAGAACTGTTTAATACACACGATTCAATGAATTATTATGATTGTACTAATGAGATTATTACCTGAATCAAAAGAGTATTGTTTTAATGATTGTAAAGAAAAAAAAATTATCTTAAAATGAATTAACATTCTTTCATTAATATGACGAAGAAACGAATATTACACAGAAATACAAATTAATATTAATTTTCAATAAAACATTTATTCTTTTATGACATACGAATAGCCTAATATGCGACATCAGCCATTTTCAGTAATTTGAGAAAAAGCAAATTTTCTATAGCATAGCTTCAATTTAAACCAACTAATGATTTTTTCCGTGATTCAATTTGAACATTCTTAAAAAAAGACAGATGACAGATGTCCGTATTTGATATTAGCCACTCATATGATTTCTAAATAATAACTGCTATTTTACTAAAAGTAACTGTTACTAGAAGTGACTGGCGATATTGGAGTAAAACAGACCAATAATCTACTATTATCGTAAGTAAGACCTCTTCTGGAGCGACATTGAAAAGTGATCTGAGATCATCGGGAATGATCGGATTAGCTTTCATTGTTTGACTTGCAGATATATTTAATCGTACAATACAATTGTCATTGGTCATGCCTAAACTTATTCTTTTTTTATTCTTCAAATTCTCACGTAATAATAATTCATGTTTTTAAAAAATATATTTCTCAGTTTTAAAATTATTTCCTCTGTCATGTTCCCACACTGAAATTTTCCAAGGTCTGAGAAACTATACAATACTCAAAAGACACAAATTAATTATTAAGTAAGGAAAATAATGACAAATTAATCGATAAAAAATATTTTGAAAAATTTAATGTACGTATTATGATACTTTTTTTTTTGTCTATAAATAAATGTATTTTGTTCCTGTCGACTTATTGTTGACAATCAGCAAATGTGATGGCGATACACGAAATAATGACATGACAGGCATGGGGACTGATTTGATATTTTCGTTTATTATTATTTTATGTGCTGTTATTTTTTTTACATATATAAATAAAATTACAGTTTATTTATATTATAGATATAATTATTCGACTAGAAAATGGGCAAAATTGCCAGAAAAGTCGTCAAGAAATTTGAATGGATTAAAGCATTGAATAGATGTATAAGGGTGAAACAGAATGTTTTCCTAGATATTATAAATTTTATTATTAATATATACCCTTCGAAATTTTGAGGATTTAATGAAGAATTATTATATATGAGAAAAAAATCCAATGAATAAGCCAACATTTTTAAAATTATCTTCTCCTTTAGTTGCGAAATATATATATATATAAATATATATAAATTTAACTATTTAATTGGGAATAAGGTCACTTATTAATTATTTAATAAACTATTGAATGTTAATTTCTTCTATGTTTATTGACGTTTCGATCCCGGTATTTTCTTTTTTTAAGTCAACCATGGGATCCTCTTCAAAGCTAGAATTTTAAAAAATAGAGCTTCGATCAGGCCAGGGACACACCGACAGCCTCAGCACCGTCCACTAGCACATATATTAAGCTACTATTAATAGCTACTAAGCTACTATTATTAATATTAGCTTAATATATGTAGCTTAATAGTAGCTTAGTAGCTATTAATAGTAGCTTAATATATGTGCTAGTGGACGCTGCTGGGACTGTCGGTGTGTCCCTGGCCTGATCGAAGCTCTATTTTTTAAAATTCTAGCTTTGAAGAGGATCCCATCGTTGACTTAAAAAAAGAAAATACCGGGATCGAAACGTCAATAAACATAGAAGAAATGAACATTCCAATAGTTTATTAAATAATTAATAAGTGACCTTATTCCCAATTAAATATTTAAGTATAAATTTAATACTCAAAAGTCGATTAAGGAAAAGTTGTAAATATATATATATATATATATATATATATATATATACAGGATGTTTCAGGGTTAAGTGGCCAAACTGATAAGATGAACTAAGGATTAAAAAAAAAAAAAAATTACTATGAAGGTATGGTCGTAAACGCTTTGTTTAGGAGATATTCACACCTAAATATTTTCGTTGTTATGAATTATTTACATTATATGAAATAAATAAAACCCATTTATTTGTTCTAACTACTTTATTAATTAAATGTAAACATTAACATTCATATTAAAATGTTGTTCAAAGTGAAGGTATGTCCGCAAACGCTTTGTTTAGGAGATGGATTAGATAGAATACTATTTATTTTATTTATTTGATGTTTTGTTGCCTCTACCCTGTAACGTCATTGGCAACGCCTTTAAATTACACTCTGTTGTAGAGTTTTGTCTCTTATTATTAAAGATTTGTCTCTTATTATTATTTAACCTTAAAGTTTTTTTGACTGCACTTTCACTGTCTTGCAGGTTTTCTTTTAGACTCTGTGCCGTGTCTAACTTTTTCCTTGTAGGTTCAAATGTAGGGCAGTCTTGAATAATGTGCTTTACTGTCCTTAGGACGTTGCAGCTCTCGCAGGTCGGAGGATCAAGTCCTCTTAGTAGGTAGGAGAGCGAGAACTCACAATGTTCAATTCGTAATCTGCAGAGGGCTGTCTCCTCTTTTTGAGAGGATCGGTGAGAGGTTTCCCATTTTAAACAGTGGGGTTTGATTTATTTTAATTTCGATTCTTTTTGTTCCCACTTGTTTTGTCACATGTTCCACACATTCTCCTTAATTTTTTTAATTTATTCCTTTAGAGATATTTCATTAATTGATTTCACGGATATTGTATCTGACTTTCTTGCCATGTTGGCTGCTTGATCGGCTTGTTCATTACCGATGATCCCGCAATGCGAAGGAACCCAAATGAACTTACCCCTTTGCCCTTCTCCCTTAGTAGACACCTAACGTTTATGTAGATAGAATACTAATATGACTTTTTATTCCTAACTGTATAAAAACTATTGGCAAGATAAGGATTAATACTATTTGGAATTAGCTTTGGCAACTCTCAATAACATTTATCAGTTTGTAAGAGGCTTTCGCAGAGTACTCATCATTATGCCTTCCATTTATACTAATGGAATATGTGGATATGGTATTTGGATACGATTTTTGCAATGGTAGTATTAATGCTGCCCGTCGTGAATATGCCAGATGATTTCAGAATAGAAGATTACCAAACCAGTTTATCTTTAGCTCCACGTTTCAACATCTTAGAGAAACTGGTACATTTGCTATAATACCACGTGCTTCGGTTAACCTCCTGTCTTAATGCTCAAGGAAACCACTTTCATAATTTAATATGAATGTTAATGTTTACATTTAATTAAAGTAGTTAGATTACATAAATAGGTTTTATTTATTTCATATAACGTAAATAATTCATAACAACGAAAATCTTTAGGTGTGAATATCTCCTAAACAAAGCGTTAGCGAACACAGCATCAGAAGAAATTTTTTTCTTGTTTTGATGTCCTTAGTTAATATTTTCAGTTTGGCCACTTAACAATGAAACACTCTATATATTGAAATCGTACCGTTTTAAATAATGATGTAACCAAATGTAATTTATACACAAGTTTTGATTTATTATTTTGTATTAAAATTAATTTATCCCTCCCATAATACATTGCATTTATTTACTTGGAACCAATTGTTTAGTTGATAATATACTATGCAAATTATTCGCACGGACTAACTAATTATTAACTATGATTAACTCAGAAAAATAATGGATGTAACATTTTATTTAAATAATTTATACAATGCATAATTAATAATTATTATCCAAATACGTAGTTTTTACAGTTAGTGATTCACTTAGAGCATATGTGAAGATCTCTAGGTCGGCCTCTAACAGTCTAGGTACCCTTAAGGAGCTGTAAGAGCAATAAGCTTGCCCTAATTTGCATTCCGTGACATGTAGGGATCAAAGGCATTGAGGTTGCAGGTGAACTATAAAGGGCTTAGAACTAATAGCATTTGGCATGGGGTCGTACTCTAATACACATCAAATAGCTTTATTAGAGTCTTGCTCTGTACTTGCTTGTGACCAGTCGCATTTGCGGTATAGTGTGTTTTCTGATTGCTGTCTTTGTGTTGTTTATGTTGTTGTTTTTTATGTTTGTTTACTGTTAATTAACTTTTTTAGACATGGTTTGTTAATTGTAGTGTTTTTTTTTTTTATAAGTGTAAATAGTTTTGAATATTGAGGTTAGAAAGCCTCGCATGGTTTTCCACGAAATTTTGACCTTAGTACATAAAGACTATTAATATCTAGAGATATTAGAGATAGAGAAAGACTAAATATTAATATCTAATTAGAGTATCATAATTAGAATAATTAAAGTTTATCAGAAAAGACTCTTTTTGAAATCTGGTTGAGGTAAGTTATTCATAACCTATCCAAATTCGTTTAATAAATTGTATTATTGTATTGAGTTATCAAGGACTACCAAAAGAAAAAATTTAGAATCCTTTATTAGCAAATATAATAGGAAGTTCCCATTGGAACTACAAAAGCATTATACAAACAATTGCTGATAACTGTTCCTAAACTATTTTAAATTAGATAGGTTAGAACTGTTATCACTGCAGTAATTAGTGTTAAAATACTATTTACTATGGACGATAGTGTTATAGAAATGGAAGAAGAGATAGAAGATGAGAAAAAACCTAAAAGATCAAGACCTGTAGCCAAGAGAGCCAGGAATGGGTCGCCTGATATAACAGACCAAAAAGAGAGTAAAACGGATCCGTTGTTAGTAGAGGCGAAGGCCATTCAAGAAAACTTAAGAGTTTACCTTACGAACGTAGATAAAAGATTAAGTGTGAAAACACAAAAAGATATAAACGGTAAAGTGAGTCATCTTATCGATATCATGGAAACCGTCATCGATAGATCGAAAGAACAGAGAGCATTAATTGAACGAGTTGTCAAGGAGACACTATCATCTCCTAGCGTGTTTGACAAAATCACGGACATTCTCGTTGAACGATCTCTACCTAGAATTTTCGAGAGGCTTCCAGCAGCGGAAACACAAAACCACAACCCATCGCCTAAAGCTGGAACATCTGGGATCAATTCATTAAACAATGAATTAATAATTAAACCTTCAGAAGAAGTTTTAGAATCAGAAGATTTTGCTATAGTTCAAAGTCGAAGAAAAAAGAAAAACGTTAAAATGATAGCCAAAAAGAACGAGGAAGTAAATGAGCAACTGAAAGGAGTACAGAACAGTTCTAATGCCTCAATTTTACCCCCGGCAAAGAAAACTATGGCGGACATAGTTAAAACGCTACCGATTAAACCTAAGGAAAATGCACCGCGGCATGCGTTTGTTACAATGGCTAGAGGAGGGAAATCTGCTCTAGAAATTGTTAGCGAATTACCATCTCCGAATGAACTAGGAGTACAGGCAAAAGTGATCCGTACAACCAAGGCTGGTGCTGTTCTCGTACGCGTAGAAGATGAACATCAAGCCATCAAGCTTTTACAGTGCCAAAAGTTACTAGAGAAAGGGATAGAAACTAAAATGGCATTGAGGAGAAAGCCTAGACTGCAGGTAAGGGGAGCACCTCACTCTTGGACCGCATCTGAATTGGAAACGGTAATATGGGGAAGATTGCCTCAGGGGACAATACCCATTGGGCTAGAAAGAAAGGAGTGTGTCCAGGCATGTTTCTCTTCAATAGCAAGAGGAGGCCTTACAAGGAATTGGGTGATAGAGGTTCATCCGATGATAAGATTTGGCCTAATACAAACATCAGTTATTGATGGAGGATGGTGGTCCTTGAATTTTAAAGATTATATAGATCCTCCTTGCTGCATGAAGTGTCTGGGATATGACCACTCTAAGGCGTCCTGCACAGCAGACTCTCTGGTTTGCAAATGGTGTGCCTGCCCAGGTCACATAGCTAAGGAGTGCCCAAGAAAGAAGGAAAGGGCAGAACCGATTTGTGCGAATTGTGTACGAGAAGGGAAACAGAAACACCTGGCCAAGCACCAAGCGGGCTGTCAAACTTGCCCAGTCCATTTAAAGAAGACCCAAGAACTAGCGAAGAGAACCAAGTATGAGTAACAAGATTACTATCCTACAACTTAATATGGGCCGACGGCGTCTTGTGTCTGATGAGCTACGAGCTCTAGCGCATCGCTATGACATTTTCGCGGTTCAAGAACCAGGTTGCTATAGGAACATGGTCACGGGGTTTGGCCTCACGTCAAGGGTTATAGCCTTGAGCAGTGGAGAGGGGAGGCCCAGGGCTGCTATAGTTATCAATAACCCCAACCTTGACGTGATGGAACTGAGGCAGTATACCATGGCGGACCGTGCTGTATGTTACATAAGATGGGGCAGGATTGCTTTTACACTGATATCTGCCTACATGCACGATAGAAGAGATGTTGAAGAGGATATATCCGCCATGGAAACGATCTTACAAGGTACAAGAAACGTGATCGTCTGCTCAGATGCCAACTCCTGGAACACGGTCTGGGGGTCCAATCGAACAGACAGAAGAGGCGTCAAGCTGGGTGAATTTATTGCTAGAAACCAATTGGTGGTGATAAATGATCCATCTGCTACACCTACCTTCTCTGGAGGTAGAGGGCAGAGCTGGATAGATATCACTCTAGCTTCACCAACGCTATCTAGATACATCTTCGATTGGACACTCAGATCAGAGACGAGTTCGGACCACAATGCGATTGCATTTGGCCTGGTAGATGATCCAGGATGTTCCTATGGCAACGTGAAGGGCTATTTGACCAGAAGAAGTGAATGGAATGTCTTTCGGTGCATGATGGAGGGTGAAATGGTCGACGAAGAGTGGGAAGTTGAGGTTTCAGAAAACACCGATGACCTAGACTACAGGGTGTCAAGGATTACTGATGCCATCCGTGATGCTGCCGAGAACTCCCTCCAGCACCGGAAGACGAGGGCTCGACCTGTCCCGTGGTGGACGCCGGCCTTAACAGCTATGAAGAGAGACCTCTACAAGGCACGGCGGTCGTACCAGAGGTGCACATGCGACGAGAGGCGCACTGCACTTCGTAACGAGTATAAGTCCATGGCCAGGGTATACCGAAATGAGGTTCGTTCACGAAAGCGGAAGTCTTGGGACGATTTTATCGTCGAAGAATCTTCAAAGAATCCTTGGGGTATTCCGTATAAGGTGGCTCTGGGCAAGTTGACTCCGCTGCAAACGATAGCGGCGATGAGGCATGAAGATGTCCATGCTACTACCTTAGAAGAGACCGCTAATTTCTTCGTCAAAGCGACTTACCCCAAGGACGACCCATCTCAAGACACCCAAGAGGAACATTTTGTGAGACATACCACGGTATACCCGCCAGGCACTGACTTTTGCTCACCATGGGACGCAGATGATATTCGTATTGCCGTGGGTAGGCAAAAGAATGGCCGCGCTCCAGGACTTGATGATATAGATGCAGCGATCCTAAAGAACAGTATCTCCTATATTGAAGAGCGACTTTTAGGAATCTTTAATGATTGTTTAGATAGGGGATACTTCCCAAGGAAATGGAAGATCGCTGATTTGAGACTCCTCTACAATGGAGGAGGCAGGGATAAACAACTTCCTAAGTCATATAGACCAATTTGTCTCCTCCCTGTGATGAGTAAGGTCCTGGAGAACCTCATGATGACCAGGTTACGGCCAGTTCTCAATCAAGCAAGCCATCCACGGCAATACGGCTCTACCAGAGGCAGAGGAACCGCTGATGCTCTGCTGAGAGTTCGCAGAGATGTTGAAGAAAGGGAGGAGCGATACGTCATGCTGCTCCTTTTTGATATATCCTCCGCCTTTGATAGTTTATGGTGGCCCTGCGTACTCCAGCAGCTGCAAAAATATGACGCTCCCAGCAACCTATATGCCCTCGTAAGGAGCTATCTTCAGGACAGGCGAGTGAAGATCAAAGGCAGCTATTACGAGGTAGAAGCTTCCGTAGAGAGGGGATGCCCTCAGGGATCAGTACTTGGTCCTGCTCTATGGAAGCTGGTTTTTGATGAGTTGCTGGGAGTGCTTGAAAATGAGCGGTTCTCTGCCACTGCCTATGTTGACGATCTAGCTGCTGTGGTGGCATCCAACAGCAGGGCGGGGATCAAACTAGCAGCAGAGCGATGTGCCAACCTTGTAGCCAGATGGTGTGAGGGAAAGAAAATGCGTATGGCTGCTGAAAAGACGCAAGCCATCCTCTTGAAAGGCACGACTGATAGAGCACACCCCATTAGCATGGATATAGAAGGTCAAATAATACGCCCAAGTGAGGTGGTAACATATCTTGGTGTAAGGTTAGGAAAAGGCCTAAATATAACACCTCACTTGGATTATCTAGCAACTAAGGTGACCCAAGCCTTGAACGGACTCAGTCGTGTTGGGGGTGCATTCTGGGGCCTCAGATACCCCGCAACGATGACGATCTATAAAGGTGTTGTGCTGGGTATCTTGAGGTATGCATCTCCCTCCTGGTATAGGAACCTCACACAGCGACAGCGAAAAAGGTTGGCGTCGATCCAGAGGATGGCCCTGTTGCGTGTCACCAGAGCATTTAGGACAACGTCACATGAAGCAGTGCAGGTCCTAGCGGGGGCGGTACCTCTCGACCTCCTCCTGCGAGAAGATGTGACCAAGCATAAATACAAGAAAGAAGGCTTGGCTGGAGTTCCAGAAAATCTGCGGGTGAGGATTGTGGAAAGTCCCAACAAATGGAAGAAGATAATCCGGGAGGATACGATTGAGGAATGGAGCCGTCGGTGGGTTGCTACCCCGAAAGGGAGTACTCTCAGAAAATACTTCCCCACCGTACAGTCGCGGTTAGATGCACAATGGATCCTCCCGGACTATTGGATTTCACAGTTTCTCACGGGGCATGGGGGTTTTCGAGCTAAGCTACATGGCTTTGGCCAGGACATAGATCCCCAATGCCCCACTTGTGGAGTTCTGGAGACTGTCGAGCACGTGGTCACGGCCTGCACTGCATTTGAAGGAATAAGGGCAACGATGATGAGAACCGCAGGAATTTACGTCCTAACAGAGGATGAACTTCCTCAGTTGGTAAGTAAGGAGAACTTCCCTCGGTTCAAGAAATTTATTTATGACTGGAAGGAGGCAGTGGGTCCAGCCCACTTCAACATCGGAGCACGGAGAAGAGGACCACCACCAAGAAGACCGCCGGAAGACGGACACCCTTGATAAGACGTCACCGAAGATATATTTTAAACTGTTTCACTTGCAGTAGTATGCTGTTATGCAGTCATGCATAACAGCCCACTATTGCAAACGCCCGTATGGCCCATCAGGCAAGGTAGGGTGGAATGTAAATAAATAAAATAAATAAATAAATAATAAATAAAATAGCTTTATTAGAGAAGAGACTTAGTCCTGAAGATTAAAAAAGGAATATATAACTCGCTCAGGAATTTGATTAAATTCAACATAAAACTGTCAACAGATAGGAAAAAACAACAACACTCTTCTCAAGAGCTTTTGACAGTTAAAGAAGAAATATTAAATTGTTACAGCCAAAATCGAACCTTTTTCTTTTTTTTTTTTTTCATATGATATTTACAACTGTATAAAAAATAATACATCTAGTAAATTCGCACATGAAGATAATGACATGAAACACATGTTGAGAAACTACCCATTGGCAGCACTCTAATAATATGTCTATATTAGGAGATCACGTGGCCATCTTCTTTTCAGACGCCTCGGAAGGTTATCAAGAATTGAATAGGAAGCAAGGTTAGAAACGAGAGGGTTGGGATGGTTATGAAGTTTATTATGGAAGGACAGATATCTGGATTGGGCCAGATCTGATACATAAGGAACATTAAGGTCATTATGGATGATTTTATTTGTAACCAAGTAAGGAGCATTCAGTATTTTACGAAGGATTTTGGATTGTAAGGATTGGATACGAGAGGAATTCGATGGTTTAGTGGAGCCCCATAGCTCAACTCCGTAAGTCCAAATAGGCCTTATTATAGTCATGTATATGAGTCTTTTGTAATTAACTGGAAGCTTAGAGCGTTTGTCTAGTAAGTGCTGAAGTAATCGGAAACGTCGAGCTGTTTCTTGTCGTTTCATTCTGGTATGAGGATTCCAAGTTAAACGTTTATCCAGGTGGAGTCCTAGGGAAGAATCGAACCTGATTTTTTTTTGTTTGTAATATTGTCACCCAAATATGGTGAATAGGTTTGGGTTGAAGGCCATCCCCATGATGGTAAAATATAACCTGTCTTATGTAAAAAATCTCCTCTAAAAGTATTATTGTGGGTATATGGTTGACTGTAGTGAATAATTGAAGGGGAGGATGGTTGGGGTGGATCAGTCAAATTAAAATGGCAAAAAATGAATAATTTTATTTATTTTTACATTCGCCGACGTTTCGGCTCGAAGTTGAGACCTTCATAAGGACTGGGAAAAAGAACCAGATAACAATAGGTATAATAACATTGAATAATACAGAATTAAGATTAAAAAATGTGAGAAATATAGATTAATTATTTTAAGTAAACTGAAGTAGATAAAATTAAAATTAAAGTAAAACAAAGAAGGTAGAATGATAACAGTAACAGAGAACTAAGAAATAAATAATAATAATAATGGTAACAAAGCACGGAGCAATTATATAAGCATAATAAAATATAAGGCAACATAAGAAATGAATAAAGTGTAGAATAAAATAATAAAACAGAGAAATGAAATATGAAATTATATAAGGAAATAATAGATATAAATAAAACATTAAGATATTGTAAAATCTATAAAAAAATGTAACATTAGTAATAAGATTAATGTAAACACCATTTCATATATGTAGTTAGAATTTTCTTCTTCTTCCAAAGTAATAATCGTTTTATATATATAAAAGCTTTTGGGCTGATGCCCTCCCCAAAATTAAATCCTGGATCTGCTAGTGCCAGTAATAGACAGTTTTCCACTCATTAGCAATTAAAAAACTGTATACATCTTATAGATGAGTAGATTTGTAGCTAGAAGATTTTGGAGGTTGATGCCTGAACCGTAAGTAATATCATGCCACCATTGGCGATTGGTAATTGTTTTTTAATGGAGCAAGGCTGTGTATCTTTTTCAGGGAGTTTTCTTATCATCTTTGTGTAGGGGATACAAAGTTTGTAACTTTGATTGGTTCATCTATAGTTTACCATTTCTTTGTTTAAAACAGTGCAGAATTTATTTTTAGGTTTTTTAATTATATAAAAATCCTGGTGACCCTAAAATTTGGGTATCTATTTGCTGACAATTAAATACATTTTCAAAGATCCACCATCAGAACTAAAAAGGTGTGGTTTTCATTAATGTTAAAAATTTCTCTTTAAGTGCCTACAATCGTTACATTTACCTTAAAATAAAAAAAATAAATGTAAGGACTCATTAGCATTTGGGATAATATGGAACCAAGGTTGACTAACCTGGCCTTCAAGATTTTGTTTTTTAACTAATAAATTTACATTAAAGTATACCTAGTCATAAATATTGTTACAAAGAAATATATACAGATTTCAATAGGAAAAATATATATATTTTTTAATTTGATTAGAAAATAAAGTGTATATCTAAAGAGAGTAAAACAAAAAAAAAATTACTCAAAATGTCTCCCTTTTGCCTTAACACAAGCATTTAATCTCCGTGGCCAGTCATCAATAGCAGCACGCAGCACTTCTTGAGGAAAAGCCTCAATTCCTCGGACCAGAGATTGTTTGAGGCTTTCCAAGTTAGGGGGTGCTCTGTGGCATGCCATCCTCTCCAGTTCGGACCAAAGCCGATAATCTATTGGGTTGAGATCAGAGCTTCCTGAGGGCCAATCCGAAGCAGAGATGAACTCTGGAATGTTCTTTTGCAGCCACTGCTAAGTTGACTTGGTCTTGTGAGCTGGAGCGGAATCCTGCTAGAAAACCCAATGACTTTCCTGCAAACAGAATATAATTTAGAGGCTTCTCAACAGGTTCCAAAATATCGCCTTGATAGTTTTTAGCGACTGTTTTAACTCCTTTTTCACAAAAATGGAACTTTGTGGTGCAATGAAAGCAAATTCGCCACCAAACCATCACTGAGGAAGGGTGATGACCTCTTTCAACTCTTCCAATGACTTCCTGGGCTTCTTTAGAGCTGTGTGCATACACACGATCGTTTTGAATATTAAATTTTTTTTTAATCGTAAAATTGTTCTCATTGCTAAACAAAATCTTTCGATGAAGACCATTGGTGTTGTTTTTAGGAAAGTAGTTAGCCTTTGTCTTGCCATTTTTCGAAATGCAGCCATCCTAAGATCACTTTTTATTATGCGAGACATTGATCTGACAGAGATTCTCATTTTCCGAGACATGATTTGTTGTTGTGAATGGGATTTATTTTGATTGGAGCAGCTACTGCTCTCACTGCATTTGCCGTTCTCGTAGTGTGGGGACGGCCCGGTCGGGGTCTGTTCCATACAGATAGGGTCTCATTATATCTATTTATCGTACGGTACACGAACATACGGCTTATATCCAAAAATTTCGAAGTGTTGAAAATCTCTGATCTACATTTCTCAACTGTGTGTAAGGCGATCACAGCTATTCGGTTCTCTTTATCACCCCACTCCATGTTAACTGAGAGAAATAAAATACTCTGATAGAAGTAAAGATTATCTAAATAATACCCAAGGATGTAAACTAAGCTAAGTTTTGTAATAGTTTTTATGGCAGAACTAGGTAGCATTACATATTTTATATAATAATTATGTTATGACTTTACATAATATGTTTATTAAGTATTTTATTTAAAACTTCGGTTTGGTTTTAATGGTAAATTTAACATTATTTGATTTCTTTCAACGGCCCTGTTGACAGATCACAGCTAAATCTCGAAAATGGATATTTCTGATGGAAAGTATTCAAGAAAATCATCGATCAAATACATCTAACATTTGTTGATTTTTTTTATTTTTTAATCTCAAGTTTGACCGAAGTATAATTTATTAATATGTCAAGCGATAAGTATCTTTATGAAATAATTAATATGTTTATAAAGAAAGGAAATAATCTATATGTAATAAGTATTTTTAGTGGTTCGAACACGCATATCTCTGGTGCTGAGTGATTTAATTTATTTTTATATAATATTGCTTTAAAACACGGATCGAGCTCCTGATCTGATTGGCTGCCAAGTGCCGTCATGATCCGCCCATTGTTATCAATTCCTCTGGATCTATTCCACGCTCAGGTTCAAGGCGTTAGCTGCCAACCAGGGATAGAAAAATCTAGGTAGTTTTTTAAGATATTATTTTCAAAAAGAAGTTAGCAACATTGATTAATATTAAACGGAAAAGAAAAGAGCACTCTCCCCAAACAATTGAGAAAAAAAACCTTCTTAAACATTATAGCATTCGTGAATAAATTATTATTAATGTATGTGGATAATCGATTTATTATAATTTCTCCTATCGATAAGGCAATATGTCTTCCATATTTTGTGACAGCCTGATAGTTTTTAACCTCTCCCCCCTCCTCCATCCCCCCCAAAAAAGCTTTGAATACATCCCGCGTTTATAAACAATCATGATTGTGTTGCGTACATGCATGTATCTTATTTGTTTTGTTTTTTAAATGTATTACTACAGTTTTTGTTAATACCCAATAATTATCTATATATTGATATAAAGGAGAGTTTTCAGATATATATTCCTATTTTCATTATTATTTTCTTATAAATTGTTTTATACAATAAAAAATTAGTAGATTACGTGATCTTGTATATATATTGAATCGTAAGATAACTTGAGCACAATGTCGAGAAAAAAGGTGGCCATCAAAAATATTGACCCGTTTGGCCTACTCCTCCAAATTGTCAAAATTATGAGGTTATATAGGCCAAACACCCCAATATTCTTATAGGCCACCTATTTTATCGATTTTGTGATCAAATTATCTTGCGATCCAAGTGGAAAGCAAATGGGTATTTACGAGTTTTTAGTATCTAATTAAGTAGACATATTTTACGTTTGTTAATTTTATATTTTCTGTATATATGGTTTGAATGTGGTCATATATCACTGTAATTATTGTTCACGTGACAGATTGTTATATTTCTAAATAAATGAATTTAAACAAAAATTAAGTAGACAATGTTTGTCGACTTCTAGATTGAAAACGCCCCAGTTCCGAGAATTTTCGGAAATAAAATATTTGTAGGTTACGATGAGATGAAGCTTCAGCCGGATGATAATAATTTTGATAAAAAAGGGTCTGTACTACGGACTATATTGGAATATCTGTGGGTTTTATAATTTTTTTTTCGAAATTTACTTGATACTTGACCCGGCTTTGTCCTTTGATATTGCCGTACCAGAACTAGCATGAGTCGAGGAACTGTTATATTATCCAATCATATCTTACAAGTACCAGTAGATTGAGAAATTGTTAGCCTATTTCTTCCTTATCTTTTCTGAAAATCCAACATCTGTTTTATCCGAGAAAAAAAAATCCCAAATCGACAGAACACTATCTCCGAAGATCGCCTCACAGCTCGGAGAACAGCAACAGACTGCGTGATGTCTGTGATTGTATGACCGCATGTCACTTCCTATCACACAATGACCCTAGACCCGTGTCCACATCTCCAGATAAATTCAAATGTTTATTTATGTTGATGTTTGCATTGTCATCAGTGCCTACGTAATTCATTACAGCTTCAATGACTTTTTTTTTAACCTTAGTTTTATATGATAGATGGTATAGATAGCAAAGTCGAAAAAACTAAAAATATTCTAAGGAAGGCAAAAGCTATTAATCCCTTTTTATCGAATTATTAACATCCTGCTGAAACTTCGTAAATAGTTTCATCTCATCGTAACCTACAACTAGTTTATTTACGAAAACTCTTGGAATTGGGACGTTTTCAATCTGGAGGGGGACAAACTTTGTCTATTTAATTAGTTATTAAAAACCCGTAAATACTTATTATGCTTTCTATTTGGACCGTAAGATAATTTGATCACAAAGTTGAGAAAAAAGGTGGCCTACAGAAATATTGGACCGTTTGTCCTATATGACCTCGTTATTTTGAAAATAAGGCCAATGTAAGATTACGGATTCCTATCTTACCCAACAGTCTTGTTGCCAGAAATGGGTGAATGAGAGAGAAAAAAGATAACTGAGTGAAAATAAGAAAATCTGTTGCCCGCATCATACAAGCTTCATTATTTCCTCTACTTTTAACAGAAATTATTGTTTGACAAGATTAGGCTATGGCAAAAATTTTCTGATCAGAAATATTAGAGGGTATTGAAATGTACACTGATCTACCTTAAGCCGTTTTACATTGCTTTAGTTTATCTAATAAATCGTACTGAAATCTTTTCTTTGATCAATTTTCAGGAAAATAAATCTAATTAAATTTTTTTGGTTTCTTCATAAACATATGTAAAGATATAAAAACTTTTCTGAAACAGGTAGGAAAGTCGTGTGAGTGGACACACCAGATATTTGTGATGTGTATTGAGCCAAGAAGTTTTCTATTGTTGTTTTTTTGTTCTTTTTCTAATATTTCTGAATGGTTCAAATTGAAGTTGTGTTATATCTAATGCTGTAGTATCATGTACGAAAATGAATGAAATGAAAAAATAATTTTATTCTGAGACTAAAGTAAGAAGAATAATACATGCTACAAAACATTGGTCCATTTGTCTGGTTTGACAAAATTTAAAGAGGTCATTTGAATGTTAATTTCAATTAACTAACCCAATCATAATTGAACAACAATAGTAAACACGTTAGCACTGGTATATTTTATATTGTTTACATGTATACAAAAAAAAATGTAAATAAATATATGTGGTGGCTTAATTTGTTTTTGAGTTTTTTCGAGGTTTCTCCCATGTAAATTTGTTGACAGTTAATTTTTTTAATTAAGTTGTTGATTTTGTTTGTAAATTACATTGTTGTAGTCTATTGTTTCTATATTGTCTTTAGTGTTAGTTATGTATTTACTTAATTTGTTGCTACTGCATTGCATTGCAGTCCAAGTTGAATTTCCGTAAGATCACAGTTTCTGAATACTATTTTAATTATAAGTTCTGATATGTATGTCTCTTTGTGAAACATGCTTTTATTTATTTGTAAGTTAGTTTAAAAAATATATTTGTTATCAATCATGATCATGCACTTTCAGTACAATCGTTTAAATAAATGATACTCAAAGCAGTATTGGACCATTCAATTTAAAATTTAGATTATTTTTTTCTCTTCTCCTATTGTTATAACCAGGTCAGGTATTTGAGACCTTTATTCATTGATTTTAACAATACAACGATAATATCATCCCAAGTATCGGTCATTGAGCTCAAACAAAAATTAACTAACTTGTTATTATTTATTTTCACTTACCTACCTATATATGAAATATATAGTAAGAGAAAGTATTGCGATCGTGAAAATTTTAGAATCTCAGTTTTCAATGGAAATACACGTTTTGAAGTCCTCTGAGTCCAAATAACCAAGTTTCTCAAATTGGTGTTTGTGTGTGTTAACAGTCTGACACAGAAACGAAAAATCGTACTCAAGTGAAATTGTACATTTAAGGTTATTATATGCTAGGGATGTTACATCAACTTTTTCGTCAAAATCGGCTCACCGGCAATGATACTTTATATAATGGACTAAACACATTTTTACCATTTTCTTGAAAACGGCTCTACCGATTTTGATTAAATAAAGTATAAAATTGAGCACTTTTAAATAAAATGAATTTTTTTTCTGATTGTTGTTTTCTAACAGGGCTTAAATTTTCAATATTAGCTTCATCTAAAGTATCTTTAATTTTTTTTATTTGAAACAATTGACCTATTCGTATTAATCTCTAAAATAAAAAATAGTTAAATATAAAATATGAAAGAATTTGATAATTAACTAAAGGAGAAATAAGAGATCGTAACGGAGAATGGTTGTAATGGAGGAATCAAAGGAATACGAGCTTACCCGAGCTCGTCCGAAAGATAAGAACATGCTTCCATACGTAACATGAGTTCAATATAACAAGGACTCCAAAAATATTATATAAATATGAATATGTGGTTTTCATAAATGCTATTGTTAAATAAAAAAATAAATAAAAATACCCACAATGAAATATAAATCAATATAGCGTTTGTAATTTTCACTTCCCCTATGTCTAAAAATACTTATTTTTCCTAAGAAAAGGGTGGTAAGTGAAAGTTGTGTGATACGCACACCGCACCAGATTTTTAAATTAAGCGTTGTAATAATTATTTATTTTGTTTCGTCACTACTAAAATTTGGAAAGCTTTGTATTGGTGCGGGAGATTAAAAAATATAATTTTCTTAAAATCTAAACTTGCGCTTTATGTTTTAGACTTCAATGAAGAAATTAAGTTCTGCGTTTGACTGTTGCCAAATCTATTTGACGGACATATAATCTACTACAGTCATTATAGATTTCACGAAATTTTCATGGACGGTTCGGGTCGACATTGATATGTCTATATATTCCCATTTCATCAAGTTTTGTCTAATATTTTGGACACACAAGCATAATTTCTTAGTCATGTCGATATTTCAAAACTGCTCATTCGATTTTGTTTAAAGTTGGAGAAAATTTGTGGATTAGAGAAAGCATATTATAACAAGTTTTTTTTTTTTACATAAGTGCAAACTTATTTTCCTTGGTTGTGAAATGTGGTAGGCATTGAAAATGTGGAAAGGAATGTGATATTTATGCTATAGCTTTATAGATTGTAAGTTATGAGATTGTATGTATTTCTGTTGAGCACAGGCGGTAGTGTTGCTCAAAATCAGTCTTAGTCTTGCACTTTGCAAGACCAAGACCAAGACCGCCAATCTGTTGCAAGACCAAGACCAAGACTGGTAAAAAAATCGATTTTTTGAATAAAAATTGAGGCAAAATAGTTACTAATACTTGACAATTTTAGTTACTAAATGTAAAGAATTGCTGTAACAAATACACTTTTTTTGCATTTAACTCTTCTAATTTTTTATTCAGACTTAGTTAGGTTTGTCATATTTAAAAAATTACAGTAATATCTCTCTAGTAACAAACTAATTGGTAACTGCTAGACTGTTACAAGAGTGTGCGCAAGACCAAGACCTAGACCAAGACTGAGTTTGCAAGACCCAGACTCGTCTCGGTTTCGCATTTGGGCAACACTAACAGGCGGATCTACGCGGGGGGGAGGAGGAGGGTTATCGGGATGAAGCCCCCCCAAAATGGTAAAATATAACCATGTTTTACAGAAAAAAATATTAAAAACTATCTCTTAAAGTATTCTTGTTCGTTTAATTACATTTAATAAGACTTCAAGAACCACTTAAACACCATTTCATATAGGTAGTTAATTTCTTTCATTTTTTTCTAATTAGTTATCGTTAATCGTTATATATATGAAAAAAAATCTTTTAGGCTAAAGCTCCCCCCCCCAAAAAAAAAGTAAATCCTGGATCCGCTAATGCTGTTGAGGAATCGACTTGATGGACATAACTGCCATTATTTCCATTTATTATTCCTTGACAAGATTTTACTCCAAAACCTTGAAATATAGCTAATTATTTAGCCAATAAAACTAAGCGAGGCTAAATTATACTGACAATTGTTTAGGCAAAAATCGGACCAGTTTAACCCAAGTTACATTGTATTAAATTTTATAAGCTGATTTTAATGATAGCTTACGTAGCCGTTTTATATTGTTTTAGTTCATCAAAGAAACTAGTCCGTGGTACAGACCTCCTTTTATCGAATTATTAACATCCGGCTGAAATTCGTAAATAGTTTCATCTCATTGTAACCAAAAACTATTTTATTTACGAAAACTCTTGAAATTGGAGAATTTTCAATCTAGTGGTGGACAAACTTTGTCTATTTAATTAGATACTAAAAGCTCGTAAATACACATTTGCTTTCTACTTAGATCGTAAAATAAATTGATCATAAATTCGATAAAAAAGGTGGCCTACAAAAATATTGGGCCGTTTGGTATATATACCTCAATTTAAATATAGTTTGTAGGCCAATATTTTTTAAGGCCACATTTTTTCTCGACTTTGTGATCAAATTATCTCACGATCCAAGTAGAAAGCAAATTTGTATTTAAGAGTTTTTAGTATCTAATTAAGTAGACAAAGTCCTCCCTCCTCCAGATTGAAAACGCCACAATTACGAGAGTTTTAGTGAATTAAATAGTTGTAGGTTACGATGAGATGAAGCTATTCACGAAGTTTCAGGCAGATGTTAATAATTCGATAACAAGAGGTTTCTACTACGCAGTAAATCTTACTCTTATCATTTCTCTAACAGGTTTTCAGGAAAATTACTGTATTTTTTTTTTTAATGGATATATTTAAAGTTGTATAAATTTGTTAATTTTATAATATTAAATTTAGAAAATTATAACTTGGGAAATTAAAGAGAAAACTCATTTCTCATGTATATATGTAGTTTCTAGTTTGATTTTTTTTTTTTTTTTTTTTTTTTATGTGATTGAATTAATCATATGCAAGTAATCGTGGTGTCATAATATGTATAAAAGAAACAAGCATTATCAAAATTTGACGAAATCGAAACTACGTTATCACTGTAACAAATAAATTCGAAGCTTTATTTAAGTTGAAGTTGATGTTGACTAGTTAAACCTGATATCTGCCATAGTTGACCCTGTTCAAGTTACAAAAAGATTCCCATTACATAATTAAACCACTTGTTCTAAGCGACATTCCATTCTCAGGATTATTTATTTACTACAACTAAAACTTATTTAAATAAATATTTGATTTTATATTGCTCATATTATTTTAATGTTTTATTACTTATACCTACGTATACATGAAGTAGTAGAAATAATAGTAAAGAATAATATTGTGACAGTTACAAATTTTGAATCCGAGTTTTCAATTGAAATACATGATTTTTTTTCTCTAATTATGGTTTAAAACTTCTTTGGTTACCCTCTCCCATTTTCTTGGATTTTCCGCCAACTTATTATTTTCAATAATGAAGCATTGTGATCGAAAAAAAATTCAAAAACTTAACCCCCTCTCAAAATTTGAGGTTTTACGTTTCAGGATTACGTAGAATTTGAAAAACGAATAAAAATTTTTTTGTCCGTCCGCAGTCCGCCGTCCGCGCATTTTCTTCGAAACGATTTTTTTAAAATTTGGATTTAAAATTAGTGGCACCCGAGGATGATCCTCCTTCATCGACATTTCTATCCGCTGTTTCCATTCAAGATGGCGACCGAAAAACCTGCGTTGCTACAGACTGTAGCGCCTAAACGAATGTACCAATTTCAATGAAACTTCGCTTAAGTCTTCTTAAGCGTTTAAATTTGTCTACATAATATACATCAACGAAAAGAAGCTGGAAAAAAAGTTACGAGGGATGGTTTCTTTTTTTATTAACTTAATTTTTTCAACTCACACCTTTCAGAAGTTCCGACAATCAGCGAGTGTGATGTCAAGATGTAGAAGGTTAATATGTATTGGAATAGGTATGAGATAGAAGAGTACCCAACGGCGTCCTTCCTGTCTTGAATGTAATATTTCTAGTTAGTGGAGGAGATCCCTCATCCAGCTTCTTTTAAGCCTCCTTCGGGTGCTATCGGGCATGTTAGTTGTGGCCATGCCTCGAATCAATGAGTTGGTATGTCCGTGTAAGTTATTATGAAATATCTTGTAGTGTGTTCGTATGTGGTCGTTAACCGTAAGTCTTTATGTAAAGTAATGTTGCTGACGTAACAGGGAGCCTTGGTGATAGTCCTGAAAGTTTTAGATTGAAAAGTCAGTATTTTAAGTATGTGAGTCTTTTTGGGTGTCCCGTATATCTGTGAAGCGTAGGTCCAAATGGGCTTAAATAGGTAAGTATACGCATTCAATTTCTGTCTAAGTTTTAATTTCGAATGTCTTTCAAGGAGTGAGTACAATATTCGTAGTCTTTGAGTTTTTGCTTTGTTTTTGATATGTGGTCCCCTTGTCATTCTTCAGTCAAAGGTCAATCCAAGATATTGAACTTTGTCTGTCTGAGGAATTTGGATATTGTCAAGGTAAATAGCAGGGCGTCAAGGTAAAATTAGATTCCTAATAACTCAAAAAGTATACACTTTTTTTGTAGATATTGTGATAAGATGTTTCAAAGGTAATTAATTTTCTAAAGAATGATGAAAGTTTCATCGAAATCAAAGCACTATTAGTAAAGATATAAAAACTTTTCTGAAATAGTTAGGAAAGTCGTGTGAGTGGACACACCAGGTATTTTCTTTTACTTGTGAAAATATTTCTCTCATTTTCTCCTTCGTTATTTGTCGAATTCTTCAGGGTTTAGTCAATTTTATCGAAATAGGTGTAACATACGTAATTTCAGTTTCGTAAGATTTTAAATTTTTGAGATAGATTGGTCTCATACGCACACACACACACATATATAATATATATACCACGTTGTAGAATATGGCTATTTGGACTCCGGGGACCTTAAAATGTGTATTTAATTTCCCTTTTTCTCACTTCTCTCTCTTTATACACTTCTCTTATACAAAATAAGAAGTGAGGTGTATCATTTAGTGAGGTAAAATTATTCATTTTTTTGTAAATATTTTTAAATAAGCACAGTTGAATATTTTAATTTTATTAAGTTTGTACATATTCAAATTAATATTATAAATACACCTGTTGAAGAGATTCTGGTTTTATTTTTTTACTGTAACTATTTTTTTTGGTTATTATTTTCAATAATGAACCATTGTGATCGAACAAAAAATTCCAAAAACTTAACCCCCTCTCAAAATTTGAGGTTTGACGTTTCGGGATACGTAGAATTCAAAAAACGAATAATTTTTTTATTTTATTCACTTTGAAAGTCATCAAGTCTTTATGGCATTATCTATATAATTTTCAATAATATTAATTTTCCCTTGCAATATGAATGTCATTGTTTCTTTCTTTCTTTTTTTTGTATATAAAGTAATTAAAAGATACTCCTTGGGAGCATGGTTTAAGAGGCTGTTCAATCAGTCAGGTTCTTCAAAATATGTTGTGTAACTTCTTTTTTTTTTTATTTTCTTATCTAAATGGGTTGGCAATACAATAAAATTTATCTGAATAAATATAGGAAGTGACCGTTGGGACCTCCTGCGTACCAATTTTTAGGGACATGTTTACAAAACCTCTCAGCTGTTTACGATGAAAAATACATCGTTGTGAAAGTACTTGAATTGTTTTCGATATGGATATTGGGAAATAGTTTTCATGATGTTTTGGAAGATGTTTACTGCTGTTGTGTTTTGCAACTTCTTATTTACGCTGATATTATCTGGCTCTTCATCTTTTCGATTTGGAAAAATATTTTTCTATATTGGTATTTTTAGAGGATTGAATTGATTTAAAAAAAAAGTATTTATTTTGAAGTGTAGTAGAAAAAAAAAATACATAGATTTTATAGTTAAATTCTTTTTTAATATTAAATAATAAAATCTGTTACAGTATTTTTTTTTTTTTTTTTTATCCCCTACATCTATTTTTCGGCTATACAGGATTTTCCTCGGTCAAGGGAGAGGGCGGGGATTAATTACAGAGTTAAATACCCACGACATCGAGTTTCGAATTCGTAATCTTCAGGTTCCCATATCATGTAATATAACCATTAACACTGGCGTTCCACAGAGAGGAGGGGCTTTTGGGCTGATAAATCAAAAAATGAATCAATAAAATAATAACATTAAAAGTAAATATATATAAACAAAAAGGAACTAAACTAATAAAAATAACAACAGGCATACTTTCATACCATATTTACAAAATCCATTCACTTAGGAGACTTCCGAGCCAGGTCTTCCTCCCCACTCGCGGAAGGAAAGACAGGACATTAGGAGATCCCAGTGGATCTCACTCACCAGCATTACTAGTAGTTCACGAGGGCAGGGTGACCGAGTGGACTGTGCGTGTGCACAGCTGCAAAACAAAAATTTTGAGATAAATAAATTATTAGGAGTTCAAATCCCAGTACCCGGTGGGACTTTTAATCGGCATAAGTTCACTTACTAGAAGAATATAATCTTGTTATTTTGGGAGTGCAGGTCACACTAAACAGCCCAATACTTCTGTAGGTCAATTTTTTTTTCTTTTTTTTTTTTCAATTTTGTGATCATATCATCTTACAATTCAAGTGAAAAGCAAATGGGTATTCATGAATTTTTAGTACCTAATTCAATGGACAGTATGCCAGATTAAAAACGTCCCGGTTACGAAAATTTCCAGAAATAAAATATTTGTAGGTTACGTTGAGGTGAAGGTATCGATGAAGTTTTGGCCGATGTTAATAATTCGACAAAAAAATTTCTGTACCACGGAATATAATATTTGAGTCCGTTTTCTCCGATTCTGTTTACTTTTCTTAGTGAATCTATTTAAGTTTGTCGGATGGTAAGGGAATAGTTGATAGTAGTTATAATTTATTATTCATTTTATTTCCATTATTTATTCCACTCACTCCTATGTATAATATCGTCGATTTATTGCAAAAAGTCACTAAGTACACTTTTAGTCGATTTTTATCTGAAGGAACGTAGTTGTTAATTTCGATCATATTTATCGATCAATCGATTAATAACTCATCTAGTGAATAACAATAATACAAGTCCTTTTGTACGTAAAACATAGTTTCACTGAGTGTACGATGTTCTGACTTTACAGAGTAGAAAGTCACTATCTGATACTTAATGACTTCTTTCTCTGGATTAATTGATCAGATGGTAAATAAAACTAACTAACTGAGGTAAGTCCTAAACTCACTTTATAAGTACTTGAAAGGTTATGAAAGTAAATTAGTGTGTCGTTAAACTATGATAGTGTGCAAAAAGTCATTATGTCCGTAGTGGTTTCATTTTTTTTTGTTTTCATTGCTGTGTATATGTTAAGTATTTAAATAAATCTTGAAAATAAAATATATATTTAGAATTACAGGTAACAAAAAATAAATAATCAAATTACTATTTTAACCTTTTGCTTCCTCACTACCGAAGGTAAGGGAAGCATTGTAATCGTGCGAGAGGTTAGACAACTTTTTCCATCAGATTTCAGAAGTATTAACGCTCGGGTAAAGTCGGCTAGAATCGACTAATTAATATGTTTTTATATATGGATTAAAATATATCAGAAAATATAAATCGAGCCTGCATACTGTAAAGGGGACCCTACACGGTCAATCGGAATTGCACTAATGACGTTCCGAATTGTCGTGTAAGGTAGTGAATGAAGTACTGATGGTGGTGCGCTGCGGATTTACGAACATCCGGAAATCAAAAGTTCATTCACGAGAAGTGATAGGTTAGGTTAGGTTTTCTATGAGACTAACCTTACTACTAGATAGGTTAGTTTACCTAAGTCTCGTTATTAAGTAAATAATTTCATAAAAGTAAATAGTTATTATTAACTATAAGTCTATGTTATTATTAACATAACTATTTTTTCTTTAAAAAGTCAAGTAGACAATAAATTGGAGAGAAAAAAAAGTGGAAACTTCACATAAGTAATGATCAGTAATGATTGAACGTGTAAGGGTCTTCATGATCAAAGCGATAGCGGGCAATCTTGACACTTCTTGTGACGTTCATTCATGAATTACCGTGTAGGCTCCCCTTAAGCGAGGAGATTGTTCAGTACTTCATCCTCTATGTAATAGACTAGAATTCAAAATCGTATCTTACCGCAACGCCGTGTCAGGGAGGTGAATAGGAAAAAATTGTGTCGAAAACCAAATGTTAACCAAGTTAGTTGAACATCTGGATTAAAATATTTCAGGTACTAAAAATCGGATCTGTATACTGTAAAGCCCACCTTACACGGTCAATATCGAATATCGAATCTGAGGGATATATTGTAACAATTATATTGTCATTTGTACTATGTATACAGCCTTCAAGAATATTGCTTCAATATTATTGATTCAATAATATTGACAGTGCAACGTGGGCTCAAGCGAGGGAAATGTTCAACGTTTCATCTTCTTTGTAATGAGTTATCATTTATAATTTATATTTCATATTATTAATCTTGCCATGTTGATGTTTTCACTTATATTGTTTGGTCTAAGACGCACATCTTACTTTTTTTTTTGTTTTGTTTAAATTTCACGCTTAATAAAATAACACGTTTATGATTCAGGTTATAACCTCATTAGTTTAATTTTAATAATTTATTAAATCATGTGTTTTTGACAAATCTGTTAAAAGTTCTAAATAAGTGAAAATAAGTAACTGGCAATATTTAAATAGAAATAAAACAACCATAAATTCTATTTCTATCAGATTTTTTTAAAAATATTATTTCTTAATGTTATTTAAAACTGTATTAAATAAATACATCCAGTAAATTTGAACATAATGGGTATAATGACATGAAAACACTTGCTGAGTAACTACCCAATGGTAGCACTCTAATGATATGTCTACATTAGGAGATCACGGGGTCATCTTCTTTTCAGACGCCTCGGAGGGTTATCAGGAATTGAAGTGGAAGCAAGGTTAGAAACGAGAGGGTTGGGATGATTCTGAAGTTTATTATGGAAGGATAGGTATCTGGATTGGACCAGATCTGAAATTAAAGATATATTAAGGTCATTATGGATGGTTTTATTTGTAACAAAGTAGGGAGCGTTGAGGATTTTACGAAGGATTTTGGATTGTAAGGATTGGATACGAGAGGAATTCGATGGTTTAATGGAGCCCCATAGCTCAACTCCGTAAGTTCAAATAGGCCTTATTATAGTCATGTATATGAGTCTTTTGTAATTAATTGGAAGTTTAGAGCGTTTGTCCAGTAAGTGCTGAAGTAATCGGAAACGAGCGGTTTCTTGTCGTTTCAGTCTAGTATGATTTCTATCAGATTTAAAATTCATTTCAATTCATTTATATAATCATTTACTTATATTTTGTTCTGTTTATACTCCTTTCAATTATTACTTGTCATTTCTCACCTCCTAAGTATTTTTTTTGCCCCCATGGTATTCGAGGCACGTCAGACTATTGGACACAACTTGCACCGTTTGTGTTAATAATGATGACGCTATATAACTTTATAACTTAAGTGGAAATCATGTTTTTGTTTTTATGTGTTAAGCGGTTCCTAATATGAACCTTTCAGTTGAAAGAATGACTAACCTCAATTTTAACATTTTTTATTATTAATTTTAGTGATAATTCTAGTCGGAAAATTTATATCTTTATTCACAGTTCTATATTTCAATAATGCAATAATCCACTCTGGAATCAACTTACTCACTGTTTGTACAGATGCTATAAATTTTCCAACTAGAAAATTACTAAAATGGCTTTACTAAAAAAATGTTAAAAATTGGAGTTAGTGGTTCTGTCAACTGAAAGGCATATATGGTTCTGGGAAAGAATTATAGACCTGTTGGCCCTGAACGGCCAAAATACATGGATTTAGACCGATTTAAATTTGTTCTTGGACACCAATTGGGCAATAGGAATGTCAGAACCAAAAGCATTCTTAACAATTGCCTTCTAAATCATTCTTTGGAATTAGATCCCACAGCTTTATGTCAAGATCAGTTCACTTCTCAATCGTACTTAAATACTTAAGACAAAACTATTTAATAATTATATTTAAAAATATATATATATATATATATATATATATTTTGCTGTTAATTTTCTAAATGCAGGTGGAATGAAAGGTAATGATGATTGTTAAGAAAATTGTTTCAATTCTAATTGATCCTCTTAATGTAATTTCTTTTAAACAAACGTTGTTGCTCTTATCAACCGGTGAGGCTGTTATCGTCAAGTATAATTGTGTCGGTTGCGAAACATTATTGATTAAGTGGTGATTTAATAATATATTTTTATTGAATTTTATTGAACATCAAATAACGCATATTTATAAATAAAAATAAATTTATAAAGTGTGTAATTTTTTTAAATTGAAATACAACTTATCAATCTTTATGTTGAAAAACATATTTTAGAAAATCTGGCGTGGTGCGCGTATCACAATGATTTATTATTATGCATCTAATTATACATCCAAAGTAACATTACCTTCGTAGTGACAAAGAAAAAGAAATAAAAGATGATCCCAATCATAGGAAAAAACTTTTTTTTTTTTAATCATTAGTAATATGTTAAAAAAATTAGCATTACTTCAGTAACACATTCAAAAATGAAAGACAGAAACAAGAGATATAACCTTTGCAGTAAAACATAAAAAATATCTAGAGACCATATCTTTGCTGTAAATAGTCCCATTTCGTAAGGTAATTTCGTAAACTTTTCGTTAACTTAAAACCACATGCAATACCAACACAAAAGTGAATAATTTTTGAGTTATTCGGAAATCTTATTTTACCATTCCTCTTAACTTTTTTTCAGCTTCTTTTCGTTGAAGTACGTTATATGTACAAAAAACGTCTAGAGACCACATCTTTACTCCAAAATTCCGATTTTAACGATTTTTTTTTTTGTTGAAACTTACTTCATTTTTTAGGAAATTTAAATATCTTTGAAACATCTTATCACAATATAGACAAAAAAGTGTATACTTTTTGAGTTATTCGGAATCTAATTTTACCATCCCTCGTAACTTTTTTCCCAGCTTCTTTTCGTTGAAGCATGTTATACAGATAAATTTAAAGGACATCGAGAAGAAGACATTAGCGAAGTTTCATTGAAATCGGTACATTCGTTTAGGCACTACAGTCTATACCAGCGCAGGTTTTTCGGTTGCCATCTTGAAAGGTAAAGGAGGATCATCCTGGGGTGACCTCTAATTTTAAATCCAAATTTGAGAAAAATCGGTCAAGTAGTTTCGAAGAAAATGCGCGGACAGCGGACGTACAAAAAAAAATGTATTCCTTTTTCGAATTATACGTATCCTGAAACGTAAAATCTCAAATTTTGAGAGGGGTTAAGGTTTTTAATTTTTTTTCGATCACAATGGTTCATTATTGAAAATAATAATAAAAAAAAAATAAAGTAAATTATTTAATCAGTAGGTGAAGTAACAATCGTATGATGTTATACTTTTAATCGCTAAATTGTGAATAAATTTTATCGATCATGGGAATGGCAAGTCATTAGATATCTGAGTTTTTATTTATATTTTACAAAGGTTATGAACTCATTTAGTTTCTTTTACTTCACCAATGTCATCCGATGTCCGATAATTGTCTTGACCAATCAGGATTTGTGTTTTCACTGGTAGTTATCATACTACCGCTTTTTATATAGGTTTCCTTTTATATATAAAAAAAAAAGATTATTTAAGAATTTTCTACATAATCCAATCAATAGGCGATAAAGATATTGTTTATATATTATATAATATTCGTTCCCCGCTTACATTAAAGAATTTATAATGACCCCTAATTAAAGGTAACCAATGCAGAAGCAGCACAATCAAGATGGTGCCGATATGGACACTACTAAATTGCATACTATAAAAAATAATGAAACTTTTCAGTTGAATAACCTTTCGATAATAACCAGAACTAAGATCAGAGCACTAACGTATGGCGTAGAAGAGACAATAAAGAACTGCTGAAAAAAAAACTGGACAGACAATATCTCATGACGTGAAGACAAGGAGGTTAAGATGGATGGGGCTTGTAGCTGGAAGCAATCCATAAGGAAGCCTCTAAATGGTCCATAAGATCACATAGAAGACTAAAAACCGGCTGGATAAATCGAATCAACAATATAACACACATTTTATTTTTATCATAAAAATACATTGCAAATTAATATAAATAAGATTGTATTTGTCCTTTTGAAATTATATAATAGACGTTTTAAAAAAATCATATCCATGATTGCGAATTTTAAACATTTTATTGAAAAAAACAAAACGAAAAAAACTCACACGACTTTTCTACCTATTTCAGAAACGTTTTTATATCTTTACATATGTTCATGAAGAAACAAAAAAAAATTGAACTAGATTTATTTTCCTGAAAATTGATCAAAGAAAAGATTGGAGTACGATTTATTTGATAAACTAAAGCAATGTAAACCGGCTTAAGGTAGATCAGTGTAAACATTTCCATACCCTCTAATATTGCTGATCAAATACTTTTTGCCATAGCTTAGTATTGTCAAACAATTAAAAGTAGAGGAAATAGTGAAGTTTGTGTGATGCGGGCAACAGATTTTCTTACTTTCACTTAGTTATCTTTATTCTCTCATTCATCCCTTTCTGACACCAGGATATGAAACCGTAATCTTACATTGGAAATTGAATAGCTGTAACTTCGTTAATAGTTGTCCGAAATGAAGGATTTTATGTAGTTTTGTAGAGAATTTAATTACCTTTCAAAAAAACTGTTTTTTTGCGCTACAGCATATAGAAAAATATTTTTTTCATTTATTGCGCATGGAGCACCCAATTTGTGTCACAGGTATCAGTAGTCAAAACCCTAAAAAATAAAAAATAAATAAAAAAAACAGGTTAAACGGTGTTTCAAAAAGGGGCTCTGAAACGTATAGATCCGTCGAAAACCGCATGTAGGAAATTTGACCCGATTGCAATACTTTCCTTACCTAGTATAGGTAGGAAAGTAATAAGTTAAAACATGTGTAAAAAATAGAATAAGCTGTATCATCGCTAATACTGGTTCGACTCCGATGTTTTTTTGGTAATTTAATTACCTTTCAAAAGTTTTATTATAAATTTTACCCTATAATATATACTTAGCGAGTTAGGTATACCCCTATACCCCATACCACTTTTCTTTTCTTTATAACTTTTTTTCCTGAATTTTCTAAGGAATTTAGTCTATCTACGAAAATTGAAAGGACAATGATTTGAACATTATAGGAAAGTTTCATCAAAATCGTTGGAGCCGTTTTCGCGCTACAGTCTATAGAAAAACACGATTTTCATTTATTGCGAGCACCGAATTTCTGTCACAGGCACCAGTAGTCAAAACCATACAAAATAAAAAAAGAAGCAACAAAATCGGTTCAGTAGTTCCCGAGAAAATCTTGGCACAGACAGACAGACCAATGGCTAAAAATGTGTTTTTCGGACTCAGAGGGCTCTGAAACGTATAGACCCGTCGAAAACGAGAATAAAAAAAAAAGAATCTGTACCACGAACAACCCATGAAAGGTTATGGGTTCAGTACAATGTAAGGAAGCACTGTTATAAGTCAAACGTTTGTGAAGGGCTCAACTGCCAGGTTTTTCTCCTTAATTAATTATGTAATTAAGAGTACCCACTTTATAGAGGTTGGATTTGTCCCAGGAGGGTCTCCCGACCCCATGGTCAACCCATGTCTGATGCAAAATCACTAGTTATCAGTCGGATTCGAATCTGATACCTGGAGCTCTGTAAGTCAGTGCTCACCTACTGAGCTACCCCGCTCGGCTAAATATTTCATAAAATTCAATAATTAGTATAATATGCTAAGTTATGCATTACCCCTTTGTATCTATTTAGCATACTGTTGTCACTGATTTCATAAGGAATTTCTATAAACATGGTAATACCATTCATAGTTGTTGACGGTTACAAATTTGCAAATAATGGTCAAAATGCCTTCTCAGCAGTGCATCCCACATGTGTTCAATGGGATTAAGATATGGAGACGTTACAGGAAGAAGTAGACGTGCAATGTCCAGATTTTGAAGACATTGATGAACAATTTTTGACTAGGTGTCAAGAAAATGGAAATCTGTGCAAATCATGGCTCTGGTTTGAGAAATCTACTCCTGATTGAACATAAAGAACTGCACTGAGATTACGTTCCACAATATTGAGGAGGGTCCATTCTCCAGAGAATATTTATCCTCTAGACTGCATTGAAGAACGCACAAACAGTAGCACTCGGCAGACTCTTCGGCGCCTACGATCGTTATAATAATAAATATACAGGAACGCGACTTGCCTGTAAACATAACAGCATTCCAATTTGTATCCTCATCTAGGCGCTTCAAATAAGCACCAAATAGAAATATACTTATTCATTTTTGAGCAGTATACTGCTAATATATATATATATATATATATTAACAGACCATATCGATCTTTTGCTGCTTGAATTACATTTTTATTTGTACTGTGTCGTAAAACGGAGGAACATGAAACATTGTGATGTTCAAGTTTCTTTTTTATTTAGAAGTAACTTCTTGTTTCATTTACTCCATTAGACTTTGCTAACGTTATCAAATAAATTACTCCAATTTTGGAGTTTGATTCTAATTTTTGCTAATTATTCTAATTGGCTACAATTTTTTTTTCTTTAAAATTAGCTATAGTTGAGGACGGATATCTCGGTAATTAACGAGGTATCGAAAAAAGTTATATTGATATAACATATTGCAAATTTAATCAGCTTCAATCTTGTGTAGAACGTCTTTATCGATGTGATAGTTTTCCTGATAATAGTGAAAACCCGAAAAAAAGTAACCTCTAGGCGCTCTCCTCTCCCACATCTAGATCACCATCTAGGAGTGGGAACTTTTTGTATGTTTACCTCCTTACTGGTAAAACAAAGTCCCAAAGTAAAAAAACTATGTCCCCGCCTTTCCTTTTATAATCATTCATTGACTAGACTAAGAGTATGTAGGTGATAACTGGTGACTTGTGACAAGGGATAGAACGAGAAAAAGGTCAGGAATAATATTTAGTTATGTCGTTTTGTTTTGTCTTATTTTATTTTTCCGTTTGTTTTGAAATACTTTGTGTTGTTTCTCATACGATTTTTGTTTTTATTTTGTGCCTTGTCTTTTTTATTTTTTTTAGAGGAACAGCTTATCTGTTTGTTTTATTTTAGAAGAAGTGATAATATGAATTTACTCTTTTGTGAATAATTCAAAAAGTGAATTATTGATCCAGCTCCATTAAAATTCCATCTTAAGGGAGAGGTTTTTGTTATTGATGCTAATAAAGCTTATTATTAATGTGATATATTTGAATAATGGTCAGAATAAATTAATCAAATGAGCCTCTCAGTTGACAGAATGACTTACTCCAATTTCAATATTTTTTATTATTAATTTTAGTGATATTTCTAGTGGGAAAATTTACACCTTTATTCACAGTTCTATATTTCAACACTGCAATCACCTACTCTGGAATCAACTTACTCACAGTCTGAACAGATATTTTCCAACTAGAAATATCACTGAAATAACTTTAGTTATAGAGTTATTCATTCTATCAAATGACAAACATAATAATGCAACATAAAACGGTTACTTATTTATTAGCTACATAAACGGTTACTTATTAGCTTAATAGTATAGAGATATTACCGTAATTTTTTAGATAGGAGAAACCTAACTAAGCCCGAATGAAAAATTAGAGGAGTTAAATGCAAAAGTATATTGATTATACCAATTATTAACATATAGTAACTAAAAGTGTCGAGTCTTAGTAACTATTTTGCCTCAATTTATATTTAAAAAATCGATTTTTTTTAGCAATCCTGGTCTTGGTCTTGCAACAATTAGGCGGCCTTGGTCTCGGTCTTATAAAGTGCAAGACCAAGACCGATTTTGGGCAACACTTGTTATTTAGTATTAAGCTTATTTTTTCTCATTATTTAATTAATTTAAAAGGATCTGTCGATAAACTGTTAGGTTGCTTATATTCGCTGTCAAAGAAATAAAATTGAAGGTTCTCGATTTATCAAATAATTAGATCATGTTTAATTTCGAAGATATCCTTAAACTTTGGACGATGAAGGAAGTGGGACACGTGCGCAGCATAAGGTCCATAGTATAAGTGATCTTGCTCCAACGGTCGACTATTGGCTGGCTAAGAGTGCCAGGAGCGTGATTCGATACGTAATCGATACCAACGATATCTCCATCGATATCTTGGATCAGGGCTGTTCTTGCGTCTTTGGTAACAGTGGTGCGTTTTCTTTCGGTTCGGATGCGTTGAGAAGTCACAGAGGAGCCATTTTCTTTTTTACCGCAGGATATCCGCGGAAATTCAAACACGTAAGTCCAATTACAAAAATATTTAAACCTACATAAATAAAAAATTATGTTAATTGCTCATTTAAATCTTAAGTAGTTATTTCGGATGAAAATTGTAACAGTATCAAAACAAAATGATCGTGGTTCTATATATACACTCTAGCTTGAAAAAAATAAACTTATCCATTCTGTTTCAAGAAAATCCGAAATGAAAAACAAATTATAATTACTATACATTACAAAGGAAGGAGATGGTCCGGGGTGGCGGTCATAAATAGCCTAAATAGTGGCAAAAGTATTTTATTAAAAGCCAACGTTTCGTTCCGACTTTGCAGGTCTTCTTCAGGGCTAGAACGGACAAAATAGAGAATCGTGGAAGTTACATAATATTTAGAAAAAAAAATAATAATAAACAATGTGAATAAGCTTATTAAAATTATAAACAGTAAGTACATTAAAATATAAACCGAGATCCCAAGTAAGAAGATACTAAACTGAAGTAAATAGATGGTAAAAATTGTTGTCAGTGTAATATATAATATATGCAAATGTGAATATACTTCTACAGATCTATAGGCGAGATTGAAAGAAACGAAAAAAAGGATATAATAAGAAATAATAGACATAAAGGAATGTGGAAAAAGAAAAAAAAATTTGGGAGGCTTTGTTTTGATTTTAATAACGGTAACTATTCTGGAAGGAAATTAAAGAAACTATACAAAATAATGCCTAATTGATCGTTAAAATTCTAAAAAAAAGAAGTCATAAATTTATTTATTTATTTAGTTCATTAGCCAAAATACATAAGTTATAATTTTAAAATAGGAAATGTTTTGGTTGTTTAAGTATTTAAGTCAATATCTCTATAATTTCACAATATATTAATATCTCTTTTTTTAAGAGGGGTGGCTTCAGCACGAAAGCCCCTCACGTGAATCCACCATTAGCTCCCAGCTATCATTATCATAAAATCACTAGCGGATCCAGGATTTAGTTTTGGTGGAGGGGGGAGGCTTCAGCCCGAAAGAATTTTTTTTTAAATATATGACGATAATTAATTAGGAAGGAAAATAAAGGAACTAACTACCTATATGAACTAGAGTTTAAGTGATTCTTAAAGTAATATCAAATGTAATTACACGAACAATAGTATTTTTAGTATTATTAAATATTTTTTTCCTAAGACATGGTTATATTTTGCCATTTTGGAGGGAGCTGCAGCCCGAAAGCCCTCCCCCACTCCATGTATATCCACCCGTGCATGCAGTCATTACCAAAAATATTTGTCTGTTTTGTGTTACTTTTTAAAATAATATAATTCGTACCTTGAAGTAATCCATGCGGGACAGTCAATCAAAAACATAAATGAAGTTGTCTTAGTTAAATTCAGTTATTATTTTCGAAAACTACTTATCTTGCAAAACAGGGCCTGGATTGTAAGTACTGGACTTATAGGTGCCATTTTCTTTAGGTCCAGAAATTCCTGATACGATGAGAATTATAAACAGGAATGAGGAACAGTCGGACATCAGATTGGAGTAGCTTAAAACTATATAATTTTATGTTTCGATATGCCCATTTACCATATTTTTTATAACCAGGTGGATTGTAAACAATAGAGAAAAATAGAAATTATTCAGTTCAGTCTACACAAGAAACTGATTAAAACTTCAATTAGAGCTATTGCTTCACTGTATTCCAGATCCAAAATGTGTGATATTGATCCACCAAGAAATATCCAAATTCTTTATCAGAAAATTCGAAAAGAGATCAATGGAATATACATCAATATGCTGCAAGAAGCCTACCGAAGAATCCAGTTACTACTGTAAGAAGGCATTAATTTTAATTAGTTTTGCCGAAATGCGAGACCAAGACGGGTGTTGGTATTGCGCACACCGTCTTCCTCTTGGTCTTGGTCTTGATCAAGAATCTCGCAAACCTATTAGCTTATTACTATAGAGATATTACAGTAATTTTTTTAGATAGAACCCCGTAAGCCCGAATGAAAAATTAGAAGAGTTAAATACAAAAATATATTGGCTATAACAATTCTTTACATATAGTAACTAAAATTGTCAAGTATTAGTTAATATTTTGTCCTAATTTTTATTCAAAAAGTCGATTTGTTTTACCAGTGTTGGTCTTAGTCTTGCCACAGTTACACGGCCGTAGTTGTGGTTTTGCAAAGTGCAAGACCAAGACCGATTTTGGGCAACACTAATTTCAATAGAGGATATTGAAAATGGATGATCCATCACAGGGGTGCCCATCCCCCCCTCCCAAGGTCGATGGCGCAAGAACCTACTCCCTCTCCTTCTCCAAAGATATTTTATTATTCACCTTTTCTTAAAAACAAACCTCTTACTTCCTCCAGCGAGAAGATGTTTTGAAGAAAATGCTCAGGAGATCTAGAGATTTTGATGATCAAGATGAATAAAAATTTCAGAAAATGGGCGGCAAAAGATCTACATGGTCTGTAATGCCAACAGAAAAAAAAAAACATATATATATATATATATATATATATATATATACACACACACATATATATATATATATATATATATATATATATATATATATAAACCAATCGGAACATACAAGTTGAGTTATAACTGACGGTATCGTTATATTGTACATATAGAATTGTATTTAATATTGTTATTTAAATTGTATGATCCTAAAACTATCATCACCACATATGCTGAGGACACATGTATCCTATCAGTTAATAACGATCCATCAATTGCATCCCAAACTCTTCAATCACATATCACAAACCTTGAAGAATGGTGTCAAAACTGGAGGATCAAAATAAATCCTAATAAATCTCATCAAATTACCTTCACTCTTCGACGTAAACCTATGACTTCCTGTCCTACAGTATTCTTTAACCATTCTCCAATTATCCCTGTTGAACAAATCCGATACCTAGGACTCTATATGGAAAAACAACTCACTTGGAATCCTCGTACAAGACAGAAACGACAAGAAACTCCTCGAATACTCTATCACTTACTAGACAAACGCTCTAAACTTTCTATATATTACAAAAGACTCACATACATGACTATAATAAGGCCAATCTGGAATTACGGAATTGAGCTTTGGGGCTGCACTATACCATAAAATTCCTCTCGTATCCAATCCTTACAATCCAAAATCCTTCGTAAAATCCTCAATGCTCCTAACTTTGTTACAAATAAAAGCATTCATAACGACCTTAACGTACCATGTATTTCCGATTAAGCTCAATCCAGATACCTATCCTTCCATAACAAACTGCAGAACCATCCGAATCCTCTCGTTTCAAATCTTGCTTCCTCTTCGATACCTGATAACCCTCCAAGGCGTCTGAAAAGAATATGGCCTCGTGATCTACTTATTTAAATATATAATTAGAGTGCTACCATTGGGTAGTTACTCAGCAAGTGTTTTTATGTCATTATACCCATTATGTTCAAATTTACTGGATGTATTTATTTAATACAGTTGTAAATAACATTAAGAAATAATATTTTTAAAAAAAATTGATAGAAATAGAATGTATGGTTGTTTTATTTCTATTTATCGTCTGAAAAGGAGATGGCCTCGTGATCTACTTATGTAAATATAATAATTAGAGTGCTACCAATGGGTAGTTCCTCAATAAGCGTTTTCATGTGATTGTATTATTACCGTGTGCACATTTACTCGATGTATTTTTAATTTATACAGTTGTAAATCTCATGAATAAATATTTAAAAAAATTATATGATTGATATATTTTGTAAAAATAACAAGTTCACCTTTTTAAAATTATTTTATGCGAGAGTATAAAAGTATGTACATGTATGCATATATGCGATATTTTAGTAGTACATTATTATCTTTAAGGATCAGAGCAGATACCATGTTTCCGATTTCTGACGTTCTACACTGTTTCGTAATTTAATATGTAATCATTTTATCTTGAGTGCCAATTTATTATTTTGGCCTCGTGTGCGTGATTCGTGTATATTTTTTTTCCGTTGTCACCAATGGACGATTTAAAAAAAAAAAAAACGCTGTGAAATAGGTCATGATTACATGGCGAACGTTAAAGTCACCTCTACTAAGCAGGGTCGACATAGTTTCCTCAACATTTATGCTGAGTACATAATTAACTATATTTCAAGGTTTAATATTCTTACGTCTGTTTCCTCGTTTAAGAATAAAATCTAAGGAACAAGTCTTTTTCGACGTGCAGTATTGTGAAAAAAACAGACGTCCAGGCGAGTGTTTTGAATATTCAATCCAAAAAACAATATATACAACGAAAACCAATTTGATAAAAACAATCAGTAATGTTTTGGTCTGATTGAAAAAATATATGTGGGTCATTTTAAAAAACAAAACAAAATCGTACATTCGATGTCCTACTGGGGGAGTCTAGCCTGTTCGGTCTTAGTGAACAGATCGTGTCTGTACTTCAATTAGTTTTATTCTTAACTTCCAAGTTTCAGTGAGTTTTAAATTACTAAAATATCTAGTTAGTATATTGAAGTATCAGTTTCTAAAATTTCGTCAAATTCGGACGATTGACTTCGAAGTTATTTGAAATCTTAACTTAGACGAGAAGGCAGCCATTGGAGGAGCCACCAGAGCTGATGCCGTGGAGGGGATTCCCATTGACAAGAACTCTGATGGTAAACAATTGCTAATACCAACTGCTGGTTTGCAAAGCTGCAGGATTACGACGACCCCCTGGTAAACAGTCTACATTCTGGTATATTAAGCAAACATAGTCTCATCCTTTGTTGTGACGGCCGGACCGGTTGGACTATTAATATATCATATCTTTGGTAGAATATTTAAATATACAATAGTAAAATTAAATAGAATTCTATTAAACACTGTTGTATTTCCCTTTCTCTCAAAAATATAAAAAGAAAAAAATAAGTTTTTACTATCATAATTTATTATTAATAGAACGTTTTAAAGTGGACATTTTTTTTTTTTTTTTTTTTTTTTTTTTTTACTATTGCTGAACTGAATTTTTTCTTTTTTTAAAAGTATTTAATGATCCTATATTTTGTAATTTATTTTATATATTAGGTTTGATAATGTGATGTGGATAGGTTTGTATATTGTTTTTTTTTAGATTATAACTACTTAAATTTTTATCTTTTGATTTTTAACTGATTTAGGCAATTACTATTTTTATTGTTTTATTTATTTATTCTTTTAGATTCTAACGTTTTAACAGTTAATTGATTTTACATTTTAACTCATTTTAGGAAATTATTTTATAGATTTTAACCTTTTTAGATTTTAACCTTTTTAGACTTTGACTTTTTAACTTTTTTTTAGATTTTAACTTTTTAACTTTCTTAGATTTTAACTTTTTTAGATTTTAACTTTCACTTATTTTTAACTTGTACTTAAATTTTAACTTTAAACTTTTTACTGATTTTATATTGTAACTTATTTATAAGCAATTTATTTGATAGATGTATATTTTTTTTTAAGCTTTTATCGATTTTATATTTTAACTATAACACTATTTAACACTTAATTTTATAGTTTTTAACTTTGTATTTATTTATTTATTTAATTATGCACAGATTGTTTCAATCATGCGCGTGGTGGGCATAGTTTAGAACGAAAAAAAAAAATATTGCAATGAACAAAATACCAACGAAGAAGATCGAAGTTGGACAAAAGGTATGGGTTCTGAGAACTGGAGGACCTGTTCAAGAGGCGGTTGTTGCCTCTGTGATGTCTGTGGCTACTGCAGGAGGCGGAGATAATAAATTTGTTAAAGTGGAATGGCCTGACACAGAAGGTGTGGTATTGGGAAAGACGGTGTCGATAGATGATGTCTTTCCCAGATTGCCAAATGATCCGCTGAATGTCGCAGAGGTACTTAGTGAGCGGCAAAATGAAGCTCTACGCCCTGATGATAAAGTTTGTCCGATATGCGGGCTTTCTTTTAAGGGCGAACGAGGTCTCGGAACCCACATTGCAAAAAAACATCCCAGGGAGGCGAATAATAATACATTGAGGGGCATAGTAAAGAACGTGATAGGTCCTAGAAATGGAGAGGGTGAGTCATCAAAAATAAAAGAGGACATTGTTGAATGGTCTACTACGTTCAAGAACCTTTTAAAGCAAGAAATGGTGAATACTGCGGATTTTGATGAGGCCGTAGGCAAGTTCCTAAAGTTCCTCAAAGTCATTAATGCGGAACTGCCAGGTCCCCAGCACCCAGCCGTAAAATTTTATAGGATGAGGAAAAAAAATAAAATGAAAATGGCTGACAAGGGTGCTGGACAAGTCTCAAATCCGCAGAGGGCAAACAAAGTAGACAGGAGTCGTCGGCAAGAGCAGTATCAGTACGAGGTTGCCCAATATAATTATTATAATAAAAGAAAAAAGGTTGTGCAAACTGTAATGAATGCCGACGCTCCTAAACGGTGTCCTCTAAAAATGGCCGATATCGAGAGGCATTATAAAGACCTCTTTGAGAACGAAAATCTCTGCGGGCGTGCGGATTACGAACAGTGTACCCCGATGCCGGATTTGCTGTCCATTGAGATAGAAGCCATCAGGAAAGCCATTAAATCAACATCAATGGACACATCGCCGGGGCCTGATGGAGTTCTGATCCGCACAATAAAATATTTTGAGGTATCAAGCATTATTAAAACGATTGCAGAGATAATGCTGAAGGTGGCCTATGTTCCGGAACCACTTCGACAAGGGCGCACAATATTGATATATAAGGGCAAAGGTGATATAAACAATATCTCTACCTGGAGACCGATCACCATATACTCGATTGTGCGCCGAATCATAGAGAAGGTTCTGGACTACGAGTTAAGAAAGCAGGTCACCTTCCACAAGAGTCAGAGAGGCTTTATAAAAGGCCTCCCGGGAACGCACGTCAACGCGAGGATCATCGACGCGGTATTAAAAGATGCACAAAAAATGAAAAATGACTGTGCGATAGTTTTCCTCGACGTTGTCGGTGCTTTTGACAATGTTGGGCACAAACACATCGTAAGCTCCTTAGAAGCGAGAGGTGTGTCACCGAATCTTACAAATGTCATATCAGCTCTCCTTAGCACGAACACCATAAAGATTGGCAACGGTGTCCATGCAACTAGCCAGATCAAAGTGCTGCGCGGTGTACCCCAAGGTGGCCCCCTGTCGTCTTCACTCTTCAACCTGGCCATCGATCATCTCTACCGCGACCTGTGTGACGAGGACTTTTCCAAGAAATTTGGATACAAATTAAGGAATGAGCAAGATTGTGTGGTCCTCACAGGTTTCGCGGATGACCAGGCAGTGTCGGCGCGTGACAAGGGGGCTGCAGAAAGAGTGATTGACAGCATACAAAGAACATTTAAAGAAATTGGTCTGGCTATAAATCCTCTAAAAAGTATGGGCATCGTTATAAATAAAGGAGAGCTGGAAACTACGGTGCTCTCCCTTGAGAATGGTGAGTACATCCAAACATTGAAGAATGGAGATACGATTAAGTATTTAGGATGTACATTCTCGGGAGAGCTGCAATTCAACGAAGATTCGGTGACTAAATTGAATGATAATCTAAACAAGCTGGTAACCTCTTGCTTACTTAAACCTGAGCAGAAACTCAACATTGTCAATCAATATCTGTTCCCGGGTCTTACTTACCCTCTCCAAACTGCGCCCCTAACAAAGCTACGTCCTGCTATACTGGAGGGCATCGACACTATGATTCGCAGGAGCGTAAAGGCCATTATTGGACTGCCTGCGAATACTTCCACAGCGATGTTGTATGCCCCCAGGAGATACCGAGGATTGGGATTAATCCGCTGCCAATGGGAGGCTCCTCTTCAACATTGGTCCATTGCTCAGCGACTGTCCAATGTACCAGATGCCCTTTTTCAGTCTACCTTCGATTATTCGGCTGAAATTGCTGAATGTGCCGAGAGATTGGGGGTTGATCAGGGTCATCGAAATGTGAAAGCTCTACGGCAGTCGCTACGAGAAAATGCATTTGAGGAATGGGCCAACTGCAGGTGGCAGGGTATTGGTGTTCGCCATTTTAAAGAGACCCCGAAAGCGAATAGATACATCTACGAAAAGCAAGTACTTTCTGGGTCTGAATGGTCGAATGCCCTAAAACTAAACATTAATTATGCACCCCTGCGTGGAGTCCCAGGAGTCAGCGGACAGGTCAGAGAAGTTGGGTCCCTCTGCCGTAAATGCGGCAGAGAGTCTGAAACACCAGCACATGTGCTGGGAAAATGCCCCAACAACTCCCTCCTCATAACACGTCGTCACCACCGGGTCAAGTTCGAATTGATGAGGCTCCTTAGGGAAAAAAAATTCACCTGCTTTGACGAGGTATATTGCATCGATAGTGAGGGCTCTACGAGATACGCTGATATCGTCGCATTTCCCAAGACAGGAAGGACAGCGCTGATCTTGGATCCAACTGTCCGCTTTGAGAGCAATGACCTCGATCAGGCGGGTGAAGTGGAAAGGGAAAAGAAGAACACGTACGATAAATGTATCCCTTTCCTAAAAGAGAAATTCCGTGAGACCTTCGGAGAGAGAGAGTTCACCGTGAGAGGCCTCTGGTTTGGGTCTCGCGGAACTATCCCAAAAAGAACAAGGAGCTTCCTCGAGGAACTAGGTGTCGACATTAAGGACGTAGCGAGGTTGGCTGAAAATATAGTCCTCGACTCCCTGGGAATCATTCACCACCACGTGCATGGCTAGCCCGAGAGTTTTAATTTATGTATTTGTTTATTTATTTTTTTAGTGAATAATTGAAAACAATAGCGATAAAGAGAGAGAAGTGAGAGAAAGGGAAACTTAATGTTAAATAAAAAAAAAAAAAAAAAAAAAAAAAAAAAAAAGCATGAACAATGAGAAGAGGGAAAAAGGAAAAAAAAAAAAAAAAAAAAATTATAAGGATAAATAAAATAATAAAAATGTATATATATATATATTTCTGTTTTACTAATATTAACTAATACTTCTGTATATTTATATATAAGTTCATGTATTGTCTTAGGGATAGAAGAGTATGCTGTGTGGATAGCAACCCAATGTAATTGGGCAGCAATCCTTTATATTTTATATTTTATGAAAATAAAGTGTTTCTCTCTCATAGCTTTAAACACGAAAAATATAAAAAATCTGACAAATTTCTTTTGTTGCCAGCTTAAAATATTATGTTAAGGATAAATATTATGTTAAATAATATCTTAGATGTAATTGTAAAGGAAAGTAAATCTTATGAACTTCATGGTCCATTATTAAATATAGATTTTCAAAACATCCATATCTCTCTAAAAATGTTTATTTATAATATATTAATTTACTTTTATAGTGTTAATGTTAATTATGAAGTTATACGTTTAAAGTATTCTGAAAATATTCATATGCAAATATTCTTTTAATGCAAGGAACATAGCAAACGCCATTATAATAATTCATGTAGAGATTTATTGATATTTGTTAATGTTAATATTTTGTTTTAAATATATCTATACTGAAAATCGTTTAAGATATTTAAAGTATTTAATTTAAATCGTTAAAAGTGACTACACAATATTTTTCTAAATATGGTGTACTTCTTTCTATTTAATTTATATTTTAGAATATTCATCACGTTTCAGTCTGAGGATTCCAAGTGAGAGTACATCTAATAAAATCGATTTCTCACAAAGTGAGATAATTTATCAATTCTCCAACCGCTACCAAAGATCACTATTCATTATTATTCACAGTTATTCATCAATAATGATAGTCCACGGTACAGACTTCTTTTTATCGAATTATTAACATCCGCCTGAAACTTCGTAAATAGTTTCATCTCATCGTAACCTACAACTATTTTATTTACGAAAACTCTTGGAATTGGGGCGTTTTCAATCTGGAGGGGGGCAAACTTTATCTATTTAATTAGATACTAAAAACTCATTAATACACATTTGTTTTCTACTTGGATCGTAAGATGATTTGATCACAAAGTCGAGAAAAAAGGCCACCTTCAAAAGTATTGAGCCGTTTAGCGTGATCTACACCACCAAAATTTCAAAATAATGAGGTTATATAGGACAAACGGCCCAATATTTTTTTAGGCCACCTTTTTTTCTAACTTTGTATGGAAATTATCTTACGATTCAAGTGAAAAGCAAATGGGTATATAAGAGTTGTTAGTTCCTAATTAAATAAACAAAGTTTGCCGTCCTGCAGATAGAAAACGTTCCAATTCCGAGAATTTTTGCAAATAAAATATTTGTAGGTTACGATGAGATGAAGCTATTTGAGAAGTGTCAGCCGGATGTTATTAATTTGAAAAAAAGGGGTCTGTACCACGGACTAAAATATATATACAACGAAAACCAATTTGGTAATAACAATCAGTAAAGTTTTGGCCTGATTGAAAAAATGTATATGGGTCATTTAAAAAAAACAACCGTACATTGTATGTCCTACTGTTTTAAAAATCATAGCTTTAAACGGGAAAAAATTTCAAAAATCTGATAAATTTCTTTAGTTTGTCTTTGTTACCAGCTTAAAATGACCATAAATAATATGTTAAATAATAATTTTTATGGCTTAGATGTAATTGTAAAGGAAAGTAAATCTTATGAATATTTTATTAATGAATATTATTGAATATTTTATTTATTTATTGGCTTATAAACAGCGTAGTCTGGCCCAATCAATGTCAGTTGTAGTTAGTTTGTAAATAACAGGTACAATATAAAACATGAGGACAATATAAGAAGGAAAAAAGATAAATACATTAATATAAAACAAATTGTTCAGATCAATATAAACTAAATTTCACTGTAGATTCACCAACAAAATTAACTTATTTAAAACATAAAAAAAAAATTACAAATTTTAAAAGAAACAGTGATATATAAACTTAAATATACTTTTTTATGTCGTAATAATGCGATGTATTTGTTGCCAATTTAACGGGTAAGAAAATATATGATATACTAATACACGAATAATCATTAGTTTTAAAGTTACTGTGTAAGTTAGAGGTGGCCTACAAAAATATTGGGCTGTTTGTCCTATATAAACTCGTTATTTTGCAATTTTGGTGGTGTAGGTCACGCCAAACGGCTCAATATTTTTGAAGGCCACCTTTTATCTTGATTTTGCCCTCACATTATCTTATGATTCAGGTTTAAAGTAAGTGAGTATTTACGAGTTTTTAGTACTTAATTAAATAGACAAAGTTTGCCTCCCTCCAGATTGAAAACGCCCTAATTCCAAGAGTTTTCGTAAATAAATTAGTTGTAGGTTACGATGAGATGAAACTATAAACGAAGTTTCAGGCGGATTTTAACTTACACAGTAATTCGATAAAAAGGATTCTGTACCACAGACTATAATGTTAGTATAAACAGACGTATTTTTTATTTTTATTTTGGAAAAGAAAGTTAGCATTAAGATTAGATAATAATTTACATTTTAAGTTGTTTTTAAAACGTGTTTATTTTTTAGTTTTCAGTTGCTGTTATGTTGGTGAGGCCCCGAAGCGAACATTCAGGATGATGTGGCCAGAAGTTGAGGTTCTCATTTCGACAACCTACGCCTCAGCGGGTTACTTCGAAGTTTCGGTCGTCTTCGTTTTTTTCGCATGGCTTTTCTCAGAAAGGTAAGAATTAAAAATATATTCATATAATTTTATTTGTTTATTTATAAATATTACAATCTGTCTCAATAAAGGACATTTATAATAGAGTTCGGAGAGCACATTCACACCATTCATATAATTAGAAATGGAAAATATCGTTCAGAGCAAAGATTCACTAATTCCCTAAAAAGAGTTGGAATTGATGAGAGTTAAAAAAAAAATTAAATAAGATATATAGGCAATTTTGGTTTATTGTTTTTAATAATGAACCACTGTAATTGTCAAAAAACAAAATTAACTCCCTCCCTCAAAATTTGAGGTTTTATGTTTTACGATACCTAGAATTCGAAAATAGCAATAAATTAATTTTGTCCGTCCGCCGTACGCAACTTTTCTTCGAGATTATTGGACCGATTTTTTTTAAATTTGGAATAAAAGTCAGAGGTCACCCTAGGATGATCCTCCTACCTCGATAATACTACCTGCCCTTTCTTTCCAAGATGGCGGCCAAAAACACTGAGTTGCTATAGATTGTAGAGCCTAAACGAATGTACCGATTTAAATGAAACTTGTCTAAAGTCTTCTTCTCGGTGCCCTTTAAATTTGATTTTCGAATAACTCAAAAAGTATACACTTTTGTGTTGATATTGTATATGTAAATTTCCAAAAAATCGTAAGAAAATGTGTTGCTATAGACTGTACCTAAACGAATGTACCGATTTCAATGAAACTTGGCTAAAGACTTCTTCCCGATGTCCTTTAAACTTATCTATAAAACGTACTTCAACGAAATGAAGATTAAGAAGGGAAAAAGGTTAAGAGGGGAGGTAAAATTATATTTCCGAATAACTCAAAAATTATACACTTTTGTGTTGATATTGTATATGGTTAAAAGTTAACGGAATGTTTACGAAATTTCCTTTAAAAAAATCCTTAAAATCGGACTGCTTGGAGCAAAGATATGGTCTCTAGATATTTTTCATATATTCTACTGCAAAGGTTATGTCCTTTGTTTTGGTTTTTGATTTTGGGAAGTGTTATTGAAGTAAGGCTATTTTTTCATTAAATTATTAAAAAAAAATGTTTAGGCCAATAATAGAAATCATCTTCTGTTTCTTTGTCTTTGTTACTAGGAAGGTAATGTTACTTTAGATATATAATTGTTTAGAAATAATAACCCATTGTGAAGTAATTTGCAGCGTTTTTAATATTTATTTATATAGTAAAAACAATTTTTTTCCTGTTTTTAAAAACGTTTGACCGACAATAACTTGCCTAAAGTCTTCCCCTCTGTGTCCTTTAAATTTATCTATTTAATGTACTTCAATGAAAAGAAGCTGAAAAAAAAGTTACGGGGGATGGTAAATTAGATTAAAATTATTAATTTAGTAAAATTAGATCCAAAAAAAAATTTTGTTGATATCGGACTATTTGGTACAAAGATATGATGTTGAAAATCTTTTTATATGTTCTACTGCAAAACTCATATCTTTTCTTTTGCTTTTTTGATTTTATTTTTTAAGTTTTACATCAACTGAAACAATGTTGTCTTCTATTTTTTTTTATAGCAAATTATCAATGATAACAACGAAAATTATTAAGGCCAAATGTTAGGAATCACTTTTTATTTATTTTCATTAATGTTACCTAGAAAGTAATGTTAATTTTGATGTTAAATTGTTTGGGAATGATAAACCATTGTGTAATAATTTTCAGCGTTTTTTATTTATTTTTAAATAATACAACGATCCATCATTGCGGTAGGAATTACTTTTTTCAAGAGCAAAGGTCGGTATTTCGCTACTTCAGATTAGGTGGTTGGAGATATTTTCCACTCAGATGGTTCTAAACCCTGTTGTACTTTGTACAACTTGATGTATTTCGAATCACTCGAAAAAAACAAAAAAACAAGAGAAAACAGATAAAAAAAGAGAGAAAGATACCTATAAATGACAGATCACTTATGTTTCTTTATCAGAACTTTCCTTAGTAATAAGAGAAGAAAAGGAATGATAAAGATAAAGTTATAAATATTTTTATATAATTTTTTTGAAATTATGAACGTTAAACGTGTAATTTAATATCACTTAGCCATTTGATGACCGATAACCATAATTCATCCAGGAACGATTCATCTATACAGGATACCCTTAATGATACCCAGGCTGTCTCTACAAAGTAGTGGGGAAAAAGTAAATGTAAATGAATTAATTTATTTATTTTTTTTAAATATTCTTAAATAGTTGGAAAAATATAATTTTAATTTAACAAACTTTTTTGTACGTAATTAAAAGATAAATTGACAATATACATTATTTCTAATCCCCGGTTAGACTAAATTTTTTTAAAAATTATTTCTTAGTGATATTTGAGGTTGTTACCAAAGTAAACATTTTACTTTTGATTAGAATTTTCCTCTACCGTTCACTAAAACATTCATAACATCTCAGGATTTTCTCCTAATACAATATTACTATAACCGTTGGATAAGTAAATTATTGCTCTTCATATAAATACCTTTTTGATTCAACTCCATAAGGAATAAAAAAATAATAATAAAAACTCCTTACACACTTACGTTATCAATAAATTAAGCTATCGGATCCCTGAAACCATTCGTACGGAACAAGAGTGATGAACATTGTTATGCTGGTTGCCATCCTCAAGTCACCGACCCCAGTAGCCAGGCTACTCATCACCGTTACCGTCCGTATCAACATCATCACACACAAGATGGTTCAAAATGGCTGATATCATCTTCTATACGATAATCATGTTTCGCAATATACTTTCGCAGTTCGATAGTTTAGTTTGAGCGATAAGCCGAAATTAAATACTTAATTGTATTTCCATCTGAAATACCTGGACAAAAAATACTTTCGGTGGATCAAGACGGGATTTTTGGATATCAATAGTTAGATTAAACGACAAAGCTGCTGATGGCAATGCTCGAAGTGAAATAGCCTTGACATCTGGAACAAGAGTAAACTCCTTAATGAGTCTATCAAACTTTCCACCAAGATCTTACTTTCTTAGAGCAATGAAGTTTCAAATTAAAACGTAATATTATTTATTTCAGAAGACATTAACGTGGTAACGTAATCTGCAAAATTGATCTAAAAATGAGTTTAGAATTAGACCAAAATAATTATGCTATATTTTTAATTGAAAATTAAATAATGATTTAACGGAGAGGCTGTTAAATCAATACGTTTTAGAAGTACCTTTAAAAAATCTGGTGCGTTACCCGCATTACACAACTTTCACTAACCAGCTTCTTAGCGGAAATAAGTATTTTCAGACAAAGGGGAAATGAAAGTAAAAATAATAGGTGCTATATTTATTTATACTTTATTGTGGGTATTTTTATTTGTACAAGTGCCCAAAAGTATACAAATTTTAATATTTATATCGCTGTAATCTATATAATTAAATATTAAATAATATCAACAATCGCAGTTAAGAAAACCGCATATGTATATTTATTTAATATCGTCAGAGTCCGTATTATATTAAGTTCATGCAACATATGGAAGCGTGTTCTAATCTTTCGGTTGAGCTCGGGTAAGCTCGTATTCCTTTGGTTCCTCAATTACAACTATTCTCCGGAATGATCTTCTGTTTCTCCTTTAGTTAATTATCCAATTCTTTCATATTTTATATTTAACTATCTTTTATAATAAGGATTAATTTGAAATGGTCAATTGTTTCAAATAAAAAAAATAAAGGTACCTTAGAGGAAGCTATATTGAAAATTAGCTATTTAATCCTTGTTAGAGAACATCAATCACAATAAAAACTACATTTTATTTAAAACTGCTTAATTTTACACTGATATAATATAGAATTTAATCAAAATCGTTAGAGCCGTTTTCGAGAAAATCGTAAAAATGTGTTAAATCGATTATAAAGTACCACTTCCGGTTTGCCAATTTTGGCGAAAATGTTGCTAAACAGACCATTTTGCGGGACTTGATTATTTGTACTCAGGGGACCTCAAAATCTGTATTTCCGTTGAAAACTGAGATTCGAATATTTTCACGACCGTTTAATCAATACTTTGCATTACTATATATTTCATATATAGGTAAGCAAAAGTAAATATTGTATTAAAAAAATAAATTCATGTTCTATTAATTAGATATTTCAAACAAATGAAATTATTTGTATATCATTTCAACGAAAAATTAACCGATTTTTGTAAAGCTTAAGGTATAACAAAGATCATTTCCGAATTTTTGCATTTGCATTAAAAAAAAATTACAACACTATTTATAAAATATCATTTTACAAAATTAAGGATTTTGTATAATAATAGAACCTAAAAACTATGTGATCGAATGTCGATTTTTTGGCTCTTAGATGGATCCAAGATATAAATTGATGAATAATAATACTGTTAAGTAAAAGTAATTTTGGTTTATTATTTTCAATAATGAACCGTTATGATCCAACAAAAACTCAAAAACTTTATCCCCACTCAAAATTTGAGGTTTTACGTTTCAGGATACATAGAATTCGATATACGAATAAAATTTTTTTGTCATCCGCCGTCCGCGTATTTTCTCCGAAACTACTGGACCATTTTTTTTCAACATTAATGGTCAACATAAAACCAAAATAAATGACTCATAGGCGTTGATGACCCTAGGGTATTACGCCTTAAAGCCGAAACCAACAACAACAACTCTTTCCTTTTCCAATTTTTCTTCCGATCTGCGATATGTATATGTATGTATATATATATATATCTATATATATATATTTTTTGTTTTGCTTGTACTCAGCCTTCTAAGATAACACCTCAATTTGATCTCTCTCGTTTCTTATTCAAGTTTAGCCAAATAGTCAGCCCAGTCAATTTTTTCATAGCCCAAAATGCCACAGTGAGCTGTAATCTGTAACGAAGACTATAATATTAATATTTCTATAATCATTGAGTTACTTGAGTATGGGTTACCAGTAGTACCTAGAACACTCCACGAGTACTTTAGGTACATTTTAGGAGCAATAAACAACCTTTTTGATGTTAAGTAAATAAATATGTTTTTGATCCTGAGGATCTTCCAATCAGTAGATATTATTTTGAGTATATTGTTATTGTTAGTATAAGCTCGATTGTCAAAATATCTGTCCTGAATTACATTCTTATTTATTATGTAATGAACTCACGTCGTATTTTACAATTCTGATCCGAGTTGAACGCATATTTCTTTATTTCTTGCGTTAACATCGATACATCGTGGTATTGTAAGACGATGACCAATGAGTCAGGTTTGAAACGTTGTGCGTTCGAATTCCATCCAAATGGGATAATATTTATTTTTCGGCTGCTCCGAGATATCTGGTAAGAAGGTGGCGGTTATCTCAAGGTAGAGAAGGGTTAGATGTAATGGTGGGGAGTTTAGTAGCAATCTGTTTAATTTAATCAGTTTATTTCATTAAACAGATACAGTAAATTGTTTCAATCGAGATTAAACAGATACAAGGATTACCTTCCATTAGGAAGGGGCAGGTTCTTACAATCAGCGCTGAACTCATCGATGACATCGAATAGATCTCCAAACTGAGCAAAGCTAAGCTATTGATGAACTCAACGATGAGTTTAGGAACTTACCTAAGCCATCTTACTATTAGTAGGTGGAGACAGCGATACCGACGAGGAAAGAGGGAAACACTGAATGTGTTTTATTTAAACAGCTATTCGGAACAGATACAGAAACCTGTTTCGTTAAACAGCTTATTGAAACAGATACAGGAACAGATACATTGTACTATTTTGAAACCTGTTCCAATGAATCACCGGCCATTACACTAATGCAACTTATAAACAGCTATGTAGTTTCTATTCAATGAACAGTTTATCAATTAATTTTCTTATCTAATTACTATTTTCTCTTTATTTTCATCAATAAATTTACTTGTTATCTTTAAAATATGTTATGATACGGGATTAATTTAATAATTACTTTGGAGATAAAAATTACTTTGATATTTGGGTTTATTATTTTCAATAATCAACCATTGTGATCGACAGAAAAATTCAAAAACTTGTTCCTCTCTCAAAATTTGAGGTTTCACGTTTTAGGATGCGTAGAATTCGAAAAAGGAATAAAAAGTTTTTTGTCCGTCCGCCGTCCGCGCATTTTCTCCGAAACTACGATTTTTTTTTCAAATTTGGATATAAAATCAGAGGTCACTCCAGGCTGATCCTCCTTCATCGACATTACTATCCGCCTTTTACTTTCAAAATGGAAAAACCTACATTGCTATAGACTGTAGCTCCTAGACGAATGTACCGATTTCAATGAAACTTCGCTAAAGTCATTTTCTTGACGCCTTTTAAATTTCTCTATATAACATGCTTCAACGAAAAGAAGCTGGAAAAAAAGTTACGAGTGGTGGTAAAATTTAATTCCGAATAACTCAATAATGTCGATATTGTATGGTTTTTTAAAAGTTTACGGAATTTCCTAAAAAAAAAAAAAAAAAAATCGTTAAAACCGGACAATTAGGAGCAAAGATATGGTCTACAGTTTTTTTTATATGTTCTACTCCAAATGTTATATTCTTTGTTTGTTTTTTTAAATTTTGAATGTGTTACTGAAGCAATATTTTTTTTTAGCATATTACTAATGATTAAAAAAAAAAGTTTAGTCCAATAATTCGAATCACCTTTTATTTATTTTTCTTTTTAACTAGATGCATAGTTGTTTGGAAATAATAAACCATTGTGATATAATTTGCAGCGTTTTTTAAATGGAGTAAAAGTAATAGAAGACAATTTTTATTTTTTACTCGCCGTTTTGAAACAGTTATATCTGTTTTTTTTAAACTGCTTTTTGAAAGTAGCAGAAACTGTTGTAACTGCTACTTTCAATGATAAACAGTTTTGCCCATCACTAGCTAGATGGCTCTATTGATAACAACCTAGTTCTGCCATAAATACTGTTATTAAAGTAGAACTCATTATTTTTGCAATTCCATCATTTATAAATTAATTTTTCTTATTATTTCCGCATAATCTGCTTTGAAATTCACAGTTTAATTTATATTCTCTGTAAAATAGGGTATTAAATGAAAGCAATTAATTAGAAGATATAATTACAATTATAATTGGTGTGATTAGGTATAATTTTTATTGTTTTTGTTACCTTTTATATTTTCTATTCATAAGATTGTATTTTTTTTAAGTTAATCTTATTTTTTTTTAAGTTTATTATTTTTTTACTTATCTCTTACACTCTCCTCTCTATGTGTGTATGTGTATATGTATGTATGTATATATATGGATGTATTTGTTTTTATTTTTCTGCTCGTAATCTATTACGTCGTTGGTAGATCACAATATTTGTCTAATTTTTCACAATATCTTCACTTAAACGTCTTAAGGAACATATATAAATCATTTATTTACTCTCGTTATTTTCTTTTATTCTTATTTTTATTTATTTTCATTATATTGTTGCACTAAAATTTGTTACCGATAAAATTTATTTAGTATTTCTTTCCAATTTTATTTAATTATTAGTATGTTATTGTTTTATGTACCAATATTATAATATTGTAACCTGCACGGACGGATCTACGGGGGGGAGGGCTTTCGGGCTGAAGCCCCCCCAAAATGCTAAAATATAGCCATGTTTTATCGAAAAAAATATTAAAAAAGTATCTCTTAAAGTATTATTGTTCGTGTAATTACATTTAAAGGGGGTTTAGGAATCAATTAAACTCCATTTCATACAGGTAGTCTTTTTTCTTTTTTTCCAAAGTAATTATCATTATTTTTATGAAAAAAAGAACTTTCGGGCTGAAGCCCCCAGAATTAAGTTCTGGATCCGCTAATGGTAACCTGTACCCATCTGCTTTCCTTAATCTATAGTCCAAAACTATGTATATACTCACTTTACTACTTAGATTTTAATTACTCTTTATTATAATAGGACATCTGGCCAGTTTTATTGTCAATTGGTTTGAACAATATTGTTATTCTTGAGGGACCAAGTTTCAGAATAAAGATGATTTTCTATTTCTATTTCGAATTAGGCTGTGATGATTGTTTTATTTGTTAAAGATTTCTTTCATTAATAATGGTTTAAGGGCTGAAATATTGATATAAAAAAAAAAAACGCTGCAAATTATTTCACAATGGTTTATTATTTCCAAACAACTATACACCAAAAGTAACATTACCTTCCGAGTTACAAAGAAAAATAAACAAAATGTGATATATTGGACTAAACTTTTTTTTTAATCATCGGTAATATACTAAAAAAAAATGGCATTACTTCAGTAACACATTCAAAATTTAAAAACCAAACCAAGGATATAACGTTTGGAGTAGAACATATAAAAAAAACCGGAGACCATATCTTTGTTCCTGATTGTCCAATTTTAACGACGTTTTTTTAGGAAATTTCTCAAACTTTTAAAAAACCATATACAATATCGACAAAAAAGTATTAACTTTTCGAGTTATTCGGAATTTAATTTTACCAACCCTCGTAACTTTTTTTCCAGCTTCTTTTCGTTGAAGTATGTTATATAGATAAATTTAAAGGGCGTCGAGAAAATGACTTTAGCGAAGTTTCATTAAAATCTGTACATTCGTTTAGGAGCTACAGTCTATAGCAACGCAGGTTTTTCGGTCGCCATTTTGAAAGTATAAGGCGGATAGTAATGTCGATGAAGGAGGATCATCCTCGGGTGACCTCTGATTTTATATTAAAATTTGAAAAAAATCGGTGCAGTAGTTACGGAGAAAATGCTCAACGGACGGCGGACGGACAAAAAAAATTTATTAGTTTTTCGAATTCTACGCATTCTGAAAGTTTTTAAATTTTTTGGTCGATCACAATGGTTGATTATTGAAAATAATGAACCAACAAATATCATAGAACTATAGTGATCAAATATGTAGTTTTATTATTAAAATAATTAATGACATATTAATTATGGATATTCTTAGAGAAAATTGTAGTTTTCATTTTTCCCGACGAATTAAGGGCACTGGGACGAACGTTGCCATGACGCTAACGTGTACTATCGCTAATTGCTGGGATAAATATGCCGGCTATCTTCTATTCCTGCAACACTTGCTATACCCAAGTTATCTCTAATGTTTAATATTTAATATCAATTAGTAAACGTTTTGGCTCGCTGGGTTCTGGACTGGGGCTGTTACAGTGGGCTATTGAACGCTATCGACTTCTTCCTAAAAGGCAACGTAATTCACAACTCGGCTACGTTTACTGTCACTCGAAGTCAGCTATAAGTTTAGATCCGTAAGTCACACTTACCGATATCTGCATTATATTTTAGCATGTGTTTTAAATTATACTAATGTCCGTCCAGTGGTCGAAATTCGATCATGATCATCATTAGTCCCTAAATGCACTAAAATTCCCTCTGATTTAATATAAATCATGTAATTTTTTTAAGAACATAAGGACGTGACCTCATTAAGAAAACATTACATTAATAATTTTCATCAACTCGAGATCGCTCAACACTTGAAAATCACGATTCATAAACGTGTATTAATTTTCATTTAATATATATTTATTACAAGATATCTGTAAATGAGACCTTATCAATTATTAGTTATAATACATTCATCTGATTATATTTCTTAATTTGCGTCATATCTAGATATATATCCTGATAAATGATATCCCAAGAAAGTTAGAATATATAGAAGTAAATACTAATAAAACCATAATGCTACAAAATGAAATATCAAATGATTAAATAAAAATTGATTTTTCTTTGTGAATAATGAATTATGCCATGTAAGAATATGGCAACTATTTAATTGTAATGAGTTTGGCGTTTATTTTCTCGTTATTTTGACAATTCGGGGGTCTAGGTCACGCCAAACGGCTCAATATTTTTGAAGGCCACCTTTTTTCTCGACTTTGTGCTCAAGTTATCTCACCATTCAAGTGGAAAGCAAATGGACTTTTACGAGTTTTTAGTATCTAATTAAATAGGCAAAGTTTGCCGATCTCCAGATTTGAAAACGTCTAAATTCCGAGAATTTTCGTAAATAAAATATTTGTAGGTTACGATGAGATGAAGCTATTTACGAAGTTTTAGCCGGATGTTAATAATTTGATAAAAAGGGGTCTTTACCACTGACTATTATAAATCAGTATGATAAAAAATGATAACATCTTCTATAATAGTTGGAATTTTACTTAGTTATCTAATATTGGAACTCGATAGTGTTTTCGAAAATTTAAATGACATTTATTCTTTCTTGGCTATTTTAGATAAAACAAGAACATTTATTATATACAGTATTATAAATTAAAAAAAAAAAATTAAAAGAACTTTAATAATATTTGGAACGTTGCTTATTTACCTAATATTTATTGGAATACCTCAGTGGTTTTGAAAATTAAGTACAGGACTAAATGATTCTGGGTCGCAACATAGATTTGGAATTCAATGTTTTATATACCATGTACTGTTGAATAAATAAATAAATTTCGCAGAGTTATGTATTATTATTTATCTATCGATATTACAATGATTTTTCCACGTCCCTTCTTATGAAATCGCTCGAGAAAGAACGTTTTAAACTTCTTCTGATTATAATATTTAAATTCATATCATTACCCATAGGTAAAATAAAATTTAGTTATGGACTTTATCATGTGTGAAAATATTTAACACTGAAATGTAGGAAATATCAGTTGAAAGCCTACACGGATGAGCTCACTCAACGAATCGCTAACAAGAATTAATTATTAGGTTGTGCAACGAATTAACAACGATTTCTCCGTCCGCATTTCTTGACAGGGTCCATGGGTTCGTTTGTGTAAAATGGAGCAAAAGCGATGACAAAATGGATTAAGATCAATAAAATCAATTTGATTATTGACATGGCCATTTTCAACGTTAGCGTTGCCTACAATTACGGTAAATAATGGATGGTATCTATTAGCCGTTCTTTTCTGAGACATTCGTAAAATTTTCAACACAATTTTATAATATCGATGGCTTTTCATGGCTCGGATGTTATGAAATAAACATGAGAGGCAGTAACTGACATTTTTGCCGAAAAATATTTTTTCATATTATTTTCGTACATGAAAAACTCGTATCTGTTGCCTGTGTTGATACAAAATTTACAGAAAAATAATTCGAAATAAAAGAAACTTTATTTAGCAGGATCCATGCCGATTTTTAATCCGACAGATGACCTATAAGAGCTTTTTAAATTCAAAAATAGCTTATTGTAATATTTAATTTATTATTCAATTTTATTAAATATTACAAGATCAAATTCAAGGATAGGGTTTTAAGAATCTATATGAGCTTTTTAAGCAAAATTTTGAGAAAAGATATATATATTTTTCAACTCAGTATAATACCGTAATTTACACGTTTTAGATAAATTTAATTCAAAAAAAGTTTTTTCCCTTTCAAAATATTGTTACTTGAGATTTGCTATCCCCCCTTTTGTCTTTTTTTATTAAAGTTTTTCCTTTTTTACTTTCCTACCTATTCTAGATAAGGAAGGTATTGCAATCGGGTCAAATTTCCGATATGCGGTATTCGACGGATCTATACGTTTCAGAGCCCCTTTGCCGATTACGGGTACATATCCTGGTGTCAGAAAGTGGTGAATGAGAGAATAAAGATGACTAAGTGAATGTAAGAAAATCTGTTGACCGCATCAAACAATCTTCACTATTTTCTCTAATTTTAACAGAAATTGTTGTTTGACAATACTAAGCTATAACAAAAAGTTTTTGATCAGCAATATTAGTGAGTATTGAAATTTTACACTGATCTACCTTAAGCTGGTTTACATTGCTTTAGTTTATCAAATAAATCGTAGTCAAATCTTTTGTTTTTATCAATTTTCAGGAAAATAAATCTAGTTCAATTTTTTTTTTTTGTTTCTTCATGAACATATGTAAAGATATAAAAACTTTTCTGAAATAGGTAGGAAAGTCGTGGAGTGGACACACCAGATATTTCTTTTACAATTGATTTAAATTTAATGTCTTTAAATATATTTATGGATAATCTATTTTGTCCAGGGTCATAAATAATCGCTTGTAGGATTTAATCCTCATTGCAGGCAAAAATATATAATATTAAAAATTATGGAATATAAAAAAAAATATAATTTTCTAGTCCCATCCTTCGGGTTTGGTGCCATTTTCTCATAATATAACATATGTCTATTATAGGCCATAGGTCACCAAAAAAACACAGTTTTTTTTTATATATTACACGTATGTTTATTCAACGTTTTGGCTTCAGGAGCCATTTTCCAGTTTATAAAATACGATGCGAGGATTGTGAAAATAAAGCATATTATGGACAAACCTCACAATGGTTTGAACGTAGGATACAGCAACATAGACAAAATTGCAGGTCTAAAACGACAAAATCAAAATTAGCCACAGGATTATCGCAGCATACCACAAAAAATGGACATAAATTTGATTTCGGTACTGCTTCCGTGTTGCATAGAGAACAAAATATTGGGAAACGTAGAATCATTGAATCTATTTTTATCACTAAAAATCTAAAACATTCAGTGAATCAACAGACAGATTTTGATAATTTAAACACGTTTTATGCTAGCACAATTGACAAAATTAATATATAACATACTGATGTAAAACAGCTGATCACTAACCCCTCCACCCCACTCCTTATGTAAGTAAATCCAGTCCTGTATGAATGCCCTATTGAAGAACAATACTTTCTTGATACCGTCTGCAAATAGAGGTATATAAATCGAAAATTAAAATTTTAAATTAATTATAGCAGTCTATTTTTAATTTATAATTATATATTATAATTTTTAGAAACGGAAAACGACATTCTTTGAAATAAAAGAATGAATTAGGACAAATCATATCGTAATGACAAATTTTAAAATTTTATGGCGCGGTGCATGGTAGGTGAATGATACAAGGTTATTGTCTGAGGCTATACTTGAATGGTAAAAAGTAAATTAAAATTTAGTTGCAGGTTCTTGAAAATGGCTCCTGAAACCGAAACGTTGAATAAACATACATGTAATGTAAAAAAAACTGTGTTTTTTTGGTCACCTATGGCCTATAATAGACATATGTTAGATCATGAAAAAAAAAAAAAAAAAAAAAAAAATATATATATATATATATATATATATATATATATATATATATATATATATATATATATATATATATATAACCAGTTGGTGACGCAAAAATTCTTAGATTTAACAAGACTTATAATTACCCTTATTACCCCTTACCCTTATGTACATTTATTATTAATATTTTATTTTTACTTTGGCATAATTTTTTGGCCTTGAGATCTTTTATGCTATAATACGTTATTGGAACTGGCAACACCGATTACTGTTTAAAAAAAAAATAAATAAATAAAAATAAAAAATAAATAAAAAATAGCTGCAGTTCTAAAGTGCAGGTCAACGATTAAAATTTGTTTGGTCATTTTGAATGTGTTCAATCAATAAACATTATTCAGCAATAAAGCATGATTATTATGGGGTTAGGTTAATTGATTTTTATTCTAAAAATAATTTTATCTTAAAGATTATTATTATTATTTTATTTTATATTTCATGAGTTGAACATTGTTCGTGTCATGAAGAGAGCGAGTCAAGATTAGATTTGAACCTCTTGAACGCATAATAATGTTCATTTATCAAGATTTTTTTCTCTCAAGTGGTACTTAATCATGGGTATGTTATTCCCTTTTATAAAAAAAAAAAAAACTCTTTATTCTATTGTTAAAATTGAGATAATTTTTTTTTAAATTCGTTAATAATAAGTAGTATTCCTAAATGCTAACATTTAGAACATATCCTCGATTTATTACGAAAATTCATATAGTGGCATAACCTCAGATCATTAAGCAATTTAATGAATCTTCCATTTATAAAATTCGAAAATTATAATATTGTTGTAAGTATATTTGATATATAAAATTGTTTGTGACAGTTTAGTGACTTACTTTAGTTTTTTTTTATCGATAAATAAGTTCCGAAATTCACAAAAACGTTATTAAAGGTTTAGCTCCGTCAAAAATGTACTTAGTGACTTTTTGCTATAAACAGACAATATACACAAAATGAATAAAACGCATACTCACAAAAAAAATCTGGTGTGTCCACTCACCCGACTTTCCTAAATATTTCAGAAAAAATTTTATATCTTTAAATATGTCCATTAAGAAAAACACACACAAAAAAAATTAAATTAAATTTATTTTCCTGGAAATTGGTCAAAGAAAAGATTTGAGTAATAAACTCAAGCAATGTAAACCGGCTTAAGGTAAATCAGTGTAAAAATTTCAATATTCTCTAATATTGCGGATCAAAAACTTTTTGCCATAGCTTAGTATTGTCAAACAATAATTTCTAATAAATGTAGAGGAAATAGTGAAGCTTGTGTGATGTGGACAACAGATTTTCTTACTTTCACTTAGTCATTTTTTTTCTTGTTCACCCCTTTCTGATACCAGGATATGAACCCGTAATCTTACATTGGAAATTGAATAGCTGTGACTTTGTTAATAGTTGTCCGAAATGAACGATTTTTATATGGCTCTGTAGGGAATTTCATTACCTTTCAAAAAAACAGGCTCTGAAACCTGATCCGACGAAAACCGCATATCGGAAATTTGACCCGATTGCAATACTTTCCTTACTTAGTATACCTAGGAAAGTAAAAAAAAAGATCTTGAACACAATTACCAGTATATATTTATATACACAAAATATTTACATTATGTTGACATTCGAGTTACGTAAATGTTAAATGCCATCACGAAATTCTAATTTAGACTCAACACTAATTAAACACGAAATGCTAGTTTAAAATAAAATATGAGACAGTTTTCCAGGTATCCATCGTTTATAATATAATATCTTAAAAATATTTGTTTTAAACTATTTTTTGTTTTTTTTGTGATTTTATAGCTGTAAATTAATTTTCTACTGTCATCAGATACATTCACGGGTGGATCAACGGGGAGAGGGGGGGGAGGCTTTGGGGCTGAAGCCTTACCCTCCCCCCCAAAATAGTAAAATATAACCATGTTTTAGGGAAAAAAAATTATCTCTTAAAGTATTATTGTTCGTGTGATTACATTTAAAGGAATCACTTAAACACCATTTCACATAGTTTAACATAGTTAGTTTCTTTTTTTTTTCCAAAATAAGTATCGTCATTTCTATGAAAAAAAAGCTTTCGGGCTGAAACTCCCCTCCCCAAAAATTAAATCCTGGATCCGCTAGTGTATACATTATCCAGTGAATGAAGAGAACGTTAAATAATGTTTATAGTTAACCATAAATATTCGACTATGGCTGGGGAGGACCATAATTTGGCATACGCCCTATTTCAAAAAATGAGTACTTAAGGGACAAATGAAATATAAATTTATAAAATAAATAATAAAAATAAATTGTAGTAAGATAATAAACCAGGCGGTTTAAACGTAGTGGTACTGTTCCCCAAGATTACTTCAAGGTCGCGATTCAAGAAACAAAAGATTGTTGTAAAATTAATCAATTATTATTATTATTACTCCTTATTGATGTGTGTAGAAAAATTAATATGCTACGTAAACAATAAATTGGATTTATTTTTATTTTATCATCTATTTTAATGTTGATACTGTTTTGTTTTGTATTAAAAATTCATATTTCAACTATTTTATGCTTCAAAGTTACATATTATTTGTTTTACTTACCTACATATGAAATAGTGCAATAATAAAAAATATTGCGATCGTGAAAATTTTCAAACCATCATTTTATATATTTTAGCTTGGGCAAAAGGTTTGGATAAGCTTTCAAACGTACTCGTCACTTGTGCTTAACAAAGTGTATGGTTGAGGAACATGTGGGATCCCAAAATACTATATACATATACATTTACTGTACTCGAAAATAATGTTTAATTTTATTTCTAATAATATATTACCTATTTAATAATTGTATATATTATTTAATTGTTTAATTGTAAAATTTAATTTAATTGTTTATATTACTACAATATAAAAATTAAAATTTGTATATATGCCAGTGCTTTAACAAAGAAAAATACCCAAAATGAATTATTTTTGGGATAGATATAAATGAATTATTTATACATTGATTTATAAATAATTGTTTTCCTCTCTATTGTATTAATGGCAGTCTTGTAAGGCTAAATCAAATTCTATGGCACTTAATTATTTAATATATTTAAATAAATAATTAAAATATACATACGTAAAAGGAAATGGTCAGTGACGAAAAACGTGGGAGGCTTTCGGGCTGAGGTCTCCCCCAACCCCCCAAAATGGTAAAATATAACCATGTTTTATGAAAAAAAAGTCTCTAAAAGTATTATTGTTCGTCTAATTACAGTTAATAGGGCTTAGAAAAAATCACTTAAAGACTATTTCATATAGTTAATTAGTTTCTTTCATTCTTCTGCAGTAATTGTAATAATATATTGATACGAAAAAAAAAATTGTGCTCAAGCCCCGACCAAAATTAAATTCTGGATCAGTTAGTGACGGGTTGGGAAAATAACTGGCAATTGCTTGTTTTAAATAGTAGTGTCTATGAATTTTACATCCTTGTCCCTATGGATAAAAATAAGTATTTCTAATCGAAGTAGAGTGGTAATTGAAAGTTGTGTGCTGCGAACACCGCATCAGATTTTTAGAACGATGCTTCAATTATACAAAAATAAACTAAAATGTAAATAAATGTTTAATACAACTTGCACAGAGCTCATTATTTACTCCAGGAAAAAAAAACAATTAATAATATTAAGAATATTTTGAATTTGTAAATGAGAACCGACAGAAGATTCCCTGAAACCCACCGTGACGAAACTGTAATAGTTGCCCGGGGTCCAATTTCTATTGTGTCTGTTCTTTTTCTTTCAATAGCCATAGCTAGGATTCGTGCAGAAATGTTTGTGTTTGTGTTTAAATATACGTGTGCATGTGTTTGCGATTTTCTGAGGACCTTGAGGTTCATTCAATGAATTTACGACTATGTTTTCCTCCATTGAAAAAAAAAAAATATATATATAGAGAGAGAATTTTTTTTATAGTATACTTATTAACCATTGATTTAATTGATTTAATTATAATTTACGTCTAACTGCGCTATAATAGCAATATATCATATGTGTCTTTTCCTGATATCGTAGGTGCAAAACAGGATTTTTCATCAGAAAAAAATTCAATGCCAAGGAGAAAAAAGATGGTTGAACCTCACAGTTTATGAGTCCATTTGCACCAAAGTGAAACGCATTACCTTATCTTGTTCTGTTCACGCCTTAGCCAAACTGTGAAAACCTTTATCGAAACATTTTGTGAACTAGGCGTCGCCGTATGTTCACTTAGTCTGCATTAGTTTAACAAAATATTTCTTATTTAACACTAGACATCTACGAGTATTGCAAGATTTTCGGGACAATTTTGTTTAATCACTTTATTTTTGAAATAATGAGACTGATTTGTCCCGATCCAGATACCTATACTATCACGATAAACCACAGTCCCATCCCATTAAAAAGGGTCAGGGTAGCCGAGCGTGATAACGCGTGTACACAGTACTGCATTGTCCGGTATCCTGACGAATTAAATGAAATTAATAACGAATTTGCGTACCGGTGTTGGAAGGGTTTTTAATTCAGGCATTAATCCCCACTCTCACCCTGAGTCGGGAAAACCCCGTTTAGCCTATAAGGCAAAGAAGGGGAGGGAAAAAAAGTTCCATCCCGTTAATAATAATAATAATAAAAGGCTTAGCGAACACGAAGTTTCGATGCCGACGCCACCAATCGCTTATAACACACCTCCCTCCACCGTTCGCCGTCCAAACCCAGTGACTTCAGATCGGCTTCAATGCAATCTTCCCACCTCCGCTTCGGTCTACCCCTCGGACGCTTACCATTCGGCACAGCCAATATTAACCTTTTAGGAATTTTCTCGTTACTAAACCCACTAACTTTACAAGACCATTTGATTCGCCGAGATGAAATTACCTCAATTAGATTACCCGGATACAGTTCACGCAATTCGGCGTTGTGTAACCGTCTGAACTCTCCGATTAACTCATCCTTCTTCGGTCCGAATATTCTACGCAAATACTTTATTTTCAAAAACCTTAAGACGCTGCTCATCCCTTAATGTAAGCGGCCAAGTTTCGCATCCATAAAGAACTATAGGCAAGATAATTGTTTTATAGATTCTAATTTTTAAGTTCCGGGACAAGAGGCGCTAACTAAGTAGTTTTGTCACAGAAAAATAACAAGCATTTCCCGCCTTCAGTCTAACCTTAGTCTCTTCTTCAATTTCGCTTTTTATAGTTATCGCAGAACCTAGATACCTAAACTTATCTACCTGTTCAAACATCCATCCCTTTAATAACATAAAGATACTACTGAGAATGAGCCTAAAACGTTGTCAATAGAAGGTTTCATAAAAATTAAATGAATTGAATTATATATTTTATAGATTATTTCTAGAATAAATTTACATCCTTTTTTAAAAAAGAATATAATTATTTTTATGATATTACTTATTGACTTTTTTAATTTTCCTTTGGCTATCTATGTATTTTATTAAATAGAACTTTTCCATTTTGTATTTAAATAGAATGAGTCACAGCAACGCGTGGACGTGTACAGCTAGTTTTCGAATAAAAATTCAAGGTTCCTAAAATCATTCGATATAAATTATTTTCAAACGTAAAATTCCAAGTTTTGAGAGTGTGTAAAACCTCAAATTTTTCTTGTTTGATTACAAATGTATATTATTGAAGATATTAATTTATTTATTTGTTGTTTTTTTGCCTCTAACCTGTAGGGTCATTGGCAACGACCCTTTAAATTACACTCTGTTGTAGAGTTTTGTCTCTTTTAAAAACCTTAAAGTTTTTTTAACTACACTTTCACTGTCTCGTAGATTTTCTTTTAGACTCTGTGCTATGTCCAATTTTCTCCTTGTAGTTTCAAATATAGGGCAGTCTTGTATATGCTTTACAGTCCTTTGGACATCGCAGGTCGGAGGATCAAGTCCTCTTAGTAGGTAGGAGTGCGAGAACTCACAATGTCCAATTCGTAATCTACAGAGGGCTGTCTACTCTTTTCGGGAGGATCGGTGAGAGGTTTAACATTTTAAACGGTGAGGTTTAGTTTCGATTCTTTTTGTTCTCACTTGTTTTGCCCCATGTCCTACACATTCTCCTTAATTTTTTTAACGTAATCCTCTAGAGGGATTTCATTAATTGATTCCACGGATGTTTTATCTGGCTTTCTTGCCATGTTTGCTGCTTGATCGGCTTGTTCATTACCGATGATCCCGCAATGCGAAGGGACCCAAATGAACACTACTTGTTTGCCCTTCTCTCTTAGTAGCTCCCAAACGTTTTTACATCTTTTGTGAGAGTTGTTTTGGGCCTGGTATGTTCAATAGCTAGTAATGTACTCATAGAGTCTGTCACCACTGCCCAATTGGTAGTTTCACTTGTCTCTATGTGTTTAAGAGCTTCTCTAATTGCCAGAATGTCACCAGTAAACACTGAACAAGCCTCAGGAGGTCTGAATAGTTTTTGAGTATTAGAATTTGTAACGGAACATCCTACTTCCTTATCTACTTTTGAGGCATCCAGCATTCCTACTGAACTAATTAAGGCATGCGGGGAAGTTTCTAAAATACATCGGTCGGTTAAAAAGATCTGGGTGAACGAGAAATTACCTGAAGAATGGAAAGAATCTATTCTTATTCCGATTCACAAAAAGGGTCCGAGGACGGATTGTAATAACTATCGAGGAATTTCACTCCTTCCGGTATGTTATAAAATATTCACTTTAATCTTAACCAGTCGAATCACAGAATACGCCGAGGAAATTATCGGAGACTACCAATGCGGATTTAGACGGAATCGTTCGACTATTGATCAAATATTTTCTTTACGGCAAATATTAGAGAAAAAATTGGAGTATACCGGTATTGTTCACCAGCTGTATATAGATTTTAAAAAAGCTTACGATTCTATTGACCGCCAGAAACTGTATAATATTCTAATCGAGCAGGAGATTCCAAAAAAACTAGTAAATCTAGTCAGGATGTGCCTGACGGGGACACTCAATAAAGTTAGAATTGGTAATAATTTGTCGGAAAAATTTGAGGTTCGTTCGGGCTTAAAACAGGGGGCTTCTCTTTCGCCTGTCCTGTTCCATTTGGCATTAGAACATGCCATTAGGGAGGTAATGCGAACCGAGAACGTGTTGGATCTGGGCGGGACAACATCCGTGCTGGGCTATGCTGATGATCTGGTACTGTTAAGCGAAGACGTTGAAACTATAAAACTAAATACGACAACGTTAATGAAAGCCGGTAAAGAACTAGGACTCGAAATAAACGTGGATAAAACAAAATATATGGTTATATTATAAAGCTGCAAAAATGGCGATACTACTGGTGATATCGATATAGATGGTAATATGTTTGAACAGGTAGATAAGTTTAGGTATCTAGGTTCTACGATAACTAGAAAAACGAAATTGAAGAAGAGATTAAGGTTAGATTGAAGGCGGGAAATGCTTGTTATTTTTCTGTGACAAGACTACTTAGTTCGCGCCTCTTGTCCCGGAACTTAAAAATTAGAATCTATAAAACAATTATCTTGCCTACAGTTCTTTATGGATGCGAAATTTGGCCGCTTACATTAAGGGATGAGCAGCGTCTTAAGGTTTTTGAAAATAAAGTATTGCGTAGAATATTCGGACCGAAGAAGGATGAGTTGAACGGAGAATTCAGACGGTTACACAACGCCGAATTGCGTGAGCTGTATCCGGGTAATATAATTGAGGTAATTTCATCGCGGCGAATCAAATGGGCTTGTAAAGTTGTTGGGCTTAGTAACGAGAGAATTCCTAAAAGGTTAATATTTGCTGTGCCGAATGGTAAGCGTCCGAGGGGTAGACCGAAGCGAAGGTGGGAAGATTGCATTAAAGCCGATCTGAAGGGACTGGGCTTGGACGGCGAACGGTGGAGAGAGGTGTGTAACAAGCGATTGGTGGTGTCGGCATCGAACCTTCGGGTTCGCTAAGCCTTATTATTATTATTGTTTTTTATTATGAAAATAATAATAATAAAAGTTTTTATGATTGTTTTATTATATACTTATTTTTTTCTATATCTTTCAATTATTACATTAACGTGAAGCGGTAAGATTTCTTCTAGTAGTATTAAAATATTCCTGAGTGCAATCGAAATAAGGTGGCATGACGACCTCGCTTGAAGATGGTCCCATTTAAATTCATTCGGTGTGAGGTACAACACCTAACCTCGTCCTAGATCCGACGGCTCTTGGTTTCTCCAATCGAGAGCGACCTGCCTCGCTTTGGAAGAACTTTACCTCAGCTAAGCTAAAGTGTTTGGTCCAATTCTGTGTTTAACCTCCCTCCAAATCGGAGAGCTGTCATTTGATCGAAGGCAGCTTATTCGAAGTTTCAAAACTTTTTCTTACACCTAAGACTCAAGTTATAATCCTAAGACTCCTAATCCTTATAATCCTGGAACTAGTTTAAAATAATATATAAGTAGCAAAATGGCGTTGTTCGAAACAATTTCATCGAAATTATTATTCCAAACAAAGTTAAAGAACATAAAATGTAATACAAACTTCAGTAAGAAAAGAATGGCTCAGCTCCTAGAAAAACAGGAAATGGTTTGCTTATGAGCTACTGAATTTTTTATTGGACGTCGATGTACCAAAGTTTAGTCGCATGCTACACAAATGTCAGAAAAAGCGCATGCGATGTGGGACAACACATTCCGCATGTGACATCAATTGAATTTTGTGCCACATAGTCGGTATAATAACAACGGTATGGTCTAGTAATAGGCAACACTAGTAAACAAGTATCAAGGTACATGTCTTTCAGTGTTGCCACAATGGAATTCCGCCATATGGTTGATCTGGCGGGGTTAGGTTTAGACGGCACCCGGTTGATTGAAGAATATAGACATCGATTGGTGGTATCGGCATCGAACCTTCAGGTTCGCTAAGCCTTTATTATCTTCCTTATGCTTCTAAAAAATTCATAGTTGCGTTATATTTTCAATTGAAAGTACCGCAGAAAAAGCGCTGCTAGCGAATCACGTGAATTTAAAAAAAAACATGCGCGGAATTTTTATTTCAGCTCTGACCTTGTTTGCTATCACGTTTTTTCTCTATTTTCTTATCAACTGAATCATTATTTTCTTCGTCTGAAACGTTACTGGCCATCTCAGATATTAGTATGGGATGTAACGTATGGTTCTCAAACGTAGTATGGGGAACTAGAAAAGTAGATATAATGTTTTAACTATAAAAATAAATGTATAATAAATCAATTTGGCTTTCTTTGAGCGAGTTGTAATGAAAATATTTCAGTCTTTCAAATGGTTCTTTTTTTTCTCGACTAGAAAAAGTTTTCTCAAGGAAACAGAAAAATGAATTGTGTTTCAAATTTTTAAAGTATCGATTGCATCACCGGGATTTGAAAAACACCTATATGCAAGAAAATATAAATATATTCAGATTTATTTTCTTTCTTGGGAAATCTTGGCACAGACAGACAGACCAATGGCTAAAAATGTGTTTTTCGGACTCGAGGGCTCTGAAACGTCGAAAACCGCATATCGAAAATTTGACCCGATTGCAATACTTTCCTTACCAAGTATAGATAGGAAAGTAATAAGTTAAAAAAATGCGTAAAAAATAGAATAAGCTGTATCATCGCTAATACTGTTTCGATTCCGATGATTTTTCTTTTGTTTTGTTGGTAATTTAATTAGCTTTCAAAAGTTTTATTATAAATTTTACCGAATAATATATACTTACCTAACTTGGGAGTTAGGCCCAATAACATTTTTCTAATTTCTAATTTTTCGGACTCGGGGCTCTGAAACGTATAGATCCGTCGAAAACCGCATATCGAAAATTTGACTCCAATGCAATACTTTCCTTGCCTAGTATAGGTAGGAAAGTAATAAGTTAAAACATGTGTAAAAAATAGAATAAGCTGTATCATCGCTAATACTGGTTCGATTCCGATGATTTTTTTTTTTGGTAATTTAAATACCTTTCAAAAGTTTTATTATAAATTTTACCGAATAATATATACTTACCTAACTTGGGAGTTAGGCCCCATAACATTTTTCTAATTTCTAATTTTTCGGACTCGGGGGCTCTGAAACGTATAGATCCGTAGAAAACCGCATATCGAAAATTTGACCTCATTGCGATACTTTCCTTACCTAAGTAAGGAATAAGTTAAAAAATGTGTAAAAAATAAAATGAGCTGTATCATCGCTAATACTGGTTCGATTCTGATGATTTTTCTTTTGTTTTTTTGGTAATTTAATTACCTTTCAAATGTGTTCTAATAAATTTTACCGTATAATATATACTTGGGGAGTTAGGCCCTATAACATTTTTCTTTTCTTTATATCTTTTTTTTTTAATTTTCTCGGGAATTTAGACCATATACGAAAATTGAAAGGACAATTATTAGAACATCATAGAAAAGTTTAATCAAAATCGTTAGAGCCGTTTTCGCGCTACAGTCTATAGAAAAACATGTTTTTATTTATTGTGAGCAAACTTTCGCGCATGGAGCACCGAATTTCTGTCATTGGCATTTGAAAAAGTCAAAATCCTACAAAATAAAAAAAAGAAGCAACAAAATCGGTTCATTAGTTTTCGAAAAAATCTTAGCACATACAGACAGACAGACCAAAGGCGAAAATGTGTTTTTCGGACTCGGGGGAGGGGGGGGGGCTGTGAAACGTATAGATCCGTCGAAAACCGCATATCGGAAATTTAATCCGATTGCAATAATTTCCTTAAGTAGTATAGGTAGGAAAGTAAAAATATATCTAATAGAAAAAAAAAAGAAAAGATATTCTTCGAAATCAGGTGATACGAATACTTTCATGAGTAAATCGTTGCACTTGAGTAAAATGAACCGGCTTACTAATAAATTAAGATAAGACTGGAAAGAACCGACTGATAACAATCTAAATCAGCTGATCCCAGACCTCATGCCATTACGTACTACTTCCCTTTTCCAGATAACTAAGAGTGTCACCTGATATCATAAGATAGTATTATCGAATGTTCTTCTTCATAAAATGGAATAAAAAAAAAAAATTATCTTTTAAAAATTTTGTAAGTATTTTAAATATGGATAGAAGAGATAATAACAATTAATTGAGCCTTTCAGTTGACTGAATGACTAATTACAAACATTTTTGATTATCGATTTTAGTGATATTTCTGGTGGGAAAATTTTTATTGTTATTTCAACAGTTCTATATTTCAACACTGCAATCACCAACTCTGGAATCAACTTACTCACTGTCTGTATAGATATTGTAAATTTTTCAACTGGAAATATCACTAATATGGCTTTACTCAAAAATGTTGAAATTGCAGTCATTCTGTCAACTGAAAGACCCAATTAGTAAGGAAATGTAATTTTACTAACTTAAAACCCGTAATTAGAGTGCTATCAGTAGGTAATTTCTCAACAAGTCTTTTTGTCATTATAATTCTTTACACAATAAATATCTGGCACCATCAATTCCTTTAATCCTCCAAGCAGAGATGCCCATTCCTCCCTCCTACCAAGATCTTTTATTGCTCACATTTTCTTAAAAACCGAGCGAGCTAAGGTATAATTAGGAAAATCGTAGATCATATATAATTACTATTTTGCGGTATGTTCCATGTTTTCCCCACAATCCCTTAGTCCGAAAATTCATAACCCCGTCGAAATTTGCCCTCCTTAACAATTCAAAAACCCGTCAAAATATGACCTCCTCAAAACTTTTGATGGCACAACTTGCGCCATGAAACCCCCTTCTGGGTACTCCTGCCTCCAAGAAAGTTAATAACGTCAGTTGCCCCGCGATCTTTTATAGTTTGTATATACATACATGTATACTCAAGACATGAGTGTATGTGGCTACAGCACTCGCGCCCAAGTTCAACTGGCTTTAGCACCAGTGACGCGGTAGAGAGAGTAATGCAGAGATCTCCTGGAGTCTTGCTTTTCCCTCCGTAGTTGGAGGGACAAGCTTTCGGCTAATTGTAGATAGTTTATATAGGTATATCTTTGTTATTTTTTAAATTTATTTTTCTTTAGGTTAATTTATTTTTATCTATTTAATATACTTTTTGATTATTATTTCGTCTTTATTGTTTATATTTGTCTGCCTATATAGTGTGAATGTTAATCTCACTGTAACTATTGTGCAATTGACAGAATGTTATATTACACAATTAAAAAAAAAATCTGTGTTTAACTTTATGATAGATATTGTTGAAAAGAAGTTGGTGGCGGATTGTAGTAATTGGAAGTTCAAAGTAAAAATAAATTATATTTATTTTCTTTGTGCTGACGTTTCGGTCAAAGTTTTAGGCCTTCATCAGGGCTAAGCAAAGACAAGTTAATAATAATGATATGTAGGTAAAATAGTATAATAAAACAAGATATAGGTAGTTAAACTTAACATTATTTCAGTATTTCAATACAGTTGCAAATTTTATTTATTTTTTTCTTTCGTCTGCCCAAGACTCCCACAAAAGTCCTATGTTGCCCCTATTGTTATATTAAAATATAATTGAGACATGGATGTACATTATTAATATTTATTTATATATTTTTAAAAATTTATTTTGGATTCTTCAATAAATTTGCACTATTCCTTAATGGTATCCCTATCTAGATCATCCTTCCCGTGGAGGAAATCGCTATTGTTTTGGATGAGGGGGTAGTTGTAAATTTCATGAATAAAATAAATAATAAACCCGTAAACATTTTTTTTCAGACAGTAAAATCTTAAGTAATTATTCTGTAGGTAATATTTGTATATACATCAAGAGAAACAATTTTTCTCGTTAAGTAACATCTCATTACCAGCTAAAATATTCCTTCGACTTGCCTGAAAAATCGATTTAATTTCATTATCTCTTTATATATTATCACTGTTTATTTAGCCTTTATGAAAAAAACAAATATGACGAAAGTTTTAAGTTTCAACGCTCATACATTCGTTGGCGAAAGCGCAGTTACACAATTTAGTGATTTGCACCTAAATTATTCTTAGTCGGAATTCCCGAGTGCCAAAAGTGAAAGTATAGTTATTCTTGAGAATTTGCAATAGGACGATATAATATAAATAATTAACCCCTATTTAAAACATTGAATCATTTAGGTTACAGTAAAACTCCTCTAATTCTTTCTAATCGGAACCAAGACATCACCGATTTAGTAAAAGAGTCGATTAATCTGAGGTATATAAAAAAAAAATCTAACATATGCATCGCCTAAAGAACGAACTAAAAGAAGGATATCTATCATCTATAGGGGAAGAAGTTAATTTTTATTTTATAGGTTCACCTCAAACTGTTTCTGATGATTTTATTGAAGAATGTTCAAGTCGATTGATAAAACAAAAAAAAATCATTAGATTTAAATTGAAGGTATGTTTCAGAAAAATTGGCTTTTTTTCATTTTTTAAAAATGAAAGATGTCCGTCATGTATATTAAGCCACTCAAATGAATCTGTATTTCGTGTTTACATTAATAAATAATGAATTTAAGTGTATTATATCAATTTATTAATAATAACATGATTTTTAAATATCGGTTATTTAAATTCACAATCGATTATTCGGTTTTAATGTTGAAAACAAAGTCATGTTTTTTATAGAACTTATTGTTAGTGTTTTCTAAAGTGATAAGATAATCCAAACTAGCGTCACTTTGAAATTATAAATGATATTGGAAAAAAAAGTATACACATAATTTTTATTTTTTGAGCTTTACAACATAATAAAATATTCATTTTGTCTGGTCTGTTATTCTTTTAATACCGTTATATTCATAGAGCAAGATTTGCTATTGTCAAAAGAAATATTCTCATTTCTACTAGTGAATAATTTAGTTCTAATCATAGCATGACTGTGTTTTTATGTTTTTTAATTTACTTATCTTTAGGTTATTTTTTTTTTTATTGTACATAATTTTTGATTATTATTAGACTTTTGTTAATTTTATATTTTCTGCTGTGCCGAATGGTAAGCGTCCGAGGGGTAGACCGAAGCGAAGGTGGGAAGATTGCATTAAAGCCGATCTGAAGGGACTGGGTTTGGGCGGCGAACGGTGGAGGGAGGTGTGTAACAAGCGATTGGTGGTGTCGGCATCGAACCTTCGGGTTCGCTAAGCCTTATTATTATTATTATTATATTTTCTGTACATATGGTATGAATGTGTTCATGTATCACTATAAACTATTGTCCACGTGACAGATTGTTATAATTCTAAATAATTAAATTTAAAAAAAATCATTGCATAATTAAATTCTGATACTAATTAAATATGTGGACGAATTTAGTTCGTTTTGTTTAATGCTATCCTTATTATCACTTCTGGTTAAACTAAGTTCTAGAATACATCAGATATTTTGTTTTATACGTTAAAGTATTTTTTTAAAATAAATTTTATTAATATTTTATTTGATATATATATATATATATATATATATATATATATATATATATATATATATATATATATATATATATATTTAAATGAATATTAATTAAATTTAAAATATTAATTAAGGAGAAATGAAATTATAGTATAATGGAAGAGGTGGTTACCACAGCTGTGATAGGATTTGCTAAAGATATCTTTTCATCTACACCTGAGGTTCCAGCTGATTACTTAATATTTAATTATTATTAATAAATTACCAACGGATATTAATTAAAGTGTTAATTGAAAATATTTAATAATAACTATTTAATATTTGCTCAAAAAATATAATAGATTTAATAAAAAAATAGCGATGTTTATTTATCTCTGGTTTCATTACATATTTTTCAATACATTTTTTTTTTTAAATTGATATATCACAATACTTGGGTGAAAAAATAAAAAAATAATTATACAGTATTTCATCTGAAATTGTAATATTGCAGAAATGATTTAGTAGTTAATCTTTACTGATAATGATAATAAATTACGTCACATTCTCTATTGCTGAGTAAGATGAGCTCGATATGCAAGCAGATTAAATCAGCAGTTGAATGGCTTCTACTTTGTAATGAATTGGAAAGCAATTTTCACGTGAATCGGCTTCGCAACGCGGAAATATCTCGAACTGTTGGTTGATTCAAGTCAGTAAGTAGAATTTTCTTAGACAATTTACAGTGCTACATGACTGAAAGTACCTACTTTTTAAGGGCGTATTGGTTCATATCACGTAATGAAAAGCCTAATAAATAATTGTCCGCAAATGATTTCTAACATAATGAAGAGAAGAATAGTTGGGGTGATCAGTCAAATAAGAAGGCAAATATAAATGATAATATTTATTTTGACATTTGCCGACGTTTCGACCTGAAGTTGAGGCCTTCATCAGGGCTAAGAAAAGAACCAGATAACAAGGTATGAGAAACATAAGTAGTGTAGGTAAAAAAAAATTAAAGTAAAATGAAATTGTTAGAATAATGACTAAGAACTAAGAGATAAACAATAATAACCGTTACAAAGTGTGGAATGATGAAGTAAACATAATCATTCCACACTTTGTAACGGTTATTATTGTTTATCTCTTAATTCTTATTATTGTCATTATTCTAACAACTTCATTTTACTTTATTTTTTTTTACCTACACTACTTATGTTTCTCATACCTTTTTATCTGATTCTTTTCTTAGCCATGATGAAGGCCTGAACTTCAGGTCGAAACGTCGGAAAATGTCAAAATAAATATTATCATTTATTTTTGCCTTCTTATTTGACTGATCACCACAACTATTCTTCTCTTCATTATTCACGACAGTCAACCATTTAGAACCAGCCTAGAAAAAAGTATTGAAAGATTTGAGAGGAAAACCCTCCTCACAAAAACAGGGACGATCCGGGATCAGAGTACTAACACATGGAGAAGAAAGATCAATAAGGAACTACTTACAGAAACTGGTCAATCAATGTTCCATGATATGAAGGCACGGAGTTTAAGATGCGCGGGGCAAGTAGCTCGTAGCAATCCATCTGGAAGCCTCTACGTAACACTTAATGCCCCTTTTTTATCAAATTATTAACATCCAGCTGAAACTTCGTAAATAGCTTCATCTCATCGTAATTTACAAATATTTTATTTATAAAAATTCTCAGAATTGGAGCGTTTTCATTCTGGAGGTCGCTAAACTCTTTGCTACTAAAAACTCGTAAATACTCATTTCCTTTCCACTTTAATAGTGAGATAATATGAGCAAAAAGTCTAGAAAAAAGGTGGCCTTCATAAACATTGAGCAGTTTGGCGTGACCTACACCCCCAAATTGTCAAAATAATGAGATTATCTAGGCCAAACGGCGCAATATTTTTGAAGGCCACATTTTTTCTCGACTTTGTGCTCAAGTTATCTCACGATTAAAGTGAAAAGGAAATGGCTATTTACGAGTTTTTATTAGTAAATTAAATAAACAAAGTTTGTCTACCTCCAGATTGAAAACGCCCTATTTTCGAGAATTTTCGTACATAAAATGTTTGTAGGTTACGATGGGATGAAGATATTTACGAATTTTCAGCCGGATGTTAACAATTTGATAAAAAGGGGTCTCCACCAAGGACTATTTATTACTCGTGCAATATACGTTGTCAGTATTTCCTAAGTTTTTCATGAATGATAAAAAAAAAATCGTTAAAAGCCTAAATCGGCTGTAAATTAAACCCATTCACAAAGATTCCCTATCAAAAGTAAAGCTATGGCACTCATTCTTGTTAAAAATTTCATTCAAGGTACATTAACGTTTTATGGCACCATTATTTGAGCAAGTTTTGCATTACACGAAAATAAAATTTCATTTTCTTTGTAAATATTAGTCTCGATTTTGCCGAGGGATGTGCACATTTTTTCAAGTCTGAAGGAAAATATAATCTCCAAAATTATGGCTCAACTAATAGAAACGATGAAGAATTAAAGAAAATATGATGTGCCGAAACAAAAAATATATTACAGATAATAAAATAATTACTGAGCTACTTCTATATGTATGAAATTTATTCTCACGTGATCTTCCCACGCATTGAACACTATTACATTAACATTCACCCCCCTCTTCCCTCCAAAGATTTTTAAGTCCTTTTTATTTTTAGAAAATAGTATAATTACATCCAGCCCGCGATTTTGATCCATCATTTTAATCCCTTCCATGGGCGGATCTACGGGTTAGTGAGGGGGTTTTGGGGGTGCAGCCTAGGCCAAAATGGTAAACTATTACCATGTTTTATGGAAAAAAATATTAAAAAATTATCTCTTAAAGTATTATTGTTCGTGTAATTACATTTACTAGTACTTCAAGGATCATCTAAAGAACGTTTCGTATGGGTTGTTAGTTTCTTTCTTTTTTAAAAAAAAAGTAATTATCGTTATTCTTATGAAAAAAAAGCTTCCGGGCTGAAGCCCCCCTCTCCCCCCCAAAAATAATTAAATCCTGGATCCGATAGTGATCCCTTCCCAGATCTTCTATTAGCCAGAAGATGGCCCACCCGAGAAATCGGCTCGGGCGATGAAAAGCCCGGAGGGAAACCGGGTCAGTGTCACTTTTCACCAAGGAATCCTTTGCAGTTAGTTTGCTTTCTAATACTCTCGAGCATTGCGGTCTCTGCGACCATTATTGCTTTTCAGCACCGTGTGTGTGGATTCCGCAGTAACAAGACATGTATGCCTTTTATATTAAGGCTGAGTAAGCCCATTACTATTGAGTCATGGGAAGACCTGTTTGTATTTAGAACCTCATTTCATGTGCTAACTATAGATATCGCCTCTTAAGAGCTCTTGTAACTAGATGGAATCATTAAATCCAACATGTAATCTAATATTGCACTTGTGTGAATTGAATATTAAGGAAAATTTACTGAGTAATCAAAAGTTTGTTCACAATCTAAAGCTGTTATATAAGTTATTTTAAAGGTCTCACTTGAATAGATAGTCCGTGGTACAGACCCCTTTTTATCGGATTATTAACTTCCGTCTGAAACTTCGTAAATAACTTCATCTCATCGTAACCTAGAAATATTTTATTTACGATTACTCCTGGAATTGAGGAGTTTTTAATCTGGAGGGAGACAAACTTTGTCTATTTAATTAGGTACTAAAATCTTGTAAATACCCATTCGCTTTCTACTAATAATAATGAGTCCTATATAAATTCGTTGCTTTGATAATTTGGAAATGTAGGTCACGCTAAACGACTCAATATTTTTTAAGGCCACCTTTTTTCTCGATTTTGTGCTCATATTATCTTACGATTCCAATGGAAAGCAAATGAGTATTTGCGAGTTTTTAGTACCAAAATATAAATAGACGAATTCTGTCCCCCTCCAGATTGAAAACGCCCCAATTCCGAGAATTTTCGTAAATAAAATAGTTACGTAGGTTACGATGAGATGAAACTATTTACGAAGTTTCAGATACATGTTAATAATTCGATAAAAAGGGATCTGTACCACGGACTATGATGTGAGAATGTTTTTGGATTATTCTATATAGGAAAGATAAATTTAGTTTGTGAAAATTACTCTTTCCTTCTAGTGTAAATATATAAATATATATATATATTTTTATAATTTTGTTCATCAAGAATTTAATTATTATTATTTCTGAATTATTTGATTTTTTTTTTTACATATATCTTCAAATCTAATACTTTTTATTTTTATTGTTATACAGTTGTTTTTCCTTTTTTTTTTTTTTCATCACAATTTATATATCTAGTTTATCTTATTTATGAAAATAAGAATATTTCTTCGATTTATTTCTGTATTTGTATAGTACTCTATTTTGATTCTTTTTTATGAAGTAATGTATTTAATGGAGCCAGACCTCCTGTAATTTTATATATTAATTACAAAATACAGAATTTTCATTCATTCCTTGTTTATGAATTCTCATATAAATATCTGTGGCACCCCCGTCAATAGTTTAAGGATTAAGTTTTCTATTTTCTTTGTAGTTAAGTTATTAGTCTATTACAGAGATCATTATTCCTTTATGAATCATTGGTTGAAACTCCTAAATTGAATTTGCACCTATGAAAATCAAAACTTTCAATTTCGCTTAATCCGAAAATATTACATTTGCATTTAACACAATTTGTTAAAATTGTTCTATTGAGGAACATCCTTAAGGAGTGTAACAGAACAAGGATCTTTTGGGTATTTTTGAATAGAACAATTTAAAAAAAAATATGACGATATAATAAATTATTGATTTATATTCATACGACAAATTTAGGAATAATAAAAAGATAATTCCTGATGATATAGTACACGTTTCCATTTAAATCTTTATTTCTGAATTTTACTTTCAGAATGTGTATAACCTGAATTTTAATGTGTATAACGTGCCAATAGAATTTATTATTATCAGTATGCTAATTACCGAATTTAAAAAAAATGAAAATTTTTGCATAGCTAGTATTACATCGAACTCCTTTTCAGCATTTTGAGATTTTTTTTTTTTTTCGAAGAACGAGTATCAGCAACGTTTTCTTCCTACTGTCTCAGATAATTGAGTTACACAATAAAGTGATATTTACTCGAATATCTTTATCTCATCGATTATTATGATATATTTATGCGCGGTAATCTTAGTAGGAAGCACGAGCTGAACCAGGATTTAATTTTTTGGGGGAGGGGGCTTCAGCCAGAAAGCTTTTTTTTTTCATAAAAATGACGATAATTACTTTGGAAAAAAATAAAGAAACTAACTATCTATATGAAATGGCGTTGAAGTGATTCCTTAAGTCCTTTTAAATGTACTACACGAACAATAATACTTTAAGAGATAATTTTTTAATATATTAAATAATATATATGATATACCCCTCCCCCTCTCCCCGTAGATCCACCCGTGGTAGGAAGTCCCGTTATCTGGATTAAATCTTTAGTGTGTTAAATATTACAACGTTAAAATCACAAGAGAGGAAGTATTAAAGGTAGTTAGTCGAGTGTTCATATCATAGGTGATAAATAGTCAAGACGCAGTCATTATAAGATTTTTGTTGTTACCGAGGTTTCAACCAAAGCATATATGGGTCATCATCAGTACATGTTTACAGTACTGAAGGTGTTCAAGTATTGAAACACCATATCACTGAAACACTATACTATATCAGTACATGAACTCCTCCAGTATTGGAAATATTCCCTGATGATGACCTATATGTTTGGGTTGAAACGTCAGAAACAACAAAAATCTTAAAATGAATGCGTCCTGGCTATTTATCATCTGAAAAAAAAGTACTGTAATTTTATTGTTATTAAGAAACAAGCGTATAATATAATTTATATGATTTTAAATATATATTATATATACACAAATATAAAATGATGCAATTATAAAGATCTTAATTGCTTATCTATGCTAAAATGAGATTATTCTCTGTAATTATCGAAGATGAACAAGTATGGTCTATTAATTGTTTTTTCGCTGTGGCCTTCGTAGCTTAATAGCTCTACGAGTCGTTGGACGTTTTTAAAAATAGTATCGACATTTATTGATCAATTCGTCTAATAATTACATCTATAAATAATCATGAAAACTTCCTGAGCGCTAAGAACTTCATTAATTGGAAAATCATTTCAAAAGTATTTTTCCTCCTAAAAAAAATGCGATTAATTAATTACACAGATATAATTTCCAAAGACTTGTGTATTAGAATACTGAGCTAACATGGTGGATTTTTTTTTTTCAATTGTTGTACTAAAAAACTGGTGCGCGTAACACACAACTTTCTAAAATAAATATCCATTTACTTTCTACTTGGATCATAAAATAATTTGATCACAAATTCGAGAAAAAAGGTAGCCTTCAAACATATTAAGCCGTTAGTCAGGCTCAATATTTTTTAAGGCCACCTTTTTTCTCGATTTTGTGCTCATATAATCTTACGTTTCAGATGGAAATCAAATGAGTATTTACGAGTTTTTAGTACATAAATAAATATCATTTTAAAAGTATTTTTCCTCCTTAAAAATGTGATTAATTAATTACACAGATATAAATGCCAAAGGCTTGTGTATTAGAATACTGAGCTAACATGGTGGATTTTTTTTTTCAATTGTTGTACTAAAAAACTGGTGCGCGCTACACACAACTTTCATTTACCGCTCTAGTTTGAATAGAAATTATTTTCTGGCAATGTTGGGCTATTATAAAATTTTAGAAGTGCATTTTAAACGGAGCTAAAGCTTAAAAGTAACAGATAACAAATCATTAAGACCATTAAAATTACAAAACGTCTATTTATTACATCGACGGTAGGCAATAAAAATCTAGTTTCATAAACCACATAACTTCAGTCTATGAGCCTTTCAGTAGACAGACAGACTAATAATCAAAATTGAATTGAAATTACTCAAATTTCAACATTTTTGACTCATGTCATTTAAGTGATATTTCTAGTTGAAAAAGTATTATCTATACAGACAGTGAGTAAGTTGATTCCAAATCGGGTGATTACAGTGTTGAAATATAGAACTGTGAATAAAGGTATACATTTTGGCACTAGAAAAATCATTAAAATTAATAATAAAATAATAAAATAAAAAAATAATAAAATGTTGAAATTGGAGTTAATCATTCTGACAACTGAAAGACTCATTTAATGAAGCCATCGACGAAGTTTTAGATGAGGGTTAAAGGTTTTATAAAAAGGGGGTTTGTACAGCTTGATTCAATCATTCTTATAATTTCAGGTTCAAATCGACCAAAACTTTACCTCGTGACTTTTTACGACATTTTGTAAAGATAATATTATTGTGCTTCATCTGAGCTGAATTATTATTATTTTTTAACTATTTTTTTTTTTACTCCTTCGTTTTCACTTATTTTTAGTATACTATTATTTAAGAAATGTTTTTCAGAATTTTATGAAAAAAATGTTATAAGAATGTTATGTTTGGTTCCTTACCTTTTTTTGGTTTGTAATATACCGGTTTTACGTGCTAAATAAATATTAGATAGTTTAACACGGCCAACTAGATAACAGTGGTTTAACGAGAACAGAGGTAATTTTATTTTTAACGAAAGCAATGTTCGCCTAATTATACAAGCCAACTACTAATTTAGTTCTACATGACCGTGAATGCATTTGGAACATTGCGCATGACCAATCTACACCATTCAAAGCAAACAATGAATGGAGTTTTGTAAATTTCAATTTACTCTTGTTTAAAAATGTACACTGAAGCCTTTGTGCTATTCGCTTATCTATTAATTAACAGTGGTTTTGTCTTTGTATTTAAATAAATACTAAACAATTATTTCTCTGAAAACATTCTTCTAACACAATATATACAGTTTTCTAAGTAAACAAGAGAATAGTAATACAAAAAAAAAAGAAAAGAAAAGAATATGGAATAAAAGAAAATGTTAATCAGCAGAGTAACGGCGGAGAAGAAACAATACGATTAGACCTTCATAAAAATATTTCTCTTTTAAGTGAATGAAGTATCTAAACCATTCGAAGACTTGGCAATATCCCGTTATTAATTTATTTATATATTTTTAAACATAAAGAAAATGAAAACTAATGGGTTCGAAAATAAGTCCTTTCGGTTATTTTCAGGATGAAATGAAACTCAATGCATTAATTATAGACATAAAATTTATTATAATCTACAATACATTGACCATTATTTAATATGACTTTTTCCCATCTATCCACTATGTGCATAATACCATGTTCATATAATGTCTGGAATTTATTGTTAACTGATCAAAGTGTTTTTTGTTGCCCTCTTCTTTTTGGAATTTCTTTCCATTCGTGGAGATCTGCAGAGATCGGAATAAGTGGTAGTCACTTGAAGCTAAGTCTGGTGAATAGGGAGGGTCGGGAAAAAGATCCCAGCCAAGGCTCAATAATTTATTGCGAGTGACCAATGGGATGTGGGGTCTAGCGTTGTTTTGGTGGAACACAACACCTTTCCGCTTTGCCAGTTCTGGGCGTTTATTTTTATTGATCGATCCAATTTTGTTGATTGTGAGCAATATGGAGTTGAATCACTTACTTTCAGAAAATACTTCCGCTTTCGAATCTGAAAAAGTATTGTTCTTAAGACGCCTATATTTTGAAAACGGCTTGTTCGATTAGACCGAAAGTTGAAGGAAATCCGGAGAATAGTTTAGAAATTTCCTAGAATTAAGAAGAATTCCCTAGAATGAAGATGACCCTCATGTTTGGGTTGAAACGTTGGCACAAATAAAAAAAGTGTATAATGACTGCGTCCTGACTATTTATTACCCAAGAAATTCCGTAGTATCAATTTCATTGATTTCTATTGAACACTCAAAATTAATATTAACTTTTAATAATGGCTTTGAAATGTGGATGGCATTGATCATGTGAAAGGGATGTTCATAATATTGTTTCATGAGGTTATAAAATTTTAGACTGTATTAAAAAAAACTTAATTTAAACTGGATGTTTTATTGTTTTTATATAGATTTTACATATTTATATAGATTTTACCTAACCTCTTCACCAGGTTTCGCTTAGGCATACGATTTTTCTTTGCTTTGTCTATCGTATATTTGTAAATTTAAATTAAATTTTGCACAGACTGTAAAAAAAACGTCATATTTGTGAGTTTGTTTGTTCCTTTTTTTTAAGTTCAAGCAACTGGTTCTGTTCTCGAATTTCCCTATCAAATTTCAAAGTGTTAAAGGGCTTTATTCCAAATATTTTTTTAACTTAACATAGCATGGATAAGTTTTAAATATGTATAGGCCTTCATTTCCTGTATTTTGTTAACTTCATTCATATTCTTATATTTCTAGAAGAATATGTCTGAAGATTAAAAATTACTTCTTTTCTAACTGATGTAAAATGTCGGTGAATTTGGTGAGGAAGCTATACTGATTGGTTTATTTTTCTTTATATATACATACTTTTGTATCTTTTATATCATTTATTTTTATTTAGTTTTAGTTCATTTCTTTTTCTTCTATTCATTTAATTTTTAATTCTCTATATATAATTTCTGTATATATGGTTTATTTATTTACATATTTAGGTGTTTTTTTTTTTTAAATTCATTTTATACTTCACTGGATTTAGCACCAGTGACGCGGTTTATAGAGTAGCGCATGGATCTCTTAGAGTCCTGCTTTTCCTTCTATAGTTGGAGGGAAAAGCCTGGCTTTGGGTTCCCTGCCTGATTGTATATCTTGTATATAGGTATGACTGTGTTTTTATCTTTTTTATTTACTTATCTTTAGGTTATTTTTTTTTAATTGTACATAGATTACTTTATTATTATTTAGTTATTATTTCACTTTTGTTAATTTTATATTTTCTCTATATATGGTGTGAATGTTTTCATTTATCACTATAATTATTGTCCACGAGATATTATATATCTCAATAAATAAATTTTTTAAAAATAAATAAATAAAAATTTTTATAAACTCATATATGTTTAGTATTATTTTTATTTGTAGACTTATTTATTTATAAATTCTTTTATGTTTATCTGTTTATTATTTATTTTTTAATCTTACCAACTTAATAGTTTAATATTAGCGTTATTTTATTAATCGAAGGCTGATGACCTAGATGTTTTGAGTTTACAATATCAAAACAACCAACCTACAGGGTACAGATTTAGTAACTAGGAAATTAATTTTAATAGCTCGTAGGCATGCAAAATTATCTCTCTCGAATTTATACAAAAATTAACATGGGGATCTTTACCTATGGGGAAGGGGTGCAGATATAATCTTCCATTTTGTAAATATACGTGAGAATTCATACTAAGTATATAAGAAGTTTTGCACAGCTAAGTTGGACAAACATCCTGTAGAGGGCCGCGTCACGGAGAAGTTGAGCCGGTTGTTACACATATGTCGGAAGTAGGAGGAGGATTACTTTCTCTCGTGTTAAGGAAGTTGCTGGTGGCCTCCATAATTTAGTGTTGTGCCAGGCAGGTCTTGCTGGTAGGTTGGGATATAACCGCTCAGCTCCAACGTCAAGCAGAGGGGCAATTTTCTATTCAGTACAGCTTTGCCAGGTCAGTCATTTTCCCTAAAACTATCTAAATTTTTCAATAAGTCCATGAATATTAAACCCTAAATATATATATTTTTATTATATATTCTTATTGCAATGAAAATTATACTTCTATAATAAGACGTGGACGACTCTTAAAAATGTTTATTACACATTTACATATTGGATTATTTAATTACTATTTGGCCCGCCTGAAGGAGAAGGAAGCCTTCGAAATTGGTGGCTCAATCTTGAGATTCGGTGAAAAATTAATGATGATATGGCTTGCCGATCAAAAACACCATCGATAAATAATATAAACTCCCCTCTCTCGATCATAGAGACCTCAAGTCGACGAAATGAGACATGTATTCAATGACAGTACTACAATTAATTTAAGGTTTTGTGGATGCGAACCCTATGCCTTACATTATCGCGAAAATAGTACGTTTTTGTGGTTAAAAACGCAGGAACCTATATCCGAGTCTTGCTGTACGCATCAAAATCTTCAAGGTCCAATTTTTCCGTATCGATCTACAGACCTACCACCGTTTCAGTATTGTAGTCTAGCAAAATGTTTGTATCGACTTTATTTATTTTAGAAAGAAAAACAAAAGTGGAGAATACGATTCGTTAACCACCCGTGTAATTCTGAATCCAACGGTACCGTACCCCATTCATGGTATTTGAGCATAATAGGGGCATATATTTGGTACAAAACCGATTTCGAGCCTTACTGTAATAATATATGTGGGGATTAGTTGCCCCGTGTTGTGAATAATTCGCAAAGAATATTGTTCAGTGATCAAATGCCAAATAAATAATAAAGTAATAATCCGTGGTACAGAACCCTTTTTATCAAATTATTAACATCCGCTTGAAACTTCATAAATAGTTTCATCTCATCATAACCTACTACTATTTTATTTACGAAAACTCTTGGAATTGGGCTTTTTCAATCTGGAGGGGGTCAAACTTTGTCTATTTAATTATGTAACTAAAACTCGTAAATACACATTTCCTTTCCACTTTGATCGTAAGATAAAAAGGTGTTATACGAAAATATTGGACCGTTTTTCCTATATAACATCGTTATTTTGAAAAATTAAGGGTGCAGGTCACGCCAAACGGCTCAATATTTTTTAAGGTTACCTTTTTTCTCGATTTTATGATCAAATAATCTTACTATCTAAGTAGAAAGCAAATGAGTATTTAGGAGTCTTTAGTACTTAATTAAACAGACAAATTTTGCTCTCCTCCAAATTGAAAACGCCCCAATTCCAAGAATTTTTGTTAATAAAATAGTTGTAGGTTACGATGAGATAAAACTATTTATGCAGTTTTTAGTCTGATGTTAATAATAATAGGTACTTAGTTTCTTTCTTTCTTCCGAAGTAGTTTTCGTAATATATACATAAATAAAAAAATCTTTTGGGCTGAAGCCCCTCCCCCCCAATCCGTTAATGGATGAGATCAATGGCGGATCAACGAGGTGGGAAATTTTTGCGATGAAGCTCAAATAAAAAAATTATTTTCTTTCATCGGTCCATTTTTTTTTTCAACAGTCCTTCAAGGATTACTTAAACACCCTTTCTTATAGTTTCTTTATTTTTCTTCCAGACTAATCACCGTTAAAAAAATAAATAAATAAATTCCGAATATTTAAAGCGGAATTAGGATAACACTGTTCTAGTGCGTTTTGAAAATTGATGCACTCAAACACGTAAAATTTTTATTGAACCATTGGAGTTCCATTCGATTCCTACGAATATTAGTAAAGTAGCCGGATTTCTGTGAGGTGTAAAAAACTAATAACAACTTTGTTCAATTGTATGCTATATTGAATTTAAAGAAAATCATGAGGAGTTACAGAGGAGCTTTGACTGAATGGCAGGAAAAAAATCGCATGAAATCAAGTTGAAAAATTCAAGTTTCGACAAAATTTGGATAGGTTTATCAGCTATCTAGCCAAAACCCATAAGAGATTGAAGTCGAAATCATGAAATTTTTATTGCAATGAATATTTCTAAACTATTCGAGCTTTTATGAATTGCTAAAAACTGGTATCAACTTTGTTCGGTTGTAATAACGATAAGATTGAAGAAAATACTAAGGAGTTTTTTTTTTTTTTTTTTTTTTTTTTTGTTCTTCCCTACCTCGCCTTTTAGGCTATACGGGATTTTCCCGGGCCGGAGGGTGAGGGCGGGAATTTAAAATCCCCTCCGGCACCGGGACGCGAACTCGTACTTTTTATATCATCTCAAATCTCTGTTATCCGGTTGCCAGGCAACTAGCGGTGCTGTTACACACGCTTTAGCCTATTCGGCCACCCCGCCCCCAAATACTAAGGAGTTATGAATGCTCTCGTGATGGGCCAAAAAAAAAAAAAATAAAAAATCTGATTACAAAATTAAAAGCGCGTTGATAAGAACCCTTGGACACATATCAAATATTTTTCGACCTAGTATCACCAAAAATAATTTCCTTGAAATCGCAAATCTCAAAACCTTAGCTTCAAACGTCTGGTGTCGGGAAGAAATGTTTAAATTAACGGATTGAAATATTAGACAGTAAAATTAGTTCACATTATATTTATACTTAATCCTATATATTATTTCTAAAAGGTGTTTTTTTTTGTCGGTACGCCATAACTTCCTCAATTCTTTATCAAATCAAATGATTGACCACTCGTTTTGAAGATATTCTTTTTAGATAAAAATGTTGTGATTTCTATTATTGAGCTTGAATGACTCTCGAATACGAATTTTTATAGCGATCGAAATATTTTTTTCTTTCTACAATTTTGACCTAAGGCAACCAATCATCCTTTGATTTTGTTTCAAAAATCACAAAAAGTGTTATGATTTCAATATTCTTCCACCTATTTACAAGAAATTTTGCAGGGATGTATGTCCTGATAAACTACACGAAATGACACAAACTGTACCCATGATAATTAGAAAGATTACTAAATTCCCTACAAAACAGAAAAAAAATAATCGTAAAAATCAGACAATTATTAAGAAAGTAAGATGGAATATGCAGTCCATGAGTTTTGGTATATATAATAATGTCTTCCTGTTTAAAGATATTTAATTTAGGAGTAGAATAGTCTACTACACTTTTTTTCCTGGCTGATATATTAACTTTATTATTTATTAAAGGCATTTGTTTGTTCTTACATTTCATTTTATTTAATAATTTAAAAAATCCCACGATCGAGGCTTAATTTGGTCTTTATTACTTTTATTATCTTTCCAGTCAGCGTTAAAAAATAGGCCCCAGCAAAGCAATTTGTACAAATATTTTAGTCTATTATGTTAAATGGAATATTGTAATAGACCAAGAAAAAAATATTAATTCCTTCCTTACATAATACATAGGATCTACTTATTTCCATATCGTTTTGCTATTTCTTCATTAAAATTTTCTGCGAATTATTCACACGAGTCAACTAGTTTTAATAATTAATATACCTAGCTCAAATGAAATTTTAAATAAGTAACAATCTGGCTAGATATATATTTATTTTTTAAATTTCCTGTTTTCATTTATAGACGCATTCGTTCTATTAATATGAGGCTAAAGTCGAATAGTTGATTAACCGTCTAACACTAATAATAGTTTCACATTATTAATAACAATGTTAGATATTTTCTAATCTAACATCCATCGGGTTTATCAGTCCCATCCTTTATAAATAGAGTTTTACAATCACGCGATGCATGCATATTATTGTTTTTGCTGATTTATTTATTATATATTTTTAAATCTTATTGCGTTAGTGTATCACGATATCGCCTATTAACACATGATTAACAGCGGAAATAGATGTCAACACTGTTAAGATAAGATCAAACACGTAATAGGTATAGCCACAAGGATCATTTACGTTTATTCGTGATGTTTTTATTCTTATCGATAAACAAATCAAATAATCTCAACTAGTTTTATGATTTCTAATTGATTTTTGTCCACTTCAGCTGACATTTACGTGAGCTACTGAATATCAGTGTACATGTAGAATTGACCAATATACGTTCATTATCCAGCGTATCATACGGTCATCATACTGTGAAACGAAAAAAACGCTGCAAATTATTTCACAATGGTTTATTAATTTCAAACAACTATACATCTAAAGTAACACTACCTTAATATTTACAAAGAAAAATGAATAAAAGGTGATTCCAATTATTGGATAATTTTTTTTTAATCATTAGTAATATGCTAAAAAAAGTAGCATTGCTTCAGTAGCACATTCAAAATTTAAAAACCAAACAAAGGATATAACATTTGGAGTAGAACATATAAAAAAAACTGGAGACCATATATTTGCTCCTAATTGTCCGATTTTAACGATATTTTTTTAGAAAATTCCATAACCTTTTAAAAAACCATAATACAATATTAACAAAAAAGTGTATACTTTTTGAGTTATTCAGAATTAAATTTTACCGTCCCTCGTAACTTTTTTTTCAGCTTCTTTTCGTTGAAATATGTTATGTAGATAAATTTAAAAGGCGTAAAAAAAGATTACTTTAGCGAAGTTTCATTGAAATCGGTACATTCGTTTAGGAGCTACAGTCTATAGCAACGCAGGTTTTTCGGCCGCCATTTTGAAAGCAAAATGCGGATAGTAACGTCGATGAAGGAGGATCATCCTCGGGTGACCTCTGGTTTTATATCCAAATTAGAAAAAAATCGGTCCAGTAATTTCGGAGAAAACGAGCTACCCATTCTGAGACGTGAAACCTCAAATTTTGAGAGGGGGTTAAGTTTTTGAATTTTTTGGTGGATCACAATGGTTGATTATTGAAAATAATAAACCAAAATATAAATTTATATACAAATTAATTAATATATTTTGTAAGTTTTTAATATAATAACTTGCACTAAACAATATTGCATACAATAGTAATTAAGCAACTCAAAAGTTAGTTAAGTAAATAACTTAAAGCTAAGTGAACGATTTTAATGTTATTAAGATATTATATAATATACGCGGGGAACCGTGGATGTGCGGTATCCGTGAAATTTCGTGCGGCATTAGCAATTCCATCTTTAATATATATATATATATATATATATATATATATATATATATATATATATATATATATATATATATATATATATATATATATATTTATTTATTTATGATGGGACAAATAAAAAATACCAAGGGAGAAATATGATTAAATTTAATATCACTGCCTAATATAAAACGGCCTCATTTATCAGTGCAAAATATATATATATATATATATATATATATATATATATATATATATATATATATACAGGCTGTTTCGTAATTGCACGGCACTATTTTAGGTATGTGTTCACTAACACAAAATAAACAAAAAAGTTCATACTAACATATATCCCAAACTCATTTATTAAACTGATATCAAAGGTTAAAGATTTATTATTCACTTACTACATTAAGACTCACTGTACAAAGTTTAACGTGTTTAATACTAAATAACAGGTTTTAATCACCTGATAAACAAATGAACGATAAGCAATGACAGTAGTTGCTAATCTGTTTGTCTAGTTCTGTGTGTTTTAGTGTGAGTGAATACTTTGACACAGTTCAATTTATGATTATCATGGGAGACACCATTAATTTTATTCACTTTTGCAGAACAAAAAGACATGCTTTTAACTTATGGTGAGGTACATAGAAACGGTGCTGCTGCTGTTCGAAGATATCGTGAAAAATTTCTTAACTGAAGAATACCAAATCGTAAAAAAATTAAGGCCATTGTTCACACAGAACTAGACAAACAGATGAGCAATTAATGTCGTTGCTTATCGTTCATTTGTTTATCTGGTGATTAAAACCTATTATTTAGTATGAAACACGTTAAACTTTGTACAGTCAGTGTTAATGTAGTAAATAAATAATAAATCTTTAACCTTAGATTTCTGTTTAATAAATGAGTTTGAGATATATGTTAATATGAACTTTTTTGTTTATTTTGTGTTAGTGAACACATACCTAAAATAGTGCCGTGCAATTACGAAACTCTCTCTCTCTCTCTCTCTCTCTCTCTCTCTCTCTCTCTCTCTATATATATATATATATATATATATATATATATATATATATATATATATATATATATATTTATATATATATATATATATATATATATATATATATATATATTTATATATACATACATAGATGGTGTCCCGTAAGAGAGAGAAATATTTAAAAGGTTGATAGCAGACATCAATATCTACAAAAAGTTCATATAAACAATTGCTCAATTTTCAGCAGAAATTTAAGATTTGTGATTTTTAAGAAAGTGAAGTTTTTCATAAATAGAAAGCGATAATATAAAAAATATTTGATTTAAGTAACTTAATATTGATCAATAGTAAAGTAGATAACATTTTCTTTGAACGAAAATAGAGTTTGTAAGAAATATTTAAATAGGACTGTTGAGCAATGGTGATAAAAAAAAAAAATCACAAATGATTTATTACTTTTTTCTAACGAACCTGTATTTTTTCTCCTAATAGTTCTCTTTAAATATTTTTAACAATGACAAACTATTATATATATATATATATATATATATATATATATATATATATATATATATATTTAACGCTTAGGGTCTTGATCCACCACTCTGACTCAAAAGGCATAATAAAAATATAAAGATTTTATTTCGATCTCCACAGCTATTACAGAAAATTTTACTTTGCATAAGTTGAGTAATTTAATTCGAAAATTTATAAGGAAATTACACTAATTTTGGGACGGAAGAAGGCAGTGGATCAGCTGATGAGAAGGTTGTCTCCTCAACTCCTCTCTCAGTTTTTACCAATTTTATAGCGGAATCTCTCTGATTATTCACGTGATACAGTTAAAGTGTATATCAGAGCAGTTGATATTTACTGTTGGCATCTTTTTTTTTGTTATTTTAAGGAAAAAAAAAAAAAAAAAAAATTTTTTTTTTTTCTTTTTTTTTATTTATTTATTTATTTTTCTCTTATGATATGCGGTATGATCAGCAAGTGATGGCCAGTAAGGTGCCCAAGAGGTCTCGGTCAGACGGAGTTAGCTCACCAGCCAAACAAAGGACTCGTCGCTGCCTACGAGAAATACCTCCAGTGACCAAAATGAACACTTCAGAACCAGAACCTCAGCCCCAACCAGGTACGTCTGCACAAGAAACGATTGAAGAATCACCTTTCTTTACTCCAAACCCCTACCAAGTGCTTCAAAATGACAAAGAAGTAATGGAGTCTGCAGCAATACCCAGAGAACCAAAGCCTCCTCCGATATTTGTGAAAAATATAAAAAATTTCCAGATGTTCTGCACCCAACTAAATAAAATCTGCTCTGGCAGTTATTCATGCCTTAACAGGACCAATGACACCAAGATAACACCTGATTCTGCAGAAGCCTACCGAAAAATAGTGAAGTACTTATCAGAAACAAATGCGAATTTTCACACTTACCAGCTGAGGCAGGAAAGAGCTTTACGAGTGGTGATAAGAAATTTACATTCCTCAACCCCCACTGAAGTTATTAAAGAAGAACTAACGACGCTTGGTTTCAATGTACGCCAGGTAACAAACGTTTTGAAGGAGGACAGGGAACAGCCAGGATTACGAAATAGGATCCCACTACCATTGTTTTTCGTGGACTTGGAGCCATCACCAGGTATCGAAAAAATATATGATATCACAAGAATATACTATACAATGGTGAAAGTTGAGAAGCCATATCCCAAGAGAGACATCGTGCAGTGCCATAATTGTCAGACCTATGGCCACACGAAGACATATTGCCACCATCTGCCGCGTTGCGTGAAGTGCGGTGAACAGCACAAATCTGTAGAGTGCACCAAACCTATACAAGATCCAGCAGTATGTGCCCTATGCTTGGAGGGACACCCGGCCAACTACAAAGGCTGCCAAATTTACAAGAATCTCAAAACCAGACACCAGAAAAACCGGATTCAAGATGAAGCACTAAGAACAAGAAGAGAGAGAGAGCCTTCCAGAATTGTAAACAATGATGTATCATTCTCCCAACTACTGAGAGGTAAGACTTTAACCGATAAATGTCAAGCCCTGCCACAACAACAACCTCAAACCCAACCTCAAAATCCTCTTCATCCTAATATACCTAACCACCAACAACAAATTCCTCATATTCCTCCTCCTTCAAATGCAACAGATCTCACAAGTTTGTTAGCATCTTTCCTCACCGATTTCAAATCCCTTGTTACTCCACTCATATCACTCCTCACGAATCTCGTATCTCACCTCATCCCTCCTTTGAAAAATCCTTAAATGACTCACATCCCTAAACCCATATCCATTCTCCTTTGGAATGCGAATGGTGTTAGAAATCATACAGACGAACTATCTACTTTACTACTTGACAAGAACATTGATGTGGCACTAATTACTGAAACTCGACTAACCACTAAACAGCACTTCAATATACCACAATACCTGACATATCGTACTGACCACCCTGACGGAAAAGCACATGCCGGTACTGCTGTAATTGTACACCAATCCCTCTCCCATCACCTACTCCCATTACCAATACATGATTTCCTACAGTCCACCGCTATCGTGATAAAAACCTTCTCCTTTCCGGTCACTCTTGCATCAGCGTATTGCCCTCCTAACCGATCCATATCCAATGCCCAATTCAGTTCTCTCCTCGACTCCTTAGGACATCACTTCATCTTGGGTGCAGACCTAAATGCCAAGCACCAACAATGGGGTTCCAGAACCACGAATTCTCGTGGCCGAACCCTGCTGTCTGCACTCAATTCCCAACGTTTTCACCTCCTTTCCCCCAACTCTCCTACCTACTGGCCCACAGATCCCAACCGTAATCCTGATCTTCTAGATTTCTTTATCCACAGCGGCTTAAGTCCCCTCAATTGTTCCATTACACGTCTAAATGAACTTTCCTCTGACCATAGTCCTCTAATCCTTAATGTTTCACTTGAACCTGTTCCCAAACCTTCTCCACCGTCATTCATTAGGGGCCCAGTAAACTGGGACCTTTTCCGCCAAATAATCTCCGATAATATTGATCTCAACATATCCCTCAAAACTCCCGATGACCTTGATAGTGCCGTAAATTCCTTTACTACCACAATCCAACAAGCCGCCTGGACTGCCTCCTTTCCAAAAGACTCCTCCAGAATTCCTATAAAGACCATTCTACCCCAACACCTCCTTAACCTAATCCGCACCAAACGCCGTGCCAGATTATTATGGCAACGATCCCGACATCCTACCGACCGCTGCTCCTATAATTACTACTGCAAACAATTAAAACTGGAATTAGCCACCTTCAGATCACAATCCTTCAACTCCTACCTATCCTCCCTCTCTTCTCGCGACAATTCCCTTTGGAAAACCACAACAAAAATCCTAAATCCTCACCGCATTTCCCATCCTCTCCGACGAGGTGATGGCTCCTGGGCAGCATCTGACGAAGATAAAGCTGAGGAGTTCGCCATTCACCTATCCAATACATTTATTTCACATCCGGAATCCCATCCTGCCCACACCGTAACAGTAGAAGAACTCCTTACATCACCAATCCCACTTTCCTTGCCCCCAAAAGCTATTCATCCTTCCGAAGTAAAATTTCAATTAAAAAAACTAATCCTCCGTAAAGCTCCTGGACATGATCTCCTTACACCTCAAATCCTTCGACAACTTCCATCCAAAGCAGTCATATTCCTTACATATATCTACAATTGTATCCTACGCACCACCCACTTCCCTCTGTTATGGAAACACTCCACTATTATCCTTTTCCCAAAACCAGGAAAACCTCTCAATAGCTCAACATCCTATAGACCAATCAGCCTACTCCCAATCCTTTCAAAAATTTTTGAAAAGATCCTTTTGAAACGAATCCTACCCATTATAGAATCCCAAAATATCCCTTCCCATCAGTTTGGTTTTCGCTCTCAACATTCTACTGTTCAACAAGGACTCCGAGTCGTTGATCATATTTCCTCAGCCCTAGAAAACAAGGAATACTGTTCGGGTGCCTTTCTGGACATTGCACAGGCATTTGACCGGGTATGGCACTCCGGACTGCTCTCCAAGCTTAAAATCCATTTACCTCAGTCCTTGTACCTAGTCCTCCGATCCTACCTCTCTGACCGCTCCTTTCGAGTTCGCTGTGGAACAGAATTTTCCAATATCTACTCCGTTAAAGCCGGTGTTCCCCAAGGCAGCGTCTTGGGTCCCGTGCTTTACATCCTCTTTACTGCTGACATCCCTGTTCATCCCGATACTTTTCTTGCAACATTCGCTGACGACACCGCAATCTTATCATCCAACTCTGATCCCGAAATAGCATCCTTAAATCTCCAAAGTCATCTCACCTTGATTGAGCACTGGTGTAATAACTGGCGCATTAAAGTTAATGAATCTAAATGCCAACACATTACTTTTACACTCCGACGCAATTCCTGTCCACCAGTACTCTTTAATTCCATCCAGCTTCCTTATTCAGACACAGTCCGGTATCTTGGCTTTCATTTAGACCGAAGACTAACTTGGAACCCGCATACTAGACTCAAAAGACAAGAACTCAACCGACGATACGGCCAACTATACCGACTACTAAGCAGAAAATCTAAACTTTCCATTGAAAACAAGCTACTGATCTACAAGACAATACTGAAACCTATTTGGACTTACGGACTAGAACTGTGGGGATCAGCAAAATTTTCTAACATCAAGCGCATCCAATCCTTCCAGTCTAAAGTCCTTCGAACAATAGTCGATGCTCCTTTCTATGTATCCAACAAAACCCTACATCATGACCTTAACATCCCATTTGTCCTAGACCTTATCCCAGAAAAGTTCTCCAAATTTCACCAGAACCTTACTTACCACCCAAATCCTCTTGCACAATCCCTATCAAGCATCTCCCATCCCTATAATCCTCCAAGAAGGTTGAAACGGCAGTGGCCTCGCGACCTTTTGTAAATTATATAAATTGGAGTTCTGGCAATGGCCAGATTCTTCACTCAAGACATGTGTGTATGTGGCTAAAGTGCTCTCGACCAATCTCCGCTGGCTTTAGTACCAGTGACGCGGTTGGAAGAGTAGCGCAGGGTTCTCCTGGAGTTCCCTCGCCTGATTGTATATAGGTATGCATGTTATTTTTTTTTTTTTTTTCCTTAGTTTTAATTTTCTTATTTTTTAGGTTATTTTATTTTATTGTCTATTGTATATACTTTTGATTATTATTTTGTTCTATTTATTTTATTTTTTTGTACATATGGTGTGAATGTCATCCTACCTCACTATAACCAATGTCGAACAGACAGATTGTTATAATACTCAATAAAGAAATTAAAAAAAAAAAAAAAAAAAATTTTGGGACAGTTAATTTTATCAATATTGGCGATTGATTTATTATAGAAATAATAAAGATTGAATATTTATAAGCACTGTTTACCTTAAGTTCAATAAAATTAAATCGGCAACTATGGATTTAATTTAGGAAACCATTTACGTTATTTAGAGGTTTTTAAGGAACAAATTTATTTTTTTCTCAAAATATTCTTTAAATATGTATAAATATATACCACAAAAATGGCTATAGCTTTTTTTTTTTTTTTAATATTACGGACTAGGTTAAAAATCAAATAATGTAACATAAACATTATAATTTCCCACTTCATTTGACTGAGTAGAAGGAAATTAACTAAACGCCATCTCACCACAACTTATCCGGAAAATTATCCAATATCGGATGAGATGGTGGATCTAAATTTAGAACCCAAATCCCAGGCTTGATCAATACTTTCCGTCTTTTAATGGTGTTTTTTATATATTTTTTAAAAATAATATATTAACTATAGCTAATTTTCTTTGAAAAAATGAGATTTATTAAAGCCGTTGGATTTGTATATAATATCGTTATATATGGTAATACCACTCACTCACTACTATTATCCTCCAATTCAGAAATAAAATATTTTATTTTTAGTTTTAAATCTTGAGGATTTAATTCAATAATCAATATTTCTTAAAGATACTAAGTCTTATAGAATAATTATACATTTTAATTATTCCCAGAGAAGAAAATAATATTAAAATACTTAATTTCCAATAATTATTAAGATTAAGAAAAATGTTCATGTACATTTATTGAATTCTCTTTCTATTTTCCATAACTTTTGTAAGCAGAACTTTTATATAGGACTTTTTAGTTATATAATTTGTGACATATGGAAAGCAAATTTAAAAATATCCATAACCTTTCAATCAAAGGTGTTAAATTATATTTCCTCGCAATAATTACTGAATGTTTAAACATAATTTGGTATAGAAATTCATAAAATCTAAGAAATACCTAAAGATTTTCTGAGTCTTACCGTTAGTGCGATGAAAAATATTTTTTCGTTTTCTCTTGGTAACTTATTTCATCATTCATCATGAGCATATGATACGAAATTTCAAAGAACAAAACTTTTCATTTGATTTTTAACTGGCAAAAATGATTTGTACCTAGTTAGTTTTGAGAGAAATAATTAGCCAAAACATATTAACATTTTTGAAGAATATTACTTCAATTACCAAAAATTTACGTGTTACCAAAAATCGGCCTTGGTCTTGCACTTTACAAGACCAAGACCAAGGCCGCCAAACTGTTGCAAGACCAAGACAAGGACTGATTAAAAAAAATCGATTTTTCGAATAAAAATTAAAGAAAAATAGTTACTAATAGTTGACAATCTTAGTTACTATATGTAAATAATTGGCATAACCAATATACTTTTGCATTTAACTCCTCTAATTTTTCATTCGGGCTTAGTTAGGTTTCTCCTATCTAAAAAATTACAGTAATAAGCTAATAAGTAACTGCAAGACTGTTGCGAGACTCTTGCGCAAGACCAAAAAGATAACCAAGACTGAGTTTTCAAGACCAATGCTCGTCTCGGTCTCGCATTTGGACAACACTAATTTATATGTAAGTAATTTTGTCTGTCATAAATACTGTTGCAAATTTGAACATTGTTTACACCCTTGGGTATTATTTAGACAATCTAACTCTTAACTCTATCATGTTATTTTCTTTACGTGCCAGGGTAATAATCACAATTAGTATGTATTTTTCTCCGACTCAATTAACATGGACTTTACTCAAAGTTGGAAAATGTAGGTCAGAGATTTTCAACACTTTAAAAGCTTTGGGTATCAGCCGTTATGTTCGTGTACCGCACTATAAATAGATATAATGAGACCCTATCTGTATGTGACAGACCTCGACCAGACCGTCCCCGCACTGTGAGAACGGCAAATGCAGTGAGAGCAGTGGCTGCTCCAATCAGAAGAAATCCCATTCGAAAACAACAAATCATGTCTCGAGGAATGGGAATCTCTGTCAGATCAATGTCTCGCGTAATAAAAAGTGACCTTAGGATGGCTGCATTTAAAAAAATAATCAATTTTCTGTCCTTCTCTCCTTCCTTCATCAACACCCGACGCGGGATTCTTTGTGACTTTCAATTTTAATATTTTTTATTTGTCTGGTTTTGGAATTAAAGGACTTAATTATTCTTTAATTTATTTAATTATTAAACAAAATTAAAATGCAAATAATTAATTTGATGAGGGATAATTCTACTACACAAATTGCTTTTAAAAATAATGCTGATAATTTTATTTATCAAACTTCCTCCCTAAATGTTAACTTAGATTTATTGCAACTTGATAATCAGTATGACCATGAATAAACATATTTCTGCGCATTGCACAATTTGTTTGTACAATTTAAAAGTTTATATATTTACACGTTTCAAAAACATTTTTGTTTTTACTTCGTGAGTATTTTAAATTTCAATATTATTATTACTGGTTACTTTTATATAAAACTATCCAAAACTTTTAATATTATTATTTTAGACCAAAGTATTCATAATACTGACATTTCATTCTTGAGTTATGTTGTTCACATAAACAAATGACAACAGTTTCAGTTCTAAGTGAAACTCCTAGCTGAACACACCTCCCTGAAGAAGACCTGTAAAGTTGGGTCGAAACGTCACGGCTTTTAATAAAATTGTTTTGACACTATTTTAGTCTATTTATGACCGCCCCATCTTCGTCCTCTATAATAAAACGGTTAACTATTAGGCATTCAATAAAAAAAAATTATTAGTTGTCTGTCATTCTCTCAACACTCGACGCGGCATTCTTTCGGACTTTTATTTTTAATATTTTGTATTTGTCTGCTTTTGGAATTAAAGGGATTAATTGTTCTTTAATTTATTTATATTAAACAACATTAAAATGTAAATAATTAATGTGACGAGGGATATTTGAGATCCTATCATGTTTGCTGTATTTTGCTGCCTTTTGTGTCTTTTCCATTGTCATTTCAATGCGGTAGTTTAACAATCTGGCTAATCATCAAATTAGGCGGAAGAATTTTAGTAATTACCTCGGTAATGGACTGAGACTGAAGTAATTTATTGCCAGTATTTGCCATTGCGTCGAGGCCTCACAAGTTAGCCAACACAGCTCACGACTCTCAATGACGCAGTGTACAGATTGAGTTTCATGACCGCGGATGGTTTGCTGCTTGAGACCTATTTGACTTCTGGGCATATCCTCGCGACTTCCTCTTCGCTTCGTCATTCTTGAAATATCAACATAAATTATGCGATAACATCAATATCATTCACAACCTCTCGGAACCCAAATATTTCAGACAGTCAAAATACAGTAATTTCTTTCCTAATTAATTTTACTTTGACCTTTTTAGTATGAAATTCCTTATAGGTCTACGATTTAGAGTGAATGGCATACATATAAATATTTAAAATTTATAAACAGTTTAATCGATAAAATTTGAATATTTAATAATGATCAGTGATTTCGATTATACGTCTGTATTTCATTAAAAATAACAGAGATAAGTCTATACAATTTGTTCTGTAGTTCCTTAAAATATTTTTCATATTAATAATATAACACCACTAATTTTTTTAATTTTTTATTTATGATATTTACAATTGTATTAAGAAAAAATATATTCAGTAAATGTGATAATAGAAAATGAAAACACTTGTTGAGAAACTACCCACTGGTAGCACTCTAGACTAAATTAAATACCTATTTTACTTAATATTTTTCTTAGAAGAAAAAAGGAGAATTAAAACATAAATTTGACTTTGAGAAACCTGTCATCGTCCATTGAGATAATTCTGAACAAAAATTAAATTACTTGGAGGCACTTTATTTATATGTTAGAGAGCCTTGATTGGGTGGTAAATATTAAAACTGATTCAAAGAATTTAATTTTTTATTTTTTTTCTGAAGCTATAAATATCGTGAAGAAACAACAATAATAGACGCCTGGTTGGGGTATTTCTTAATCTATCAGCTCATAAAACAAAATGAAAAATTTCATTGTAACAGAATTTTAAAGAATAAGGTATTTTTTAAAAATATATATTATGAAATGTGCATAAATATTATGGTATGTGCATGGGGATGTATGTGTGTATGTATATATATATACATTAAAAATAACAGAGATAAGGCTATAGAATTTGTTCTGTAGTTCCTTAAAATATTTTTCATATTAATATTATAACACCACTAAAATTAAATACCTATTTGACTTAATATTTTTCATGGTAGAAAAAGGCCTGACTTAAAACATAAATTTGACTTTGAGAAACCTGTGATCCTCCATCGAGATAATATTGAACAAAAATTAAAATACTTGGAGAAACTTTATATATTAGAGAGCCTTTATAGGGTGGTCAATTTTAAAATTGATTCAAATAATTAAAATATTTTTTTTTCTGAAAATATAAATATCGTGAACAATATTGGGGTATTTCTTAATCTATCAGTTGATAAAACAAAATTTAAAATTTTATTGTTACAGAATTTTAAAAAAATAAGGTATTATAAAAAATATATGTTATGAAATGTATATCGGTATGTGCATGGGGATGTATGTGTAATTTTTTTAAATTTTAATAGAATAATATTCTATAATTGATAGATTAAAATAATAACATATTCTGATTTCAATTTAAGTCACCTAATATTAAAATATTTTAATTTTGGCAACGCCTCTCCTCCTTGAAGGATTGATCTCATTCGGTTGTGTTTTTTGACAAAGTGTGCATGTGGATGCACTGCTAATAAGCGAATGAAAAAATTTTGAATTACATATAAAATCAGATTATTAGATAAATTTGAAATAAATTAATTATTATCGAGACTGAAAAGGCCTTTTTCTATTAATACGTATTATAGTCTCTTTCCCAAGATCATCTTTTATTAATATTTTTCTTCTACAGTATCGGTTACATGTATTAAATTTTGAAGCCAAATTCAACTACTTCGAAGACAAATTAAATGTTTTCCAAATCATTTCCAAATTTTTTTTTCTCATGATTTTTCGGTAAAGGAGTCTTCTTTTATATCTTTTATCGAAAACTCCCGAAAAGTTAAAATAAATTTGAAATAGAAAAGGTTGTATTTGGTTTGGAAAAGGTTTAATTTGTTTTGGAAATAGTTGAATTTAACTTGAAAATGCTATATAAAATACTCTTTACTTATAATTAAATCTTAAATTTGTCGTAAACTTCAGAACATCTTATTTTCATTTAAAAATATCCGCAATAATGATGGAGAGGAATTAATTATAGTTTTGAACTATCTTAAATCTTCAACATGACTTATTCGGCTATTTCATTTCATTTTAAAAAAAAAAAAAAAAATAAATAAATAAATAAATGAACTTATTTTTAAATATTATTAAAGTAAATACTCAAAGACGCGTAATTATTAATACAATCGTTATAAGCTTTAATAATGACTTCTTCATTGCCACTTCGTCATCAATGATTAATTCAAGGCCTCATTCTGTAAAAATGTTCAATGCTCCTTTTCGCTAATTGTTTTCATGATTGTCATATTTATTAAATTAAATATTACATGTAATATTAATTATTAAGTACTGTAATATATATGTTTGGTAATAACCCTGATAACCTTTAAAGAGTTGAAATATTCAATAAGATTGTATAAAATGACGTTTATAGCTAATAAATTAATTAATACCGATTTATAATTATAATCAAACAAAACGCTTTAAATTAATAATTTTCTCATAAAAAATTAAATAACCTCCGGTAAATTGTTTTATAGGAACACCTTTTTAAATATTGGATTTTGAAATAAAAATATCCCAAGATGTTGAGAAGCATGTTGCTAATGAACCTTCCTCCCTTATAACCTCCCAACTTCACAGTAATTATTTATTATTGCTACGGTGTTATTATTGACAATTATAATTCATAGGTTATTGCTTATTACTTTCAATCATTAATATATGAAATATATAGTATCAGAAAGTATTGCGATCGTAAAAAAATATGAATCCAAGTCTATATTCGTGTCCAAAAAACATTGTGTGAACAACCTAACTCAAGAATGAAATGTCAATATTATGATAATTTGGTCTAAAATAATGATTTCAATAATATTAAAAGTTTTGAATAGTTTTATATAAAAGTAACTAGCATTGAAATTTCAAATATTTACGATGTAAAATCAAAAATGCTTTTGAAAAGTGTAAATATGTATTATTTACAGGATAAGTGAATATAAGGACTGCATCTTCATAAATATGTTTTCTAAATTTAAACTTTTAAATTGTACAAACAAATTATGCAAAGCACAGAAATATTTTTACTCATGGTCATGCTGATTATCAAGTTGCAATAAATCTAAGTAAACATTTAGGGAGCGAGTTGATAAATAAAATTATTAGCATTATTTTTAAAAGCCATTTGTGTCGTAAGAATCATTCGAAGATTTACTTTTTTATAAAAATAGATTAAAAACATTTATGGCATCATAAAATTCCATTTCATTACTCATTTAATTTCGCTTGTATTTGTGAAATAGTCAAATGAATCGTCTAGGCATCTATGATTTGGAATCGTATTTTAAATAATAGAATTATAATTTTGACAAATTTTATCACTCAGATTTATATTAAATATTTTATAAAGATGAAAATTAACTATTATAACTTGCTATATCGCTACCTTGGTTTGACTAAGTTGTAACTAATTTTTTTTTATTAAAATGAGATTATTGGTGCATCTGACTCCTTTGAACGTTATATTTATTTATTTATTTTTGTAAAAAACTTCATTTACACCTCTTTAAAAACCGTACTTCTTCATACATATTAAATAATCTTCAAAAGTTAATTAATTACTACCATTAAAGATACGAGGACAAAAATAATCCAATGTATTATTTTTAAACGGTGTTTTTTTGTCGGTACGCCATAACTTCGTCAATTCTTCATCAAATCCAATGATTGAACACTCATTTTGAAGATATTCTTCTCCTTCACATGCGAAAAATAGTCCTATTACGGTCAAAATCTCTGGAAAAAAGTTATGAAGAAAAAGAATCTTAATTTGAGTATAACTCAAAAAGTATTTTTTTTTCTTGATTGTACCCATGATAATTAGAACGATAGAAAGAAACTAAATTACCTACAAAAAACAAATCGTAAAAATCGGACAATTATTAACAAAGATACAGTACGTTAGTTTTGGTATACTTAATAATTTCTTCCTCTTTAAAGATATTGCATTTAGGAGTAGAATAGTCTACTACATTTTTTTTTCCTGGTTGATATATTAACTTTATTATTTCTTAAAGGCATTGGTTTGTTCTTACATTTTATTTTTTTTAATAATTTAGAAAATCCCATGATCGGGGCATTATTTTGTCTTTATTACTTTTATTATCTTTCCAGTCAGCGTTTAAAAATAGGTCCTAGCAAAGCAATTTGTACAAATATTTTGGACTATTATGTTAAATGGAATATTGCAATCGACTAAGGAAAAAATATTACTTCCTTCCTCACATAATACATAGGACTACTTATTTCCATATTCTTTTTCTATTTTTTCACAAAACAAAATTATTAATTATAATTATTCGCACGGCCCAATTAGTATATTTTATTAATAACAGAATAAGTGTTCGTCCTTCATTTTTTTTTCTTCATATATTACAAAATACTCTTTCATTATAATTAAAAAACAAATTTATAACGCCGATTTTATTTTATCTCCAGCATTCGCAAAAGTTTGTTGACCTCATAATCGTCTGGGTGGTTGCTAGGCAACTATAACACCCGAGCAGTGTCGGTGCCATTCATTAGATTTTTTCGGAAGAAGAAAATTATTATAGTTTTTTTTTTTTAAATTGATAATGTAATTTTTTCTATTGTGATTAAATGAATCAATTTTACGTGTTTGTGAAACATGTGTTTTGTAACGTACAAATTAATTATTAATGCTTTGTCGGTATCGTAGTATGTATATGCTTTGAGATTCAAACCGAAACTTTTTATATTCTTGTTTTAGGTTATTAAAATAACTTTCTTTTGAAATATATGTAATTATTTAATACAAATTCGTGGATTCTTCTATCCATAAGTGAGTAAAAAATACTAAAGTGTATTGAAAATATGATTTATTAAAATTTAAAATTGTTCAGAATCAGCTTTAGTTAAAAAAAAAAAAACATTCCAAAATAAAGATTAACATTGCTTATTTGTGACAAAACGATTAAAATATTTCTATTTTTTAATTTACTGTGGACAAGGTTAAACTAAATTTAAAATATTATTTTTAAGTTTAAAACTTATATTTAATATCAAGGTATTTTAATTATTTCTATTAATGAATATAATTAATCTTGCTAAACTGAGAGCTTAACTATTTAAGCATGTGTACGGGGTGCCCATCTTCCAACGCAAGGCCGATGGCGAATTAACCTTCCTAAGATATTTTATTCCACTCTTCTTCTTAAAAACAGTGCAAACGAAAGTACAATTCGAATATTCGTATATTATATACCATTACACATCATGTGGTCTGTTCCATGATCCCACTTATCTTTCGATTTTGAAAATTAATAACTCCGTCGGATAGTGCCTCCCTCAAAAATCGAAAATTTCGTCAAAAAGTGCCCCCCCCCTCATTAATTTTGATAGCGCAACTTCCCTCATAAAACCCTCTTCTTTTTTTTTTTTTATTCTTTGATATTTAATTTGTTGAGATAATAAATTCATATAAACAGAAACATGCGTATTTAAGAAAATATATTATTTTTAGATATATAGATAGAAAATAACTTTATTCTGGGACACAATCCCTTAAGAATAACAAAATTAAAAGATTACATTTGGTCAAAATGAAATCAATAGAAAAAAGAAATAATGTAAAGAAAATATAAGATAAACACACTATATACAAAACAAACGAAACTATATAAAAAACAGTTAACATTATGACAAGACACTTAAAGCTATTGGCACTGATAGACCAGTATAGACTTTTAGAAAATAATAAAGAAAAAAATATTAAATTCTTCATTAAAATAAGCTTTGTTTTTTTATTATAATTCTTACTTACAAGACATCGTCGGTTCATTGCAAATAGTCACATATCACATAATGTTAAATCACTAAGCATTATGATGAATTTTCCATTTGTGAAATCAGGACATTTAACACTATATTTGATAAATAAATTATTTTGTTCCATTTTGATTCACTTATTGTGTTTTTTTCGACAAAAAACGTTCTTAAAAATTGAGCTCTATCAAAAGTTTATTGATCGAGATTTTGCAACTAACCGAAGATATATTATAAAGCTTTATTTCTTATAATCAAAAAATTTTGCTAATCGTATTATGTTTTAATGATATTATCTTATTTTTTTTGTAATATTTTAAAATTTGACCGATCATAAACTGCAAAAAAAAAAAAAAAATTAAAATATGCTTGTGGCGTCACATTTCGTGTCAGAATAAGGCCTAATGTATTGATTGCTGCGGTAGATGGTAGAGGGTGCCGTTTGGTATTTGACGATTTATTTTTTTTAAATTCTACTACGAAATTTTTCTGAATCAGAATTAATATTTTTAATTCTATTGTCAATTAGACTAAATGGGGCGTCTTATATATACATATATATATATATATACATATATATATATATATATATATATATATATATATATATATATATATATATATATATATATATATATATAATTTTTTTAAAAAATTTATTTTTTATGTTCGACTCTCTAAAATAATACTCAGATTTGATAATAATTTATTTTAAAAAAATATTTTTAAGTTGGATTTACAATAAGAAATAAGTGTCCACCTTATACGAATGGCAAAGTAATATAGTTTTACAACTTGACCTGAATACAAGAACACCTCGGGCTTATCTACTCATTTGATAAGAAAATATGACCCATTACGTGAAATGAGCGAAGCAATTAAACATAAAACAGTTTTTAGCTCTAACGAAAACAATAAAAATCTAATTAAACTGATTAATTAAGAATAATTCTGTGAGTATTTTAACCTATTGTTTTAAAAATTGAGTGCTTATAAGAATTCAAGAACGACCTAGAACGTAGATGGTATTATTATAAATCGCTTTTCCTGAATTAAGTACAAATTATAATAAAATAAATTATAGGATTCTTATAAATATGTAAATAATAAAATAAGATATAATTAAGAGTTAAGAGAAAACTGAATAACGTAAATGACCTTTTTATAATACCGATTTAAGCTAATATTTAGCTCTTTTTGATAATAAATTATAATACATTTTTATAATAAATAATAAATTATAACACACTTATCAATATATAGCAGAGAGAGAGAATCACTTTATTATCATAAAATAAAATAAAATGATGCTGCCCAATTACATTGGGTTGCTAACAACACAGCATACTTATTAATCACTACAGATATTATTTAAAATTATTATAAAATTATATAGGATTAACAATATGTATGAGCATAGTATACAATATTTTATACATATATATATATTTTTTTTCCCCCTTTTTTTATTTTTATTTTTACTATTTCTTTCATTGATTTATTATCATTCTGCACCCCTTCTCTTCCTTCTCTCCCCCTATACATGTTCCCTCTTTCTAACCTAATACATAAAAAATACATAAAGTACAGTGGACGTGTTCAATAAATAATAATATAAAAATGCTGTAACACCTCCCCCCGAAAAAAATTATAAAATAAAAAAAAAGTATTGCGATAATATGAACATTTCGAAACTGAGCTCTAACTCCATCTCCCTTTTTCCAATGACTTTATTGCATAAACTGTAATACACATCATTGGCCTTTTTAACTCTGTTAGAAATTTCATGGTCTACCTAGACTTCATAATCATTTTAAATTCTTGATTTTTATTAAAAACAAATAGTTTCATATCTCTTGTTTATATTTTTATAAACATCTTCAATTAGTTTTTTGAAAATTGTTAAGAGGGCCAATAACTTTGTCAAATTCTGTCAAATCGACTTTCAGACACTTGGAAGTACTTGTATTGGATCTCCATTTTTCTCTTGATGTCCCATTCTACAAAGGATAATGGCCAAATAATCCTTTTTAATGAAACACATTATTATAAATGGACAATCCACCATATCCACACTGCCTGTTATCTGAACGTCAACTGAGCCAAAATGCGTCAGTATGATTGATAAGCGTGATGGTCATCACGATTGAAGCAATCCTTGTCAGTAATTTGACTGTCATTCATGACTTACCGGGCACGGGCCAAACAACTTCGTAAACGCACGGAGAAGGTTTTCAAGGTGTTTGATTCTTTGTTTGAGTACAATCTCCACAGAGATGGAATGTAAAGAGAGCTAGCATTTAATCTATTTATTCATCAAGTTCTTTGCCTTCTGAATCATTTGAATCTTCATTCATGCTTTCTAATAAAGGCATTTTTAATTAAATAATCCAGAAACTCAGTCTTTTCACTTCGCTTTCGCTTTTGATTTATAGTAGATCATTTAAGAATTCACAATAACTAATAACACTTTAGCACTTTAGCACAGATAGCACTATTCAATCAAAATGTATGCTGACTGCTTAGAATGATGGCAAACTACAATGCATGAATAACCCTGATATCTGAGTTTTGAAATCTCTTAATTTTTTTTTTTTGTGGTTATTGTTGGATTTTACCTTTTGAAATTTGGATTAGTTACTTTCCCATTCGATTAACTCCCTTTTTTTACCTCTTTCAGCTAGATCCATCTCGTCAGAAAGCCGGAAAAGAAATTTATACGGACGTATTGTAAATACTATAGATTAGCGTAAGGCGTAAAGTATAAAGGCTCTATTAAGAAACAGAAATAAGATCACCTTTAAAAAAAAAAAAAACTCTCTAAAGAGCACTTCGATTCCAAAAATAACGAGATCAGTACTACCCGCTTAAGTGCCAAGCTTATTAAGGAGTTACACCTTGACCGTAAATTTAAGGCCGTCCCCTTTAACTTGGCTCTCGGTTACTAAGCAAGGTATAAATGAAGGTTAGGTACATTCAATTTTATTGTGACTAAACTAACATTATTCTTATTAAACATTCCATTAACATTATATGAATAATACATCAATAATGGACATGAATAAAACTAAATATTTTGAAATTAGTAACCCCAAAATCAGTGGTTCAACAAAGTCATAATTTTCAGTAAAAGTTTTGGTCAAAATAAAGCCTCGGTATTTATTAAATCTTTTTATTGAATTTATTTGAAGTAAAAATTTTATTTATAAATATTAAATATAAATTTAAATTTATGTTAATACATTTTATCACACTTAAGGGCACTGAGTCATTAGAGCTATAAGGCACATTCATACCATATTTACAATGCAATAAAATAAAATAAATACTTATTTACTGATTTATTAGATATAAATATTTCTGGCTCATAATAAATTTGCCATCTACATTGGTATTCAGCAAATATGATATCAAGGACAAGAAACAGAAAGACAAAAAAAAAAAAAAAAAAAAAACCAACAAAAAAAGAATAGTAAAAAAAAGAATAGTAATAAAATAACACATGATAACACATACATATTAACAGGATAACACACAAAAAAAGGAAAAATAATGCAGCAAGTAGCTCAATGCAATAAGTCTCTTGGCCAGCGCCTCAGCAGTCTTCTGGGCGGATTATATGGATTTGTGGCAGTTGATAGAGCTTGAGTAAAAGTGGATTGGAATTTAGAGTCAGTCTGTCATGAAAATTATTAAAGCGGTCAGTGGCAGTTACCGTGATGAGAAGAGTGTTAAGGTCAGTGTGTAACGTGAGGTTTGAAACATAAAAGGGTGCGTCTACAATTTTCCGAAGGACTTTTGACTGGAATGACGGAATGATTTTTATATTTGATTTCTTTGCTGTTCCCCATAGTTCGATTCCATATGTCGAAAGTGGTTTAATGAGGACTTTGTAAATAGTTAGTTTATTAGTCACAGATAATTTAGAACGTCTGTCAAGTAGCCTAGAAAGAAGTCCGTATCGCTGATTAAGTTCTTTTCTTTTTTGTTTTATGTGGTATGTCCATGTCAGTCGTTTGTCCAAGTAGAGGCCCAAATATCGTACAGTTTTTGAAGGTGGTAGAGCGATATTATTAAAGAACACTGCAGGACAAGAGTCATGTTTAAGTGTAAATGAAACAAATTGGCTCTTAGACTATATATATATCCTATATAAAATAAATAAATATATAAAAAAATAATGTATATATAACAAAGGTAGAAACTGTAATAATAACAAAGAAATATAACTTTCACTAGAAGTGAAATAAAATAATATAGAAATTCTTGGAAGAAAAAAAAAATAAATAAATAAATATTAATAATAATAAAGATATTTATTACCATGTTACTTAGCATTTAGCTTTTTGAAAATAAATTATAAAGTTAAAGAATTTAAAAAAAAATTGAGTTTTTAAAATTCATCTCCTTCTTAATATATATATATTTTTTTTTTTGATTAATATAACATTCTGTCACATGAAAAATTTGTTATAGTGAGACAAGAGTTCATTCACATCATATATTCAGAAAATATAAATAAATAAAATAAAATAGAAGTAAAATAACAATTAAACAATAATCAAAAAGTATACACAATAAATAAAAATAAAATAGCTTAAATACAAGTAAATTATCTCAGCTTAAATATAAGTAAATTAAATCAGGCGAGGGTATTCCAAACCAGGAACTAAGGAGGGAAAAACAGGACTCCAACACTTCATTGACTTTGACCAGTTAAATGAAGTTGACAAGGGCATTTCAGTCCATAATGATTTTTAATTATGAAAATAGATATCTTACCTTGATAATGGCCTAAGGGCTGAAACGTTGATGTAAAAAAAACAAATAAAGTAGGATAATTTGGATCTAATGTGTGGTTTTATTATTACTATTAAGGTGAAGTCCTCAAAATTAGAATACATATAATAAATTGAATCTTTTGTTCAGCTCATTTAAAATTTAATTTAATAAAATTATATACCAAGACATAAAGATATACGTCATAATATATATTTTTTATAAACATTAAAATCCAAAATAAAATTAATTTATTTTAGCCAATCGTAAACAACGACAGAGACCTCAGAAAGAACCGTTGTCGCCGATACGACTAACTCTATAATCTTTCATATCCTCTGTTTTGTGTAGGGTTCTCCCAAAGGTTATTGTCGGCCAGCTGGCACTGTTAATAAAATTAATAACTGTTTGCTACAATAATATTATATTTACTGTGATGATATATACTTTATTATTACTTATACGGAAATTTAGCAAGGTAGGAATAGTAGGTATTGTGCAATCTTTCAAAATATATATATTAGCTTGAAAGAGCGCTTTCTAGTTGTTAGATAAATAATTAACTTACAATTTAATTGTTATTATTTAACAAACGTACATATTTATAATTGAAAAATTAGTAAAAAACATAACTTATTCTAATAGATTCCTTATAAAATGTCAACATAAATGAATTAATCATTATTATAAGAAATTGAGTTTTTTTTTTAATTCGCTTAAAATTTCATATTTATAAATTAAAAAATTAAATTGGTAAATGGTTGACTGTCGTGGATAATGAAGAGGAGAATAGTTGGGGTGGTCAGCCAAAAAAGTTTTTTTACCATCACTACTTATGTTTCTCATACCTTGTTATCTGGTTATTTTCTTAGCCCTGATGAAGGCCTGAACTTCAGGTCGAAACGTCGGCATATGTAAAAAATAAATATTATCATTTATTTTTGCCTTCTTTTTTGACTGACCATCCCAACTATTCTTCTCTTCATAACTTATTCTAATGGATTCGGTATAAAACGTGTACATAAAGAAATTAATCATTATTATAAGATATTAAGTTTTTTTTTTGTCAATTCAATCAAAATTGAAACAAAAGTTACGTATTATGGAATATTTACTTTACATACATCTTTCTCTAGATAAAGTATTGCCATACTGAAAAATTTACAATCCAAGTTCTGAACTGAAATAGACGTTTTGAGGTCACCTGTTTCAAGTATCCAATTCCCTCAAAATGGTGTGTGTGTATGAACAGTCTCACTCAAAAACTATTAAAAAACGTGCAAAAGTGAAATTATCTATTTAAGCTAGGTACATGCAGAGCTGGGCAAAAAGTATTTTAATTATCATTTTTAAATACAGAATGTAAAATACCAAATATTTTGTTTTTAAAATACAGTGTATTTTAATTGAAAATTATTCAAAACTGCTTTCAAAAAAGGTAGCTCAAATACAAAATACAGAAAGATGTTTGTGTTTTTTTTTCCGAAATGTAAATAAGGATATTGAAGTACAAAAATATATTTTATTTTTTATTTTAATTACAAAAAGTATAGGACGATCAACCTATACTACAGGAATACTACTATATTAGATAATTTGTATTCATAATACATTTTTGTATTTCAATATCTTGGAAATAAAATGGAAATCAGATTTTTTTTAGCGCTCTTACAGCCATGAACAACATGTATCGAGACCACCTAGGAATATATAGTATTTTGGGACTTATAAAAAAACTAAATGTCGTTGGAACATTAGTACATTTTATATGTTCTTCCTGATCATGTAGGTATTGGTGACATTGTGGGACAACAGCCTTCCAAATAAATTAAAGCTGATGAAAAAGGAAGCGAAGCCATGGAGCAGTTCCAGTCGCAGTAAACGCAGAGAGGAAGTTGTCCTTACGGGACTGAGAATAGGTCATACCTGGCTTACGCACCTTCACTTAATTACGAAAGAAAACTCGCCCCCATTTGTCGGAAGTGTGGAGAGAGAATGACAGTGGTTCATATCTTCGAGAGTTTTCCCTTTTATATTAGAGAATTAAACAAAAGAGTAATACCAGTAAATACTTTGACTCCTTTAGGAAATGATGAAAACATCTCTAGCAAAATCATATATGTTTTCTCTCTGAAGAAGGAATCTCACACGCAGCACTCCCCACCTCTTTTTTCCTTTTATCTTTTTTTAAAAATATTTTTGTTTTATTTTATTTTTTTCATTTATTTATTTATTATTTTAAATAACGAACCATTGTGATGGAACAAAAAATTAAAAAACTGAACCCCCTCTCAAAATTTGAGGTTTTACGTTTCAGGATACGTAAAATTCGAAAAAACAATAAACAATTTTTTGGGCGTCCGCTGTCTGCGCATTTTCTCCGAAACTACTGGACCGATTTTTTTTCAAATTTGGATTTAAAATTAAAATTCACCCGAGGATGATCCTCCTTCATCGACATTTCTAGCCGTCTTTTTCTTTCAAGATGGCTATCAAAAAACCTGCGTTGCTATAGACGAATGTACCTAAAATTTATCTATATAACATACTTCAACGAAAAGAAGCTGGAAAAAAAAATTACGAAAGATGGTAAAATTAGATTCCGAATAACTCAAAAAGTGTACACTATTTTGTCGATATTCTATGGTTATTTAAAATTTTACGGAATTTCCAAAAAAAACAAATCGTTAAAATCGGACAATTGGGAGCAAAGATATGGTCTCTAGATGTGTTTTATATGTTATACAGCAAAGGTTATATCCTTTGCTTTTGTTTTTTAATGTCTTACACTGAAGTAATGCTAATTGTTCTAGCATATTACTAATAATTAAAAAAAAAAAGTTTAGCCCAATATTTGGAATCACTTTTTATTTCTTTTTCTTTGCCACTAGGAAGGTAATGTTGCTTTAGATGTATAATTGTTTAGAAATAATAAACCATTGTGAAATAATTTGCAGCGTTTTTTTTACTTAACGTACTAACTTTAAACCTAGCTTTAAATAACTAAACTTTAATAACCGTAAACAACTTTAAAGTTAACTTGCATTTTGCGTCTTTTAATTTTATTATTCATAACCATAAGATACAATAATATATAATTTTAATTAAGGGCGTTGATGACCAACAGGTTTTACGCCTTAACTATACAACAATTATCCATTTTATATTTTATTTATTGAATTGTAAAATACAAAAATGTATTTTATTTTGTATTTTAATATACTGCCCAGGTTCGGACAGTGTGTTACTATGGAAAATTATAAATTATTGAAAATTGGCTCCTCTCAAAAAAATACAAAAATGGACATGGTCTTCTTTACCTCCGATCTACAGATATAAAATATTCAATAGTTTTCTAAAAATCCCTTATACTTAAAATTCATTAATTGGAATAAGATTACATATTTAAAGCAAGAGTTCTATTTAGTTAAATTTGCTGAAATATCTTTGGCGTTTTAATAAAACTAATCAGTATCCTGTCTTAGACATTTGACACCCCCGAGAATGTCGTCATCTCTCTCAAAAATTAATTTTATTTCTTAAGTTGTTTTAGGTTAAATGATATTTGAATTTTATTTCATACAACATGTCTCTAATTCAGTTGTATTCTCAATAGGCTAAAAATAAATTATTCTCATACGCTTTGTATTTTTTGACGAATACCCTCTTTCAGAACGGCGCTCCAGGGCAATAACCCGGCATTGAAACTAATTACTTGTATTAGTTTTATTGTATTATTATAAAATATGGAAAATAACATTTTAAATCTATATTTATAAGTTATAATAGTGAGAATGGAAAAAATATATCATCCTTTGAGGTTGCCAATTATCATGAAATAATACGTTCCTTGTTCTTATCCTTGGTAGAACCATGAAAATTTAGTCTTTTTCTTTTTCCCTATTTGCTTTAACTTCCGATAGTGTGGTGGGGATATGGGGAAACTAGTTCCATCATCCTTAGTCAGTTTGTTGTGAGTTGCGAACAGGTGTACTTATGTTCTTCAAACCTGAGATTTGAGGTAAATAGTTATTTCTTATATATAATATAACATTATATAATATAATATATAAGTAAATCTCAGCATAAGTCAAAGTTGTAGTAAACCTAGATTATTAAAAAAAAGTCGCCGAAGTAAGATTTAGTGTAAATTGATCTTTGTCTTGCACTCTGCAAGACCACTATTAACACCGCCTATCTGTTGCAACAACAAGACCAAGAATGGTAAAGAAAAAAACGATTTTTTGAATAAAAATTAGGGCAAAATAGTTACTAATACTTGACGAATTTAGCTACTACTTAGGCTTAACCAATATACTGTTTGGTTTTAACTCTTCTAATTTTTAATCCAGACTTAGTTAGGTATCTCCTATCTAACAAATTACAGTAATATCTCTCTAGTATTAAGATAATAGGTAACTGAAAGACTATTGAGAGACTCTTGCGCAAGACCAAGACCTAGACCAAGAATGAATTTATAAGACCAAGACTCGTCACGGTCTCGCATTTGGGCAACACTAGTAAGATTCCTCACCGTTTTCATTGGCTAAAAAATATCCATAATATAAAATCTGAATAAAATTAATTTCATATCCACGAATTTTGTCCATAAGTGAATACTAAAATGCGAAAGTTCCGCATTTGCAGATTGCAGATTTGATAATTCTTGATTAAAGAAAAATTCAAATGCATACTGAACATGCGTATCACTACTGTTAGTGCAAAAGTTCATATGTAAAAATTGATTGTTTCACATATTGAGAGCATAAAAACTCATTGGTTCTGTATTCTTAATTAGTATAATTTCATATTTTATTTTCCTCTTCTATTTTCCATAGTAGCAGACTACAAAATATCACCTTTAGCACAAATAGAATAAAATTTGAAAATTTTTAAGTACGGTCTTTTGCTTAATAGGAAAAATTCAACTTATTGTTAGTTCGGAATTAACAAGACCAATACTTTTCTTCAGTCAGAACAAAACTAATTAAGGTGCAATAAAAAAAAATATGTGTGAAGTTTACACAACTTTGATATTTACGGAGGAAATCGAGACCACGACGAGCTAGTTGAACTTCAATAGAAAAAAAAAAACACATCACAAATAAGACATTTTTTTTTTTTTTTACAACATACTCAGAGTAAAAATTAATTTAAATACACTGAAAATTACACGAAATCTAAGTAACGGCAGTAAGTGTCATGCCAGTTGGAATCAACAAAACAATACGTTATAAATTTACTTTGATCATAAAACCAAAAATTTTATAACCCCATAAAAATATTGTCTTAACCTAAATCCCACTCCAGACGATCAATGGCTTCCACATTTCACAGCCATTATATTGTTAAAAATTGTTTATAATAATTTTAATTATGAAATGGAATTCAATGAAACTGATAGTGGTAATTTCTATACAATTCTCCAAATTTCCTCCAAGTTTGGGTCAAATCGAACGCGCAGTTTTCAAATTATAGGCGTGTCAAATAATAATTTTTTGGATTTTTTGGAGTAGTGGATAGAATTTGATAAAATTCATACATTCTTGATTACCTGTTTACCAATACCTAACTTTATTCGAAATTTGAGCCAAATCGAATGGGCGGTTTTAGAGATATAGTATCAAGAAAAATATGTTTGCGCATATATAAGAGAGTATATATAAGTAGAGGACAGAATTCAGTAAAATTGACACCACATTATCTAACTTTGGGTCAAATTGAAGAAGCTATTTATGAAATATTGGTATACCCAAGGAAAGTCGTTTGCGCGTGCATAGTACAATTCTTCCCTGAGGAAGCAAAAATACATATGTGAATTTAAATGATATAATAAATAAATAAAAGAAATATGTAAACTGCAAGAATGAAAATTCCTTAGCAATTGTTATTTATGATTTACATATATCTCATACCGCCTGTACCTTTATTTATAATTATGTAATTTGTTTGTAAAAAATGCTAGTGGTTGAAAAAACCTTGAAAATAGTTAGCTTTATGAATATCCTGTGTTAAACGCCATTTAAAGAGGAATTTGAAAAGGAATGGATATAAAAAACTCACAGACGAATAGATAATAAGAAATTAAATTGTAGATTTTTCTTTCTAATTACCTGGAAAGTATTTACAACATTTTTATAGAATAATTAATAATATTAAAATTCAAACTATTAATAATTTCTCTAGAAACGTTTTGAATAACACAATATTTCTCACTTCTTCTTCGGTGCATACTATTTATTTTCAAGTTAATTTATTATTAGCCATATTATCAGTCACTGAATAGAAATGAGATGGATAACATGTGGGCGACTCATGAACAAGGTAATTTTAACTTATTTGAATCATTTAATAGGAAAGAATGGAGAAATAATAATGTTTGTAAAATAATTAAAGGTGAACATGACAATAATAAGGAGTTTTATTATGAGTAGACGCTTGCAATTCGCATAAGTGAAAAGGACAGGTACATGATGGGTATTTTAGGTATATAATAAGAATCTTTATAATTTAAAATATGTTAATGTTAATATATGATTGTAAATGAAAATTTTTTTAGACTTGAAAATGGCTCGACGAACCGAAACGTCGTCATTGTGATGAGGAGTCATTAAGTTGACAAAAATTTTTAAAAATTGGTCTAAATATGGCTAATAATAAATTAACTTGAAAAGTTTTGAATAACTTATGTAATTCATCTTCCAATCATAAATATGAGTTGTAAAAGTTAGAAACAACCTTAAATTATTTTTTTTTAAAACTTTGGATAAAACAATATTTTATAAATATTAAACGTTTTACTTTGAAAGAACCATTTCAAAAGAACCATTTTAACCAAAAAAATAATCAACAATGATGCAATTTTACAAAAAGATTTCTCAAAATTTAACTATTCTATTTAAAAATTTATTTTTTATCTTCGGAACATAAATTTGCTTATTTATATTTTTATATTAATAAAACAGTGGATATAGAGATAATATAAATTACTATCGGGGTATCACCTGTCTCCCATTTTTCAAATAATACAATTGTTCATTTAATTGTACTATTCGTTGTTGAAATTGTATAACTTTAATTTGCATGTATACTATAGTTCAGATAGTATTATTTTTTATCAACATATGATAAACTGAATAAAACCACAGTTTAGAAAAAAATTTAATTTATTTTAAAATCTATATTATACATCGCACCTTATCACCAATTTATATTATTAAATAATAGAATAATTATAATTATAATTATTCGTATTGCCAATTCGTAACCATGATATATGTTCAACTTTTCCAGATTCATATAAACCCAACAATAATTTAAGTCTTTAATTTCTGATATATTCATTGTTCGTCATATTGTGCTTTCTTTTCTATTTCATAATAATTATAATTATATCACAATATAATATAAATAATATTATAACAATTAATATATCGTATTCAGGGGGAAATATCTACCATGCCACCTTCAGATGAATAACTATCATTTCCCGTACAAATTTTTAGTCTAAAATGTTTATTTTGTATTAGGAGAGTTGGGAGTTACAGAAGCTCAACACATATGTAATTTAATAAACAGTTGTAAAATTAATGCTAATTACAGAGCTAATAAGAAAACTCCTGTAACCTCTTACTCTCCTAATAATAAAATAAGATATGGCATTCACTAAAACGTTTTTTATATAATAGAGAGATTTATTATCACTAATAGTGTATAGTAAGACTGAAATGAAAATTTTAAAATAATACTCAAGAAATTATAGACGGATTCTTCGTTAAATTGTTCCTTCAAATTTTATATTAACATGAATACTATTTTAAATATTTATATTTGACTTAAAGGACACAGGAATTCAGGCCAAGGCATCGCAATATATTTTCCTGATGATTATGGTCAGTGGACATTTTCATGAGTGAACATATAGGGTGTTTCGTAATTGCACGGCACTATTTTAGGTATGTGTTCACCAACACAAAAAAGTTCATATTAACATATATCTCAAACCCATTTATTAAACAGATATCAAAGGTTAAATATTTATTATTTATTATTAGTGCAACATTTAGAGTAACTGTTCAAAGGGGCCTCAGTTTTGTTGAATGCAATATTCAGCACGACGAATCCATGCTTCTCTTCATACAGCATCAGAATCATAAATTGAACTCACACTAAAATGCACAGCACTATACAAACAGATGAGCAACTACTGTCGTTCATTTGTTTATCAGGTGATTAAAACCTGTTATTTATTATTAAACACGTTAAACTTTGTACAGTCAGTCTTAATGTAGTAAATTTTTTTTATTTTTTTGTATTTCTTATGACATTTACAACTGTATTACATAAATACATCAAGTAAATTTGGACATAATAGATATAATGACATGAATACACTTGCTGAGTAACTACCCAATGGTAGCACTCTAATGATATGACTACATTAGGAGATCACGGGGCCATCTTCTTTTCAGAAGCCTCGGAGGGTTATCAGGAATTGAAGAGGAAGCAAGGTTAGAAACGAGAGGGTTGGGATGATTCTGAAGTTTATTATGGAAGGATAGGTATCTGGATTGGGCCAGATCTGAAACATAAGGAGCATTAAGATCTTTATGGATAATTTTATTAGTGGCAAAGTAAGGAGCATTGAGGATTTTACGAAGGATTTTGGATTGTATGGATTGGATGCGAGAGGAATTCGATGGTTTAGTGGAGCCTTATAGCTCAACTCCGTTAGTCCAAATAGGTCTTATTATAGTCAAGTATGTGAGTCTTTTGTAATTAATGGGAAGTTTAGAGCGTTTGTCTAGTAAGTGCTGAAGTAATCGGAAACGTCGAGCGGTTTCTTGTCATTTCAGTCTAGTATGAGGACTCCAAGTTAATCGTTTGTCCAGGTGGAGTCCTAGGTATCGGATTTGCTCAACAGGAATAAGTGGAGTATTGTTAAAGGAAACTGTAGGACAGGAAGTCGTTGGTTAATGTAGTAAATAAACAATAAATCTCTAACTTTTGATTTCTGTTTAATAAATGAATTTGAGATATATGTTAATATGAACTTTTTTGTGTTAAATACCTAAAATAGTGCCGTGCAGTTACGAAACACCCTCCATATATGTTCAATCATGAAAATGTCCACTAGAGAGAGAGTCCTTCCTTTAAGAACAGAGCAAAGACAGCTTATTCTGAAGTTCTAACACTTTTATTTTTATTTTTTTTTATTCATTGATATTTACAACTGTATTATAAAAATAAAAATACAACTAGTAAATGTGCACACAGTAATATTACAATCACATGAAAACGCTTGTTGAGAAACTACCCATTGGTAGCACTCTAATAATATATTTACATAAGTAGATCACGAGGCCATCTTCTTTTCAGACGCCTCGGAGGGTTATCAGGGATCGAGGAGGAAGCAAGGTTTGAAACGAGAGGATTCGGATGGTTATGAAGTTTATTATGGAAGAATAGGTATCTGGATTGGGCCAAAACGGAAATATATGGAACATTAAGGTCTTTATGAATGATTTAATTTATGACAAAGTAAGGAGCGTTGAAGATTTTACGAAGGATTTTGGATTGTATCTAACACTTTAATATCCTTTCTAGGTCCGATCTAAATTTTAGCTTAGACAAACATGATAAATACAAAATTAAAAGCTAAATTTTAATTCTAAATCAAAGATTCGTCGATATTATTCGAAACATTGTTTTTTTCTTTTCAATAGCAAATATTTTTATTTTATTTTTAAAATGTAAAACGTGAATTTCGAAGCACACGTTTGCTTCGTATTATTCTTAAAACATTTCACCTTGTTATTTTTTAGCATAAAGCGTCCTCTAAATTGAAAAACAATGCAAATTTCCCATAATTATAAACGGGCCAATGCATATTAAATATTTAAAACGTACGATTTCTAAATGTTATGTAACTTATAAAGAGTTTTTCTTGTCTGTTTATTTATTTAGTTTTGTCCTCACATGTACTCCAGGCGAATCTTGTACTGTGTGTTATCGACATATTATGGAAAGTGTGGAAAAACTTTGAACTCAAATAGTTCTTGTCTCGACTTCCTAACGTTAGCCCTGAGGATGATCCACATGTTTGTGTCGAAACGTCGGCTAACCCAATAAAAATATCTTAACTGAAAGTTCTGAAAATTTTGTTTCATCCATATAATTGATCAATCGACTATTAACCCATCTCAAAAATGTATACGAATTACAATAGTCTGTTTCTCAGCTTATAATGATCCGATTTAGAAGATTTTCTCTGTAGTGTATTCAATAATCGTGGATATAATCAACAAAAATCTGGTGTGTCCACTCACACGACTTTCCTACCTATTTCAGAAAAGTTTTTATATCTTTACATATGTCCATCAAGAAACAAAAAAAAAAAATTAATAGATTTATTTTCTCAAAAAACTAAAGCAATGTGAACCACCTTAAGCTAGATCAGTGTAACAATTTAAATACCCTCTAATATTGCTGATAAAAAACTTTTTTCCATAGCTTAGTATTGTCAAACAATAAGTTCTGTTAAAATTAGAGAAAATAGTGAAGCTTGTATGTGTGAAACAGATTTTCTTACTTTCACTTAGTTATCTTTATTCTCTCATTCACCCCTTTCTGACGCCAGGATGAACCCCTGAAAACGGGCTCTGAAACGTATAAATCCGTCGAAAACCGCATATCGGAAATTTTACCCTTTGGCAATTATCTCCTTACCTAGTATAGGTAGGAAAGTAATAAATTAAAACATGTTTTTTTTTTGTTTGTAATGTAATTATCTTTCAAAAGTTTTAATATAAATTTTACCATACAATATATACTTAGCGAGTTAGGCTCCAAAACTTCTTTTCTTTATTACTTTTTTTCTGAATTTTCTCGGGAATTTAGTCCATATACGAAAATTGAAAGGACAATTATTAGAACATTATAGGAAAGTTTCATCAAAATCGTTAGAGCCTTTTTCACACTACAGTCTATAGAAAAACATGTTTTTCATTTATTGCGTATGGAGTACTCAATGTCTGTCACAGGCATCAGTAGTCAAAATCCTACAAAATAAAAAAAGAAGCAACAAAATCGGTTCAGTAGTTCCCGAGAAAAACTTCGAACAGACAGACAGACCAATGGTAAAGAATGTGTTTTTCGAACTCAGGGGGCTCTGAAACTAATTTTCTCACCTGAAGGAGATCTTCAAAATGAGAGGTCAATCATTGGATTCGATGACAAAAAAACTCCTTCCAAAAATAATGTATAAAGATCCTTTAAATCCGAGGCCTACTTAACATATGTTTACCTTGCATAAACACATATTATTATACATATAATAATTTACATACTCGACCCTTTAACTTTTAACAAAGATAATTTATTCCCTCAGATTTTCTCAGAATCGGTATTATCTTTAGTTAGATAGAAAATTCGAGCTATTACTTTATGAAGTAGTACAAAAGTATCTTAATGTGAGGATAGCATGAATTCTAGTTTTCAATAGTGGAACAGAATTTAGGAATAAAATTAAAGGAAATGAGACGGCAAAAATGAAGATTATAAATGTGTCATTGTTTATTCATAAGTGAATTTTAAATCCTCAATGCTGGGTCGGACAAAAAAAAGAAAGCCTTGGTTTGAGTCACATGGAGACTTCCTCGATTATTTTAATCTAAATACATTTTTAATTTATCTTTTTAAAATATATTACCAAGTGAATGAAAATGTCATGGATGAGAGATCTGTAATTTTTTTGGTACTTCTTGTCTAAGCGGCCGGTTTGAAACCTCACTTCTTATCTATCTTATCTAACGTAATGTCATCATGTCATATAACCTCCCTCTTCTTATCTCGCCAAACCTTTGAGTTATTGCATTGTTTAGTTTTCAGTTATTCCCTTATTACGTTCACTTATTAAATTGTTTACTTTTGGCCCGTTTGGGTTTATTTTTAGTTTTTGGCCCGTTTGTGTTTATTTTACATTTTTTTTTAGTTTGTGACCCCTTAGTGTTTATTTTCGTCATATTATGGATCTTCTTACAATATGGAATTTACCGTCTTGGTGGAGTTTGCCGAAAAACAGATGAATGTTTTATCGTCAAAATAATTGACAGAAAGACAACAACATTATTACAAGCCATTAAAGAAAATATAGAAGAGGGAACGACCATTTATTCGGACTGTTGGAAAGGATACAACACCCGACAACTGAACGAAGCAAACTATGACCATTTCCAAGTGAATCACCCGATATAATTTTGTCGATCCATCAACTGGGGTTCATACTCAACACATAGAACGATTGTGGGGCTCAGCTAAGTGGAGAAATAAAGTACATAGAGGAACTGCCAGGCAACACCTCGATTCATATTTGTGCGAATTTGTGTGGCGGCGGGTTCACAGAGAAGAGGACCCGTTCCTCGCTATTTTAAGTAGGGTAAAACAATTTTGCCTTCCAAAATAAATAAGACAAAACGAAGTGAATAATTAACTTGAAATAATTTGTATATACGTTGTTTTTAGTGTTGATATTTTTTCTTTTCTATGTAAATATGTTCTTTTAAATTTGTTTTTTTTAAATTTCATTTTGATGTTTTATATGTACATATCTTCTTAAAGTGTTTTTTTATTATTTAATTAATATATTTGTCACCAAATAAAAGTATTTTTGTTGTTATTACGTTTGTTTTTGTATCTGTTTACACTTTCAATAATACGAATTTAATACAATAATACGAAGATGTGAAGTAGGAGAAGGCTTATCACTGCGTTATGGGAGTTATCAGTGTTCAGGTTATAAACATTGGCAGATAGCAGTCAGTAGCGGCCGCTTAGACAAAAAGTACCATTTTTTTTTTCCCTAGCTAATGCCATTAAAATACCGTTAGGGTAATTTTCTTCCTCTTGTTTAATATGCTATTATTATTTTATTGCTGATTTTGACAAGAAATTCAATGATTTTGAGTGTTGGATTAGACAGGTGTTGATTTATAAATAAAAAATAAATTTTAAATATTTATAATTTTTTAACAATGTCAGTAAATTTTTAAAAACACCAATAGTTTTACTAAAATATATTCTTAGTTCTTTACATCGAATTTATCTAATTGTCACATACTCGTGTCCATGTTTTAGCCCTGATAGGGGACCTTAAATTTAGGTCGAAACGTAGACACTGAATAAACAATCAGATATTATATTATGACCGACTCCTGGCCTAGACCATCTCTTTCTTCATTTTCATACTGTCAAACCATCAACACAAAAAATGAAATTTTCTAATTACTATTTTCTATCGTATTTGTTCTTCAACTGCTTTGTTTATTTTATTTTTTATTTTTTGGTACGATTTCTTATTATGTCAATTCTTATTAAAATATCCAAAATAAATTTATTTGACTAAGTTGGATTGATAAATTAATAAACCAAATAACTAAACTATGTTTTGAGGTATTTAATATAAACTTTGAAGTATGCTTCCGACAATTAAAAAAAAAAAAATTTAACAAGAATATTGCCTCAACATTGATATTTTATTTTAAAATAGTCGGGAAATCATCCAGAATAGTGTTCCCCAAAAGCAAGATCGCCGAACTGTTGCAAGACCAAGACCAGGATTAGTAAAAAAAAAAAAAAATGATTTTTTGAATAAAAATTTAGGCAAAAAAGTTATTAATACTTGACAATTTTAGTTACTACAGGTGAAGAATTGGTATAACCAACATACTTTGGCATTTAAGCCTTCTAATTTTTCATTCGTTCCTGGGTAGGTTTCTCCTACCTAAAAATCATACTAATATCTCTAAAGTAACGATTTTCATTAAACTTAGTATATCAGTGCATCATTAAGCAGTTTTTAATATTATGGTTTTATTCTCATTGATGTTCTCTAATAGGGCTTAAATAGCTAATTTTCAATATTAGATTTAATTTTTTTTAATTTGAAATAATTAATCTTTTCACTTCAATCTCTGATACAAAAATATTTAAATATAAAAGAATTTGATAATTAACTAAAGGAGATATAACAGATCGTAAAGGATAATAGTTGTAATGGAAGAACCAAAGGAATACGAGCTCGTTCTAGCTTGCCAGAAACAGTACATATGTAACATGAGCTTAAAATAATATGGACTCCGACAATATTATGTATATATATATATGCGGTTTTCGTAAATTTTATCGTTGTTATTATTTAATTGTATAGAATACAGCAATATAAAAATTAAAATTTGTCTACATAAGGATATTTAAATAAATAAAATACCCACAATGAAATGTAAATAAATAAAGCGTCTATAATGTTTACTTTCACTCCCACTTTGTCTGAAAATACTTATTTCTACTAAGAAGGGAGTGGTAAGTCGTGTGATGCGCGCACCATTTATTTTTTAAAAATATATTTACTATTTACTTAATTAATAAGTAATATATTTATTTTATGTTTCAGGTATGGAAATCATTCCCTAATGAATAGCGATGAATATCTTAGTTAACCAGGTAAGGTTTTACCAATTAGCTGTACAAAGAGCTGTTATTATTAAGTCGTTTCATGGTCTTTGCACAAAAGCTTTCATCGTTGCTATACGGTTTTCACTGGCTTAACATCATGGGTTCAATTATCGATATTTATTCTGGAGCTTTGAGCCAAAATTTAATCAAAATAATGGAATAGAGCTCAATTATATCTGCAAATTAAATTTCTCTTGTTCATATTAAATAATTTAAGTATAAATATAGATTTAGAAGAAAAAAAAACAACCAGGGAGAAGCGACCACCCCGAGCTAAACAAGAATTAAATAAATGATTTATCCATCATAAACAAATTTATTATATAAAATTTTAAATATTGAAGATCAAATTTATGAACAGTTAATTAAACAACTTATTAACATATTTTGGAACCATTTTTTTATCACCAAAAGAAAAATAAACAAATAATAATGTTTTATTAACATTAAAAAAAAACTTTTATTTAGTTATACCAAACACATTTGCAACGTTTCGGCCTTCTTGGCCATTTTAAAAAGTTTCTTTATACAAATCATTACAACTGTCTAAATTGTTTATAAAACTGTTTGTCAATATCCTTTCGGTAGAAAAAAATTTCTTATTCTCTGTCAAACATTTCTAAAAACAGGAAAAAAAAATGTTTTTATTATATAAATAAATATTAAAAACACTGCAAATTATTTCACAATGGTTTATTGATTCCAAACATTTATACATTTAAAGTAACATTACCTTCCTAGTAACAAAGAAAAAGAAACAAAAGGTGATTTCTATTATTGGTCTAAACAATTTTTTTTCATCATTAGTAATTTAATGAAAAAAAAAAAGCATTACTTCAGTAACACTTTCCAAAACCAAAAAAACAAAGGATATAACCTTTGCTGTAGAACATATAAAAAATATCTAGAGACCATATCTATGCTCCAAATTGTCCAATGTTCAAATGATTGACCACTCATTTTGATGGTATTCTTCTCCTTCACATGCGAAAAATAGTCCCGAAATTATCTGGAAATAAAGTTATGGAGGAAAAGAAACTTTATTTGCGAATAACTCAAAAAATATGCATTTTTTTCTTGATTGTACCCATGATAATTAGAAAGATTACTATATTTCCTACAAAACAAAAAAAATCATAAAATTCGACAATTATTAACAAAGATACAGTCCATTAGTTTCGGTATACTTAATAATGTTTTCCTGTTTAAAGATATTGCATTTAGGAGTAGAATAGTCTACTACATGTTTTTTTTTTCCTGGCTTTTATATTAACTTTATTATTTCTTAAAGACATTTGGTTGTTCTTACATTTTATTTTTTTTAATAATTTAGAATATCCTATGAAAGTAATAAAGACAAAATAATGCCCCTTTTTGTCTTTATTACTTTCATTATCTTTCCAATCAGGGTTTTGATAAATAGGTCCTAGCAATGCAATTTGTACAAATATTTAGGTCTATTATGTTTAATGGAATACTGTAATCGACCAAGGAACAAATATTATTTCCTTCGATACATAATACATAGGAACTACTTATTTACATATTGTTTTACTATGTCTTCACTTAACAAAATTTTCTGCGAATTATTCGCACGGGCCAACTTGTTGTATTATAACAGACAGAGAGCGATTATAAACACACAACGCGATAATCCACAGCGATACCGACAAAAAGTGCACGATGTGTCTCGGCGATACAATACCCTTTTGATTATAGTGCTCTGTCGCCACATCGCCACATCTGATAGGAATAATTATTAGTTTTATTCTTTTGTTATTAATTTTCTTACATAACTGAATATCTGATAATAATCGTTCTAATGGAATCATTGAAAAAAGTAGTCAAAGTATTGTTATGACTGATGTACTGAGGAAGTAATATTATCAGTAAGAAGAATATGCTAACGACATGTGCCATGTACAAACCGCTTATATATTCTCAATGACAATACTCATGACCTCCCTTAAGGTCGCCATGCTTAATGCCAACGGATCCTTCTTAGCTAATCGCTGAAACTGAAGGGATAATATTTACCACCGTTGAACCAATATGGACATTTTACATTAGTAACAAGCACTTTAGAGGAGTGTGAATATTGATGAATCGATTTTTATATGTTGGCTAGTGACAAGCAATTATGTCGTTTCCGGGTGGGTCAAGGTGAAGGCGAGTGGATTTAACTTTGTAACCAACCAATATCAGTTAGATAATTTTCAATTTAAATTTTTAAGTTTTTAATAAGTTTAAGAACATGCAAAAAAATGTAGCTTATATACATTAATTCATAATAAATTTGTCTATATTTAGTAACTCCAATACCAGTAAATAACTGTATTATCCACAAGCATTTGATAAAAAGAAAGCGAAATCTGGGGGGGGGGGAGGAGATGGTTACTGGTGGGGGAACGAGTAGGGGTGGGGGAAGGACGTGGTACAGAGGCCCCCCCACTGAGAAAAATCCTGAATCCGCCGCTCCTTACAATTAGTAATAATTTACAGTGAGTTACAATTAGACAACTTTTGACCTATCCATGGCAGGCAATAAAAATTTCGTAATTTCATTTTAGTAAATTTTACAATGGAAAATAACAGTTTAATAACTAATAGTCCTGCAATAATCATTTATAGGTTAAATATTCAGATGTGTTTTTAAATCTCTCTAGGCATATATGAGCCTTTCGGTTGACAGAATGACGAACTCCAGTTTCAATATTCTTTTTATTAATTTTAGTCATGTTTCTAGTGGCAAAATTTATACCTTTATTCACAGTTCTCTATTTCAACACTGCAATCATCTATTCTGGAATCAACTTATTCACGGTCTGTATAGATATAAATTTTCCAACTAGAAATATCACTGAAATAACATCACTCAAAAATGTTTTTTTTTATATTTTTTTATTATTTCTTTATGACATTTACAACTGTATTACATAAATACATCAAGTGAATTTGGACATAATTGATATAATGACATGAATACACTTGCTGAGTAACTACCCAATGGTAGCACTCTAATGATATGACTACATTAGGAGATCACGGGGCCATCTTCTTTTCAGACGCCTCGGAGGGTTATCAGGAATTGAAGAGGAAGCAAGGTTAGAAACGAGAGGGTTGGGATGATTCTGAGGTTTATTATGGAAGGATAAGTATCTGGATTGGGCCAGATCTGAAACATAAGGAACATTAAGATCTTTATGGATAATTTTATTAGTGACAAAGTAAGGAGCATTGAGGATTTTACGAAGGAGTTTGGATTGGATGCGAGAGGAATTCGATGGTTTAGTACTCAAAAATGTTGAAATTGGAATTAGTCATTCTGTTAACTGAAAGGCTCAGAGACTGAAGTTGTGTGGTTTATACATATTTTTATTGCCTACCGTCGATATAATAAATATACTTTTTGTAATTTTAATGATTTGTTATCTGTAAGCTTTAAGCTTTAGCTTGGTTGGAAATACAATTCAAAAATTTTATAATAGCCCAACATTGACATAAAATAATTTCTATTCAAAGTAGGGGGGTAAGTGAATGTTGTGTGTTGCGCGCACCAGATTTTATTGTTTTTAATTACGAAGATATTTGTCATTCCTATTAAGAACAGCTGAGAGAAAATCGTTACCTTTATTTCCGAAATTGTGGTCATTACTAGTGTTGCCCAAATGCGAGACCGAGACGAGTCTTGGTCTTGCAAACTTCCTCTTAGTTATGGTCTTGGTCTTGCGCAAGACTCTAGCAACAGTCTTGCAGTTACTTATTAGCTTATCACTATAGAGATATTACTGAATTTTTTTAGATAGCAGAAAATCCTAACTAAGCCCGAATGAAAAATTAGAGGAGTTGAATGGAAAAGTATATTAGTTATATCAGTTATTAACATACAGTAACTAAGATTGTCAAGTATTAGTAACTTTTTTTGAATTAATTTTTATTAAAATAGTTTATTTTTTTACCAGTCCTGGTCTTGGTCTTGCTACAGTTAAGCGGCCGTGGTATTGGTCTCGCAAAGTACAAGACCAAGACCAATTTTGGGCAACACTAGTCATTACGCAATGCTTGGAAAGCATTGACTCAGATTCAACCGACCCTCCACAAGAATATAATTACCTAATAAGAAGATGATTACCTAATCTAAAAAATACATAAATAAATAATATTTAATTCAGGGAAAATGAATTTTTGATTAAGACATGAATATTTAAAGATGTTTTGATTTTTATAAAATAAAATATAAAATAATAAATATAGCAGAGAGCACTTGTATATAAATGAGAAGGAAGGTCTTGTTTTTCACGCTGAGAAAACCTGAGAGGAAATCGTTATCTTCATCTCGGAGTCTGTGGAAATTACGTAATGCCTGGGGAAGCATCGATTTTGATTTTCCAACCTCCATGAGGTTATGAAGTCTCTACCTTTATCGTATGGCGGAGTCGAGAGAGAGGAGGGAGGAGAAAGAATATGCACGTTGAAAAATAATTAACTCTCTGTTTTTGGCATTAATAACTTCCAATTAAACAACAATTGATTTATTTGTTGTATTTCCAAGTATACATGTTTCGGGATATTTACTCCCATCTTCAGAACTACAATCTCATGTTTCTTTGTTGATTCACGGCTTAAATCTATTGTGCTCCATTATCAGGTTCTAAATTCATGTTATAACAAATTAAAGTATATAATATCCAGAGCATCATCATGCTTTTAGACCAATTATTGGGTGTCTGCCATGGTGAATACAATTGACCTTTTGAATTTAGAACCTACCAATGGAGCACATTAGATTTAAGCCATGAATCAACAAAGAAACATGAGATTGTAGTTCTGAAAATGGGAGTAAATATGCCAAAACATGTATACTTGGAAATACAACAAATAAATCAATTGTTGTTTAATTGGAAATTATTGCCAAAAACAGAGAATAACATACAACTTCCAAGCAAAAAGAAAAATAATTAACACAATACGAAACCGAAAATCTCAATTTGATTAATAATACTTGCATTCCTTTCATAAAGCAAAATTTAAATTTAAAATAATGAGTATTAATCCGTGGTACAGGCCCCTTTATATCAAATTATTAACATCTGGCTGAAATGTAGTTAACTTCATCTCATCGTAACCTACATTTCTTTTATTTATGAAAATTCTCGGAATTGGAGCGTTTACAATCTAGAGGTCGCCAAACTTTGCCTATTTAATTAGGTACTAAAAAACTCATAATCGTAAGATAACTTGACCACAAAGTCGAGAAAAATATTGAGCCGTTTGGCGTGACCTACACCCTCAAATTGTCAAAATAACGAGGTTATATAGGACGAACTGCTTAATATTTTTGAAGGCCACCTTTTTTTCCGTTTTTTTGCTTAGATTATCTTACGATCCATGTAGAAAGCAAATGTGTATTTACGAGTTTTTAGAACGTAATTAAATAGACAAAATTTGCCCCCCTCCAGATTGAAACCACACCAATTTCAAGACTTTTCAAACTATTTCCGATGTTTTAGGCGGATGTTAATAATTGATAAAAAGCGATCTACCACAGACTATAATAATGTGCTTCATTAAAAAGGCTTATTTGGCCATTATCTTTAATAAAATTGGGCATCAAGAGAAAAATGGAGATATAATAAGTACTTCCTAGTGCCAGAAAATCGTTTTGACTAAATTAAAAAAAATTATGGAAAAGATTGCAAAAATAATAAATTTGTTGAGAAAAATGAAAAAAGAACTGACAAATATACACAACAGCTAAAGATTAATTTTTTCTATAAATCCTCATTTGCTTTTCACTTTAATCGTAAGATAACTTGACTACAAAGTCGAGAAAAATATTGAGCCGTTTAGTGTCGTGGCCTACACCCCCAAATTGTCAAAATAACGATGGTATATAGCCCAAACTATTCAACATTTTTGAAGGCCACCTTTTTTCTAGATTTTTTGCTCAATTTATAAGTGGAAATAAATGGGTATTTACGGGTTTTCAGTACCTGATTAAATAGACAAAGTTTGCCGACCTGCATATTAAAAACATCCCAATTCCAAGACTTTTCGTAAATAAAATAGTTTTAGGTTACAATGAGATGAAACTATGTATGAAGCTTCAGTTGGATGTTAATAATTGATAAAACGGTGTCTGTACCACGGACTGTAATAATGTGTTTCATTAAAAAGGCTTATTTGGCCATTATCTTTAATAAAATTGGACATCAAGATAAAAATGGAGATATAATAAGTACGTCCTTCCTAGTGACTGAAAATCGTTTTGACAAGATTTAGAAAAATATAAGTCAACTACTTAAAAAAATTATGGAAAAGGTTGCAAAAATAATAAATTTAATCGTAAGATAACCACAAAGTCGAGAAAAATATTAAGCCTATTGGCGTGACCTACACCCCCAAATTGTCAAAATAACGATGTTACATAGCCCAAACTACTCAACATTTTTGAAGGCCACCTTTTTTCTAGATTTTTTGCTCAATTTATAAGTGGAAAGAAAATCGGTATTTACGGGTTTTCAGTACCTGATTAAATAGACAAAGTTTGCCGACCTGCATATTAAAAACGTCCCAATTTCAAGAATTTTCGTAAATAAAATAGTTTTAGGTTACGATAAGATGAAACTATGTATGAAATTTCAGGCGGATGTTAATAATTTGATAAAAAGGGGACTGTACCACGGACTATATATTTCACTTCTTTATTCACACAAGTACAATTAAATAGTATTTTAAACAATGGCTTTGGCATGATTCGGTGGATCTTTAATACTTTTTTCGAACTTAGAAAAAAAATTTAAAGTTTACATTTAGTAAGAAGTACAATGAAATAGTCGGTTTACTGACTTTAACGAAAAAGTTGCTGTAACATCTGAAGCATATGCAAACCTTAAATACGCAATTTCAGTTTCCTAAGAGGTCTGTATCAAAGAATATATGACACATCTCTTAGCTAAATAAGAATATAAATATGTTCCTGTTTGTTACATAACATATTTTTACTAAATTCCACCATTTTAAATGTTTAATTCTGTTTTAAACGAATCCTTGTATTTCTCATTTGTCTGCTTCAACTTGAAATCAAGAATCCAATTTCGTTCAACAATGGCCAATTCAGTGTGCTGTAGGGAGTTCTCTTCTTTGAAGTCGGCCATTGACACCTGCGGAATAACCAATGAACAATCTCTCAAGGTTTGTTTTTCTTGGAAGTTGCACAGCCTTCGAGGCGTGCTATTTTATTCAATCCACGGAAAGTTCTATCCTTTGGAGATTTCCTTTCCTATCGACTTAATTTTGGAAGAAATGACATTTCTCTTCTGATTAGTCAGTGATCGATTACTTCCTTTTCAAATTGGCGAACTTAAACATTTTTTATTTTTTTTATTGAGAAAAAAATACATTTTGCCTCAATTAAGGGCATTGAGTATTTATGATGAATGAAGTACAATCATACCATATATACAATAAAAGAACAACAAGATTATAAGAAAATAAAACTTGGAGTAACAGAATAAATCAAACATGATACAACATTAGATAAAAACTAAAATAAAAAAAAAATAATAATAAATAAAAACACATTCAAACTTATTTACAATATTTACAGTCAGCCGAGGGAGCTCCGATTCGGGCCTTTTCCCCCACGTGTGGAGGACAAGGCAAGACTACAAGATATCCCAGCGCTTCTCTCTCAGCCGCATCACTAGGATGGGAATCCAGTGGAGACTGAGAGAGGGCACTAAAGCCACATACGCTCATGACTTGAGTGGAGAAGCTGGCCATTGCCAGGATTCCAATGACGTTTTTACAAAAGATCTCGAGGCCACTGCCGCTTCAACCTTCGAGGAGGATTGTAGGGATGACTGGAACTGGATAAGGATTGTGCTAATGGATTAGGATGATAGGTTAGGTTCTGATGAAAATTTGAAAATCGGGATGTAATAACGTCAAGGACAAAAGGGATGTTAAGGTCATGATGTAAGGTTTTGTTCGTAACATAATAAGGAGCATTGACTATTATACGGAGGATTTTAGACTGGAAGGATTGGATGCGTTTGATCGAACTTAAACAAGCACGTTAAACAAAAAACAATCGACAGAAAAACAAGTAACTATACTGAATAGCATATGTATGATTATAAATAAAAACATATGGGGCGCAATATGTCTTAGCAAATAAGAACTTCTAGTTCAGTTGACGCTATTATTTAAGTAGTTCGTGCATAGAAACAAAAGTTCTAGTCATATACTTCTTGTTGAATCATAATTAAACTGATCTTTATTTTCATAATGGAGTATTTCTAACTAATTAATTACGAGATGTTATTACTGATTTCGTAACGACTAAAAGAGAAGTTTCACAGTGGGGTGGTGGATTCTTATCCTATGTATTATTTCTAAAATGTCTTTTTTTGTCGGTACGCCACAACTTCGTTAACTCTTCATCAAATCAAATGATTGACCACTAATTTTGAAGATATTCTTCTCCTTCACATGCGAAAAAAAATTGTATCATTGTATAATTAAGAGGTATTTAATATCATTGAGCTCTTATCCCCATTGATGTCACTTTAGAGAGCTTGAATGCCTAATGTTCATATACGTTTTCCTTTAATATGGTTTATTTAAAAAAAAAAGTAACTCATTTATTGACATTAAGAGAGAGAATCACTTTATTATCATAAAAGGGTGCTGCCCAATTACATTGGGTTGCTTTAAACACAGCATACTTATTAATCGCTACAGACAATTTTTCAAAACTAATATACAATTATATAGTATTAACAACATGTATGAGCATAATATAAATTTTTTTTTTTTATCTATATATATTTTTTTATCATAATTTTTTTTCTTATTTTTTTATTTATTTATTTTATTTTTACTATTTCTTTCATTCATTTATTAGCATTATACATCCCTTCCTGTTCCTTCTCTCACTCTATACATTTTTCTCGTTCCCTAGATTTTCTCCTCTCTTTTCCTAACCTAATTCATAACATGCATACAAATACATAAAGTGCAGTCGACGTGGTCAATAAATAATGTAAAAATACTGTAAAACACGCATGCACAATCTCCCCCCCCCCCATGAACAAACTCTCTATCCATGCACATGGTGATGGATAATTCCCAGGGAGTCAAGGATTATATTCTCCGCCAACCTTGCCACGTCCTTTATGTCGACACCAAGGCCCTCCATTTAGGGCCCTCATTAAAAAATGGCTAAATATGAAGTTTGAAAGAATATGATGATTGGAAACTGGATAAAAAACGAAAAATGCTTATCCAGGCCAAAATGAATCTCCGGAAATAATAGTCAGAAGGTATACATCAGTGTTTAAGCGGAGAATTTTAGAAAAAATAATATCAAATAAATAAAGTTGTAGAAGATAACGGACAGAGGCGAAAAAAAATATGAATAATAATAATTTCAGAAAATTAACATTATTTAACGTAAATTACACGTTTCCAAGGAAATTAAATTGATTGAAGAGAAGGAAGGTTGAGGTGATCAGTCAAAATAAAAAATAGCAAAAATTAATAATTTATTTTTGCTATTTTTTATTTTGACTGGTCACCCCAACCATCTTTCTCTTCAATTATTCATTACAGTTAACCATCAAGCCACAATTCGAAATTAAATTAAATTTACTAACTAAATGCAAACTTTTAAAATATTTTCAAGTCTGAAAAAAGTATTTATAATCCACCGAATCAAGCCATTGTTTAAAATAATATTTTATTGTACTTGTGTGAGAGAAGAAGTGTAATATAAAAATATTTCATGGATATGTTCATAACCTTAAATACATTTTCTGTAGTTCAATAACTCCAAATATATTATATTTAAATAATTAGGTATCTATCGGACGTTTATTCCAAAAACTAACCTATTAGAAAATTAAATTAGTGAATAATTTGATGAGTTTTCTCTCTGTTAAATCTCAATATTATCCCCTCACAATCAGTTCGACAATTTTTGACCTATCCATGGCAGGCAACGAAAATCTCGTAATTTCATTTTATTAAACTTTACAATGGAAAATCACAGTTTAATAACTAATAGTTCTACGATCCATAATAATTTATAGGTTAAATATTCAGTTACACTTTCAAATCTCTCTAGGCATATATAAGCCTTCTAGTTGCATAATTTATACCTTTATTCACAGTTCTATACTTCAACATTGCAATCATTTACTCTGGAATCAACTTAATCAATGTTTGTATAGATATAACTTTTCCAACTAGAAATGTCACTAAAATGACATTATTAAAAAATATTGAAATTGGAGTTAGTCATTCTGTTAACTTAAAGGCTCAGAGACTGAAGTTGTGTGGTTTATAAAAGCAGACGGAGTAACTAGATTTTTATTGCCTGACGTCGGTATAATAAATAGACTTTTAGTAATGGTCTTAATGATTTGTTATCTGTAAGCTAAAAGCTTTAGATCAGTTTAAAATGCTCTTGAAAAATTGTATAATAGCTCAACATTGCCACAAAATAATTTCTATTTAAAGTAGAGTGGTAAGTGACAGTTGTGTGTTGCGCGCACCATAGTAGCCAGGGCCCAAAAATCGACCTAATCGCAGGCGAAGGTTTGATTGTAAATTACGAAAATGTATGTTATTCTGAGTAAAAAGAACCTTGTCTGGCGTTTCAGAGCCGCTACTTCCAAAAATGGCGGCTGATTTAAAGAATAATGAGGCCAATAATTTGAGGATCGAAACGGGAAATCCATTGCGAAAAATGTGAGAAAAGTTTTTATTTTTTTAACTTGTATATATGGATTTAGACATGTAAAAAACGAAATTGCTAACGTGAGCCACCAAGGGAAAACATTTGACAGCCAAAAAAGGCAGGTTTTGGAGTAAAATCTAGTTACTCCATCTACTTTTATAAACCACACAACTTCAGTCTCTGAGCCTTTCAGTTAACAAAATGACTAACTCCAATTTCAACATTTTTTAGTAATATTATTTCAGTGACATTTCTAGTTGGAAAAGTTATATCTATACAGAGAGTGTGTAAGATGATTCGAGAGTAGGTGATTGCAATGTTGAAGTATAGAACTGTGAATAAAGGTATCAATTTTGCGACTAGAAACATCACTAAAATTAATAATAAAGAATGTTGAAATTGGAATCATTGTGTCAACCGAAAGGCTTATCTATGTCCACAGAGGTTTGAATGTATATCTGACTATTTAACCTATAAATGATTATCGATTGTAGGACTATTAGTTATTAAACTGTTATTTTCCATTGTAAAGTTTAATAAAATGAAATTACGAGATTTTCATTGCCTGCCATGGATAAGTCAAAAGTTGTCACACTAATTGTGAGGGGATAATATCGAGATTTCACAAAGGAAAAACTCATCAAATTATTCACTAATTTAATTTTCTAATAGGTTACTTCATGAGTTTTTGGAATAAACGTCCGATAGATACCTAATTATTTAAATATAATGTATTTGGACGCAGTAGAGGAAAAATTTGATGCTCTACAACTTTGATTCTATTGGTTTTTCCTCTTAGGGAACTCATTTCCAAGTTTCAGGGCCATTTATAGTAATTTGATTTGATTTAATAGTAGAAATCAGCGTTGGTTGACTGTGGTTTTATACCTTATCGCATAACCAAATTTTAAAGTTTAATAAACTCGTTTGACGCAAAATTTAACGATCTTTAATTTATTAAAGAATACTTTTTTCGCTTTGATGCATCTTTTAGGAGTTATAGGGAAAAAAAACCCAAAGACAGATTTTCTACCAAATTTGTCAAAAATTGAGACAAATTACTATAAATGGCCCTGTAACTTGGAAATGAGTTCTCTAAGAGGAAAAACCAATAGAATCAAAGTTGTAGAGCATCAAATTCTACTGAGTACCAACTAGTATTTAATGTAGATTACTTGCTGCTAACAAAATCACTTCTCATTAACTTACGAGTACGTGGTACACCAGAGCCAAGTGATCCAACAGTTTGTTCAACAATTGTTCTGTTCAATTGGCTATAATTCGATGTATATATAAGGATAGGGCAAGATCAGTACACAGTCATGCCTTACAATGGTGTACGAACTCTTTGGCATGAAACCTAGGATTCTCTCTGGGGCAAAGGTATTCTTAGCCAAAAATAAAATAGGCAACCTTCAAACCGCATCTGGGAAGTGGACGTGCATAAGTTTGATCTATTACCGTCAGCGGCTCTATTTAGCAATCATTGACATGTTTAAAAATAGGCTTAAATGAATTTTATTTCATATATGGTATATTAGCGAAGTTGTAAGCTTATTTTCGTGAAGTGAAAATCGAACATATAAAAAGTTACATTTTTTTTTTGGCTGTTGATATAATTGTTTAAAATAATTTCGATAAGATTTAGTGAACCTGAGAATTGATTTAAGCTAAATAGGATTTGACTGAAAACTTGATAAAAATTTTCATTTGCCTCTCTACTTTGAATAGAAATTATTTTCTGACAATACTGAGCTGTTATACAATTTTTGAAGGACATTTTAAACGGAGATAAAGCTTAAAGCTTAAGGATAAAAAAATCATTAAGACATTTTACAAAGGGAAAATTCAACAAATTATTCATTAATTTAATTTTCTAAAAGGTTGTCTGATGATTTTTTGGAATAAACGGACAATAGACGCCTAATCATTTGAATATAATATCATATCTAGAGTTATTAATTTACAGTAAATATATTTAAGGTTATAAATATATCCATGATATATTTTCATATTTCACTTCTTCTTACACACAAGTACAATGAAATAGTATTTTAAAGAATCGGTGTATTCTCTACGTTACCTTCTAAAACTTTCTATATTTGATATTATTTTTTCTAAAATTCTCCGCTTTCCAACGATATATTATACACTATGCCTTCTATTATTTTCGGAGATTTGTTTTCGACCTGAATAGGCATTTTTAATTTTTTTCTCCAGAATTTTTCAATTATCACATTCTTTCAAACTTTATAAGTACTGTCAATAAAGGAGATTTAACTGTTTAAAATAAACCATATTAAAGGTACTTTAGAGGAAGAGGATAGTTTTCTTAAATTATGATTTATATACTTTTTTTTCACTCTCCGTTACCTTCTAAAACTTTATTTATTTGGTATTATTTTTTCTGAAATTCTCCGCTTTCCAACGATATATTATACGCATACCTTCTGACTTATTTCCGGAGATTCAATTTAATCCTGGAAAAGCATTTTTTTTTTCTCCTTCATTCAATTATCGAATTCTTTCAAAAGTTATATTCAGCCATTTTTTATATTTATTGTCAATGATTTCAATTTACTGCCAATTTTTTAAAATAATCCATATAAAAGGTACTTTAGAGGAAGACGTATATTGGGTATTTAAGCCCTGTAAAGTGAAATCAACGGATATAAGACCTCAATGATATTAAACGCCACTTAATTATACAATTATATACCGAGTTTAATCAAAATCGTTAGAGCCGTTTTTGCGAAGATTGTAAAAATGTGTTTCACTGTTGATATAAGTGGAAAAAGTTGCTGTGTCATCCAAACTATATATCTATCTTAAATACGTAATATCAGTTTCGTACGACTTTTCGTTTTTTATCTAGACTGTTCACTAACACAAAGACCATTTTTCGGGACTTGGTTATTTGGACTCAGGGTACCCTAAAATGCGTATTTTCGTGGAAAACTCAGATTCAAAAATTTTCACGATCGCAATACTTACCCTTGCTGTATACTACATACATACGTAAGTGAAAGTAATATATAGTTTATTTATTTATTTAATGGAAAATGGAAAACAAGGATAGATAAAGATAGAGAAGTGAGAGAAAGGGAAAGTTAATGTTAAAAAAAAAAAGAAAAAAAGAAAGGATATAAAAAAAAAAAAAAATAATATATTGTATACTATGCTCATACATATTGTTAATCCTATATAATTATATATTATTTTAAAAATTGTCTGTAGTGATTAATAAGTATGCTGTGCTTTTAGCAACCCAATGTAATTGGGCAGTACAATTTTATGATAATAAAGTGATTCTCTCTTTACATATACCATTTTTTCTATTGTCAATAAATTACCAAAGGTTGATTTAATGTCTTCAGTAATATATTTCTCTAGGTGATTTTCCCTCAAATCTTTATACATGGGGCATTCTATTAAAAAATGGTATAACTTTTCTAGCTTTTTTCTAAACAATTCCAGCTAAATTTTCCTTGTAGTGTGATCTTTTCGATAGCTGGAGAATCTGAAGTTAGAAATTATTTTCTGGAGATGGGCAGCTCAGGGAGCTCGGTCGAAACTGATATTCTTTTAATTTTTCCTTTGTTTTTCTCCTCTTATTTATTTTTTCAATATTCGTCGGGGAGGTATTAAGAATATTTTATTTATTGTGTGTAATACAGCCGCTCTGACAGACCTAAATTAATTTAAACCTAAATTCGCAACGCCAAAATAACTTGCGCCTTGTACAAAAGCAACCTGTCAGGACATGAAAACAATGCGGGTGCCCCTTACCCTGTATGTAACATTATGAATTTAATTGAGTCACTAGGGCAAAGTTCAAATATCTTTCTCTCTTTGTATTGATTTAGTTTTATTTAATTTAGGTCGCATCGTATCACTGTTAGTTAATTCGTTAAATTAGTTAATTCATGATTGACTATATTCAAAAATTTTTAGTCTAAGAAGATAGTAATCATACGAAACGCATAGGGTTGCCGGGTTGCCGAGCGGAGTAACGCGTATGCTAAACGAGTGTTGACCCTTGGCTCGAGAAAAACACGTATAACCGAAAGGCTAGGAACAAAAAAAAAGTCAAGAAGATATTCCTAAACAAACAGCAATTTTTGTTATTGATTAAATTATAAGAGGAATAATAATGCTTGGTTTAACACGCCTGTGAGTAATTATATATGATATGGGAAGGAGTTAATCAGGGGGTGTGGTCAAATAAATACTAAATTAAAATATAGTAATTATTTAATTTTTGCCGACGTTTCGACCCACTTTGCAGGTCGTCTCCAGGGCTACAAAAGATACAAAACATGTTGAAAAATAAAAAATAAATATAAACAGATATAAAATAAGAAGAAGTTATCAGATACAGAAATAAAAAGATGATATGAGAGATATAGTGGGTGACAATGTAGTTTAAATATTAAGTATTATGTATGTAGAAGATACAAACAAAAACAATAAATAAGTATGAATAAAAATAAAAATAAAGGAGAATGTAGCATGTAAGTTAAAAGTAAACAGATTGTGATAAAAGATAAGGAATAAGTGTATAAGAAACTAATAGAGATTACATTAGATAACTGTGCGTTAACATATAAAGAAAATGAATGTTAACGAATAAATAGATTGAAAATTGAATAAGTATTGTTATAGTAGAGTTAAAATAAGAATAAGATAACATAATAATAAGATATCAGTGGATAACAAGCTAGTGGAGGTTACATTTGATTTTAGGTAAATAGATAACGGGACTCAAGGTTAAGAAGTAAAGAAATTGAAAGATTAATAGGGTAACATTAGTGTAATATCGTTAGGATAGATTATTAAGTATAAATATATATATATATATATATATATATATATATATATATATATATATATATATATATATATATATATATATATCATATGGATGGAGAAGGCTTGCTAAGGCTATCAAAGATTAATAACAACCTCTGGGTAGACAGACAGATATGGAACCAAATTTGCTCTTTGATGACTATAATTTTTTAACCTCCAATAAAAATACAACCTTCGGTGGTGAAGAAACAATATGCTCATAGATATGTTAATTACATTTAGATCCACGATAATATTTAGTTTGAGTTTTTATTTCAGAGTGGATAAAATATTTCATCCACAAAAAAGATAATCATCATCATATGTGGCACGACATCCCGTTACCGAGACTGGGCCTCCTCCAAGAGCCTCCGCCAGTTGGCTCTGTCTTCTGCTGCAGCTCTCCAGTTCCGTACACCATCAGGGTTCTCGCATCATAAGCCACGTTGTCCAATCACCTCGTCCTCGGCCTTTCTACCCGTCTTGCGAGGTGCAGCTCCTCCATCATTATTTTCTTGGGTATCTCAACGGTGCTCATTCTGGCCACATGCCCTGCCCACCTTAATCTGGCCAGTTTAATATACGTGACTACGTCGATGTCTGTATAAAAAGAACTGAGCTCCCTATTTTTTCTTTTCCTCCAGACATCACCCTCCTTTACTGGACTATAAATCCTTCTGAGGACTCCTCGCTCAAACACACTCAGCTTCATCTCATCGTTTTTGGTCATCGTCCAAGCCTCTGAGCCATATGTCAAAACAGGCCGTACAAGGGTCTTGTATATGATCAGCTTGGTCTTCTTTGAGAGATACCTACTTCTTAAGTGTCGGCCAAGTCCAAAGACACATCTATTGGCAAAAAGATAATATCCCAAATTATCCAAAAAACTGTTAATTATGACAACTAATTTTCAAAAGTCTTGTTCTAATCCATCGTTCACCTGGCTTAGATTCTCTTCCTCAAAAGAATCTAGGAAATTCCCCTTTAAACTGATATTTAGCAACAGTACTGACTAGCGCATTATTAAGCTGAGCAGAAATTATATCTCTACTAGTAGAGAACTTAGCTTCACAAACTTCATCACATCCATGTTTTGATTAAGCCCCTCGAACTTCTTGTTGGTATCTTTTCGCCAATCCTTCTCAGTATTCTCCTTTCAAGTTTATGAGAGCCAATCTAGTCTAGTTCCGTTGTGGAATAAGTTTCTGTTCCATAGGCAAGAACATGGTGGGTGAGGGTTTGGTATAGCTTCAGTTTAATCTAATAATATAATAATACCTGATTCAATGAATACCATAACTATATCGCCAGCTTATTGTAAAATATCAGGTGTGCGCAACACCCAACTTTCATTTACCGCTATACTTTGTATAGAAATTATTTTCTGGCAATGTTGCACTATTTTAAAAAATTTGAAGTGCATTTCCAACCGAGATAAAGCTTAAAGCCTATAGCTACCAAATCATTAATACCATTAAAATAACAAAAATCCTATTTATTATATCAAAGGTTGATTATGAATTGTACGATCCGTTGATTATGATCCGTTGATTGTACGACTAACAGTTATTAAACTGTTATTTTGCAAAGTTTACTAAAATGAAATTACGAAATTTGCATTGCCTGTCATAGATAGATCAAAAGTTCTCAGGAGGGGAGAGAGGATGAACGAGTAGGCTGAAGCGTGTGCACAGCACCATGCGTTGCCCGGCAACCAGATAACCAAGATTTGAGATAATCAGATAATTACGGGTTCATATCTCGGTGCCCGGTGGGAATTTAACTCGGCATATTTCCCCCGCCCTCTCCTCCGGCCCGGGAAACAAATTCAAGTAGCCTAAAAGGCAAGGAAGAGAAAAATGGTCAAAAGTTGTCACACTAATTATAACAGGATACTGTTAGGATATCATAAAAAGGAAAATTCATCAAATTATTCACTAATTTAATTTTCTAAAAAGTTAAATGATCATTTTTCGGAATAAACGGACGATAGGTACATAATTATTTAAATATAATATCAGATCTAGAGTTATTAAACTACAGTAAGTGTATTTAAGATTATAAACATATCCATGAAATATTTTTATATTTCACTTCTTCTTTCACACGAGTACAATTAAATATTATTTTAATGACATTTGCATGATTCGGTGGATCTTATATACTTTTTTCAAACTTAGGAAAAAATTTAAAAGTTTACATTTAGTAAGAAGTACAATGAAATAGTAAGTTTACCGATTTTGACGAAAAAGTTGGTGTAACATCTGAAGCAAACCTTAAATACGCAATTTCAGTTTCAAATGTCTTTTCATTTTTGAGCTACTGTTCACACACACACACACACAGACCATTTTGTGAGAATTAGTTATTTGGATTTAGGAAACCTCACAAAGTGTATTTCAGTTGAAATCTGGGATTCGAAAATATTTTCACGATCGCAATACTTTAACTTACTATAAATTTCATGTATAGGTAAGTGAAAGTAAAAATCACTAATTACAGTATTCATATAACTGAACTTTTAAGTCCATATTTGTTGATTTAGATAGTATTAATCGATGAAAGAATAACATAAACCCTATTAAAAGGCAAATGTATTTACACTAACTTCACTATTTATGATTTCACAAACGGAAAAATAATCAATAAACAGACGATCTATTCGTGCTTCTTATGTTCGTGTTGGAAGATGTCTGTCACGTCTTAATGCCTTCGTTAAGACCACGATCCGTAAACGTCAGACTTTGTTTTTCCTTCAGTTAATTAACAGTTTCTTTCATAATTTACATTTATCTACCTTTTTTTTTACTTCAGACAATAAAAGATTGGTAATTACTTCAAATAAAAAAATGTCTGCCAAGTATAGCAGTAAGGTCAGTATAGCTTCCTCATCATTTTCATTTCCTAAAAATATATCTATATTTCAAGGTCTAAATTTTTTCGTATGAGAATAAAATCTCTGAAAGAAGCCGTTTTCGGAAAATTCAGTAATCCCTTAACATATACGGGTTTGATATTCACGAGTTTTGTTTATCAGCAAATGTTCCTCATTTTCAGATTGCATATTTGATGATTCGTAGTTTATAATTCCAGTGCATACTGGATATGCAAATAGCTACTGTTAGTGCAAAAGGTCGTATGTAAAAATTAAATTTTTTACAGAAGAGCATAAAAAATAATTATTTCTTTATGATTTATTAGTATAATTTTATAATGATGTAGAGATGGTTGACCGTGATATAATATGAGAAGGAGTTGGTCAGGGGGTGCGGTCATTCCAGGAGGTGCTATTTTCCATAGTAGTAGACTAATTATATCAATGGTAGACTACATATTGTCAAAAATAGAATACAAATTTAAAACTTTTACCTAACACCTTTTACAGTAGTGATATATACTTAATAGACATGTTTTCACTCGTAAAATGGATGGAACGAAAAATCCATAGGAAAAAATAAACTTATTGTTCGTTCGGAGTTAACGAGACCAATACTTTTCTTCAGTCAGAACAAAACTAATTATGCTGGAATATAAAAATATGTGTGAAGTTCACACATCTTTGATATTTAAGGAGATTATCGACACCATGACGAACTGGTTAAACTTCAATGGAAATAACCACAATCACAAATAAGGCTTTTTTTTTTTACCAACTCAGAGTAACAATTAGTTTAAATTAATGGAAAATCACACGAAATCTAAGTGTCATGCCAGTAACGTTTGGAATCGACCAAACAATATAGAATAAATTAATTTTTTGAATAAAACCTAAAACTTTATAGCCTCATAAAAATATTGTATTAACCTAACTCCCCATATGATAAATACTTTCCACATTTCACAGCCATTATATTGTTAACAATTATTTTTAAAAATTTTAATTATTAAATGGAACTGAATGAAATTAATATTAGGTAATTTCTATACTATTCTGCAAATTTCCTCCAAGTTTGGGTCAAATCGAATGAATCGTTTTCAAACTATAGGCGTGTCAAATAATACTGATCTGAAAGAGGAAGAATTTTTTTGAAAATAGTGGATAGAATTTGATAAAATCGATACATTCTCGATTATCTGTTTACCAATCCCTAACTTCACTCCAAATTGCAGCCGAATCAAACGTGCGGTTTTATAGGCGAGTTATAGACGTATCGAGGAAAATACATTTGCGCATATATAAGAGAAAGTAGAGGACATAATTGAATAAAATTGACACTACATTATTTTTTTTATACCTGGGATACCTACCTTTTTTCCAACTTTAAGCCAAATTGAACGAGCCGTTTCTGAAATGCTGGTATATCCAAGAAAATACATTTACGCGTGCGCAAGCGAAATTGCTGGATGGATTTTGATAAAATTGATATGGGACCATCTAGACGCCAGATCACACAATTTCTGAAAATTTCATGAAAATCGGATAAACGGTAGTAGATGATATGCCCGTTACATCGATTTGACTACAGACAGACATCGAACCATATTTGATCCTTGATGTCCGAAACATAAAACGCGAGTGATTTTTTTCGGTTCTGAGCACAAAATTTTTTTAGCCTCTCGCACGAATACAAAGCTTCCCCTACCTTCGATAGTGAGGAAGCAAAAAAAAATGGAAAATGAGAGGAAAAGTTTTGAAAATTCGACATTCAAAACCTGTACAATGAGATTAATAACCATTTTTTATTGAAAACCCCTTAATTGTTTTACTTAATCTTCAAAGGTCGTTTTATTTAACATTAATGAAACAAGTTTAATCAAAATCGTTTTAACTTTTTTCGAGAACATTGTAAAATCGAATATATAAAGTGCTATTTCCGGTTGATTTTGACAAAACAGTTGCTTTAACCAGGTATATATCTACCTTAAATTATTAAATGAAATTATTTAAATATTGTTTCAGTTGCATAAGACTTTTTATTTTTGAGAATGGCTGTTCACATACACACAACAAAACAGGTACACCAGCCAGTGGCGGCAACTTCGCAAACTTAATTATTTGAAGTCAGCGGGGCTCAAAACTCGTATTTTCGTTGAAAAAACTAACTTGAAATTTTTCACGATGCTATACTATATATTTCAAATATCGATAAATAACATTTAAAAAATCCTTAACATGTCATCTCTTTATTGCATTAATAAATAAATTAAACGAATATTATGTTCCACAAAGTTAACATGTTTTAGGAAATTATATAAGCTCATTTTTATATTATATAAAAAGTTGTGAAAACTGACGATTTGGTTTTTCTTCGATAAGTTCTCCAACAAGTACCTATGGTTTATCATATTTATTATAAAGAATCTTGTTTATATAAAAAGCTACTAAGGATGAAAACCGAAATAAATCAAAAGTTGAAACATTTTATTAAAATTTGACCTATGTATTACTTTAACAAACTATTAAGAGTTAATTTAGTAGTGTTGGTTTTCTTACAAAGTAACGATATTTTGTAGTAGTTAATACTGACCTTAGGATTTAAGTAATGTTTCTTCTATCTAAGTATTGTTCTTCTTTGTACATCGATATTCTAAATTTGTACTAAGCAACCATCAGTAATAAAAAAACTTTAAAATTAATAGACTTCAAATAATAAATCCTTTAATATACTTTTAAACATCAAATCACTACCAACTGTTAAATCGGGTAAACTGTAAGAAACACATGATTGCTAGATTAGTATATTTGAAGAATATTTTACGAGCTCTTAGTTTCTCGTTAAAAGGTTATATTTAATAAAATTATAATTTATTTTTAATCATGAGATCTGTAAATTATAATTATACAGATCTTAAATACTATAATACATAAATTACCATTCGTCAAGGTTCAAAGCTGGGTTGTTGTAATGATAAAATTCATCTCTGATACGCAAAAAATTAATGAAATTTATGCAAAAGAAAGCGAGATATATATATATATATATATATATATATATATATATATATATATTGTGAACCAAAGATGTATTATGTAATGAAATGGCGTGATCCTTTGATGAGAGCTGATGCAAATTTAAATCGTAGTAACCTGAACTTGGGGTAACACTAGCGAGAACCTCACCGTTGTTAATTTGTTGGAGATGAGAGGACAGCTTTCTCTCCCTGATTATTTTCATTATATTTACATTTTTAGATAACTAGGTAATGTGACGTTGCATGTATTCCATTCAAATAATAATTTTGAATATGTTTTTCTACATATTTCATCATATCATATCAATTTTTCTTTTAAACTTTGGTGTTATCAAATATTTAGCCATGTTTATTGCAGAACTGATTTGATTTCTCGAATTAAAGTTTTCTAAACGAAATATATCTTTTTATAATTTTGAATTTAAGTTTGCCTGTTATAATATTCATTTCGCTGCTTTGCTTTGATGGTGGCACAACTTAAAAAAGTCTTATCATCACCATGAAATAAATGTCTTTTATCTATGAAATATTCTGTACAGATCGATGATACAGCTGCTTTCTATTACAAAACAACTATCTTAGAAATCAGTCCAATTTTGAATTTATCCAAACTCAATATTTACTTTTAATTTGTGCCGCTATCGAATCAAATTAGCAATTACTTAGGCAAGATCTGTAACTGTCTTACTACATGTCTGCAGTTGATTTTTTTCTGTTCTAAATAAATAGGTATGAATAAAGTTTTCTTGTGAATTTTTCTATTGTCTTACTTAATATTTACATTAAGTTCAACGTTCAACATAAATTAGGTGTGGTTCACAATCGCTTCGGTCACACTTGTTCTTGGATTACTGAAAACAGTCTTACCCAACCATCCATTTCCCTCTCCGTATTTTTGAAAACTCCAGTGGGGTGTGGGTGCGCTGGAGACATTCACTGCAATCCAACAGAATGGCCTATGTTCATTGGAAATAGGTCTTCATTGCGAATAAATCATTTTTGTGACTTATGAGATCAGTCAACTTTGTATTCTTTTTGATAAACTCAGGTACTTTCGCCATTCCATGAACAAGTATGAAGTGATTTGATGCCTATTCCGTGTGGAACTCTCGTCAACTAGTACCATAATTATTTTTATCTATTTTAAGATACTTAAATTATGATACTTTTTATTTAATCCTTCTGTACTATATCCAGTATATTTTCTGGTATATTTAAATTTTTTATTTCCCCTTTGTTCTATGGTTCATCTAATTTGTTCTTTATTCATATTTTCCTATATTAGGTCAGTACCTATTTTGTCTCGAATTTACTCCGATTCCGTTCTGATTTCTTCTCTGTTAAGTATATTATATGTTACTAATATTTTGAGATGTGTTGATAATAACATTCTGGAAGTAAATTGTGATGATTATCTTTTATTTCCTAACAATCATAATTTCTGCTATTACTTTAACAGTATTATGTGTTAATAGATTTTTATTGGATATTGATACCAGGAACTGCCAGTTTGGTTTGAAAAAATGTTTTTTGTTTTATAGACCATTTATTGAAGAAGATTTTATAAAATCACTTTATGACTTTATGAAAGAATGGAACAGGCAAAATATAAGCAAGTACATTAGCTTCGCTTTCTACAAATATTGTTTCTCCATAACTAAGTTCTGACTCAAAATTTTAAGCGTATTAGAAAAGAAATGTTTTTCCTGTGAACGACTATGTGTTGGCTTGTATAGATTATGTAGAATAGCCATGCACAGGGTGAAAGAACCTAATATTTTTTAAGCCAAGATATTACAAGTTTTCTTTAAAAAGTTCAAACCACATTACAGAACCATGAAGTATTCTGTTGTAATTTTTTAAAATAAATTTTAGGTGTTATTTATTTAATTCACTTGGTCTTGGTTCATCATGCCAATAAAACTGGTATGAATTATTGAAATTTAATGTTAGTGAACCTGCTGGGGATAGCTAATAATTTATGTAGGTATCGAACACCTATTTAGGAATTAATGAAAATTGTCTCATAGTTTATAGAACTACTAAGAAAATATGTAGGAATTTATCAATATTGTTCCATAGTTTATGAAATTTAACAATTTGAATGATTTTTTAAAATTTATTTGTAAAATCAAATTAGTAATTTACGGTTTTACCTAATTTCAGAGTGATGGCGATGATGGAGCTGATGTCCACAAAGCTGTACGAGGCATGCTCGACTCCGAGCTATAATGGTAGCCTCAAACAAAGTTCATCTTCGTTACATCATCAACTGACGCAATACCAGCTGCGGAAAAGGGAGCAAATAGCACAGGCTAAGAGTTTATCGGTACATTCATTTGAATCTGCTTTATATTCATTAAAAGAGACTCCATGGAATATGATTCTGGAGCAGGAAAAGAGGCCTCTTATGGGATTGTCTTGTAATGATTGTTGTCCACGAAGTAGGGTAAGCGCATGTTAGTTGCAATTTTGTGTTATAACTAATGCATAAGAGTTGGATAAGTTAATTTTTTATCAATTATGAATGTGAGGGGTAGAGTTCTAAAACTGGTCAATTCTATTTTGCTATTTTTTTTTTTAATCATCAGCTTATATAGTAATATGATGAGGTAAACAAATTTCTTTTTAAAACAGTTAAATCACATGTTATCAAACGTTTTTGGAAGAATTTACTATACTTCATCATAATCTAGTATCAAAACTGTTAATTAAAAAAAAATAACAGTAATAGTAAAATGGAGTTAGCAGTTAAACTAGATTGTTTATTCACATGGTAGATGAGGTAGGAATTTTTCAGGCAAGTTTTCAATAAATTTTCACAAATTTCTAAACTCTCAGTTGATTGCTGAGGAGTAAGTTCGTGCGGGAACAGTCTGCTGCTCTTTTTCACCTTCCCCAGGGAGAGTAGATGGCGACTAACAGTATCGTTCGATCTTCGACACACTCCCTGGCAAGTTCCCGAGTACTTGTGGACGGATTTGACTCAGCTTCCTGCAGAACCTCATAAATATCCATTAATGGTCGCCTGGAGCCCTTCTTCTTTCCAACGTCATATCTACACTGCTAAATTTTTCAAACCAATGCTGTGCATTGGTTTAGTCAAGGACACCATTCCCTCCATATTTAATAATTTCGCAAGTTGCCTGAGAGGCTGTGAATTTTTTTTTTTTTCAGTAATGCCTTAAAATTCTCATAGAACACTGTCATGTTTCTTCTTTGAAACATGTAATTAATCTGAGGCTTTTTTTGAAGAAATCGAATAGGATTAAACAATCTTAGAGAATGCTCTGAAGGGATTATTAAGTATTGGTAAATATTAAATAGGGTTAAAATATATCAAGTCCTTTGAAATCTTAAATTTGATAAAACGTTCATTTTTGTTCTACACCCTATTATTTTTTAACCCTTACAAATTCTGTTTACTTTATTTAGGTCGACGTTTTTGAATGTTTATCCATTTTCATGACCTAGTGTTTTATTTATGTAATAAATTTATCGTTTTTGGGCAGAAGTGTTACATCTTATTTTGTTTAGAATTTTGAATTTGCATAGAATATTAAACAAAAGTCTAAACATCATGTTGTCATTTTTTTCATATACATTTTAGATTTTATTTATTTGAATGGTGTACTTGGACTTTGTTCATCATGCCAATAAAACTGGCAACAATAATTCAAATTTTATGCTAGTGAAACTGCTGGACACAGCTTATAATTTGTGTTTGCACCGATTTTTATCTCATCATAACCTACAACTATTATATTTACGAAAACTCTTGGAATTGGGGCGTTTTCAATCGGGCGGGGGCAAATTTAATTTTGTCTATTTAATTAGGTACTAAAAAAATGGTAAATACACATTTGCTTTCTACTTGGATCGTAAGATAATTTGATCACAAAGTTGATAAAAAAGGTGGCCTTCAAAAATATTGAGCCGTTTAGCATGACCTTCACCCTCAAATTTTCATAATAACGAGGATATTTAGGACAAATGGTCCAATATTTTTGTAGGCCACCTTTTTTATCGACTTTGTGATCATTTTATCTTACGATTCAAGTAAAAAGCAAATGGGTATTTACGAGTTTTTAATACCTAATTAAATATACAAAGTTTGCTTCCCTCCAGATTGAAAACTCTCCAATTCCAAGAGTTTTTGTAAATAAAATAGTTGTAGGTTACGATGAGATGAAACTATTTACGAAGTTTCAGGTGGATGTTAATAATTCGATAAAAAACACATAACACACAAAGAAACAAAAACAAACAACACAAAAACACGACTATTAAGGAATTTATCAAAACTGTCTCATAGTTGCACAGTTTATGAAAAATAAATAAACCTATTACATTAATAAAATATTATAAAATGAAGTAAAAGGTCATGAAGATGAATGAATAGTTCAAAACATCAACTTAAGTAAAGTTGGGATAAAAAAATATCTTAGAAATGAAAAATAAAACTAGTATTACAATTAATTGTATGCTCTTAAAAAAAAAAAAAAAAAAAAAAAAAAAAAATTGACTGGTTTTGGAATTCCACACCTCATATTTATTGTACTGATTATGAAAAACATTCAAAGGATAACTTCTATATTCAGTTTTAGTAATATATATATTTAAAAAAAAATTGTTATTTTAATTAATATCAATACAACTTATTCCATATGGATCTTATGCATTGTTTTGCTTGCTTTGTATTTGTTTCTTCTTTCACATTTTTCACTTGTTTTGTTAATCTTAGAAACTTTTTAAGTACAGTATGATAATGTATAATTGTTTATCAATTAAGCTTTGGAGTGTCAAGTATTAGGGATCCATTTGTTACCGACGATAACAGTGTGTACAATGGGTCATTAATAGTGTAACAGTAGTTTTTATTTGATTTGATATATCCTATAATTTGCATGGTTTTGTTTTTTACTAATTTTACTAATATGGAAAACACTTAATATTTTGCATACTTCTTGAAAAAAATTAAAACTAAAATAGTGAATACATAATAGTTGACTGTTGTATTATTAAGGAAGGAGGTGGTCCGGGGTGGCAGTCATAAATATACTATATAGTGGCAAAACTATTTTATTAAATTCCAACATTTCGACACGACTTTGCAGGTCTTCTTCAGGGCTAGAACGGAGAAGATACAAAAAGATTTAGAGAATAGTGGAAGTTACATCATATTTAGATAAAAAATTATAAATAATGTGAATAAACTTATTAAAATTATAAACAGTAAGTACATTAAAATATTAACAAGAACAATAAGTTGTATAAACAGATTACTAAGTAACTGGATCCTAAATTAAAGTAAATAGATGGTAACAATTGTTGTAATATAATATATAATATGATATATGCAATTGTGAATATACTCCTACAGATCTACAGGAGAGATTAGAAGAAAAGAAAAAAGGATATAATATGAAATAATGGATATAAAGGGATGTGGCTTTATGTTATCATAAAATCATTGTTATCATCTATTTACTTCAGTTTAGGATCCTGTTATTTAGCTTACATTGTTTATACAACTTATTGTTCTTGTTAATATTTTAGTGTGCTTACTGTTTATCATTTTAATAAGTTTATCCACATTATTTATAATTTTTTATCTAAATATGATTTAACTTCCACAATTCTCTATCTTTTTGTATCTTGTCCGTTCTAGCCCTGAAGAAGACCTGCAAAGTCGTGTCGAAATGTTGGCTTTTAATAAAATAGTTTTGTTTATATATTTAGTCTATTTATGACTGGCACCCCGGACCATCTCCTTCCTTAAAACTAAAATAAGATTATTTCTAGTTTGATAATGGCCTCACAAGTCAATGGCAGAAATCCATAATAACAAATTCACATATTATACCTTCCTAAAACCTAAAGATGTTTATTAAAAACCGCTAATTGTTATAGGAAACTGAGATATTGCAATAAGTCAGGATTTTAAAAGTTTTCAAGACATATCCTATTTGTAAATAACATACAAAATCGTTCTTTAGGAATAAAGTAATGTTAGTGAGCAGGAAAAACATACAAATTAGAAATAAAACTCCTTTTCGGTTTTATTAGGTGTATCATGAACTGTCTGAAGTTATTTTCATATTAGCACCTGTTTAAAAAAATTTAAAAATCTTTTTGTATCTAAACAGAGATTGTTTTTTATATGAACTATTAGATGTTAAAATGGTGTTAGCGAGGTTTAGGAAACATTTTATATAACATCATCTCCCCACAATCTTTCAAATCAGACAGTGGCCTATTTTTTGACGTTTCCAAATTATCGCTATGATAAACTCTTGCAATTCTACTAATACGTAAGCAAGACTTACCAAGAAATTCTTTATTATTACTCTTTACCTACCTTCATATAACTTACATGTAAGTGTTAAATATTTTTGTTTTTGACTTGAACCACTTTTTCATTCAATAGTTCATTTATAATTTTTTCCTGAACTAAATTTATGGCTTAATATCTCTTTAAAGATATTAAACTAACGAGGGTTTCTGAATTTTCATCATCATGTTATCAGTTGGCATAATATATAATATAATAGAAGTTATAATGATGTAGAGATGGTTGACCGTTGATATAATATGAGAAGGAGTTAATCGGGAGGTGCGGTCAAATAAATACTAAATTAAAATATAGTAATTATTTTAAGTTTTGCCTGTTTAGGCAAAAATTAAAATAATTACTATATTTTAATTTAGTATTTATTTGACCGCACCCCCCGATTAACTCCTTCTCATAATAGAAGTTATACATTCACATAACCTAAATATTAATTTTTCCGATCATATTTTATTCAAGTAAGTGGTCATTATTCGGTTATGTTAAATATTTATAAGTGTTAGAGGGGTAAAAAAGCTAATTTCACAAATCATCTTATTTCTCATTTGTATGCATGTGAAAATTGGGTAAACTTAAGGTTTTATTATGAGAAATGTTTGTATAGAGCTATATCTCTTTTATTAAAAAATAAATAAAATAATTTAATTGATAATATCTTTAGTAATTAATACACTTTATATATAATAGAGAATATTAATATTATAAACTTTTGAAACTTATATTATGATTTTAAATTAACGAAGGTATATTTAATAATTATAATTATGATTGATTTTTATTTCTTTTTACTTGAATTAAATTAATATAATTCTTTTAGCATTTTCTAAAACAGTTTTATCCTTTATGAATAGTTGTTAAACTTGTTATAGAACTTGTTATTAATAAGAGACTTAGGATTTTAGATTCCTTGATATAAAATAACTTAATATTTACCTACCATTAAGTACAATATAAAACAGTAATTTAAAGGACTTTAATAGGTTTTAAACTTATTTTGATCACGGAACAGTTTAAATATAGACTAGCTCTGCATTAAAGTTAGATTCCTGGGATGTTCTTTGGTGTGAGGGGTTGGTGTTTATGCCTGGTGATTTGTTAAACTTTCCTATTGATCTATTTATTTATTAATTATTTTTTAATAATATTTTATCTATCATATCATACATTCATTCATATATCATTCCATTAATTTTATGTTTTTTTTTTTTTTAAGTAAATAAGAACTTATATAAGCCATGAAACTTGGTATGTATAATGTTATTTCTTTTGAAGTTGTAATTTAAAAATACTGTTTTCAGGTATAACGTCTGATTTTATCAATGTAAATGTTTCGTTATAGAATTAATAATATATGAATGGATGTGTTCTAATCTTATCAATTTATCAACATATCCTGTTTGACTGCTATTTATTTATTCTGATACTAAGTAATAATTAGTTCATTCATTAAATGTTATTGTATTGAGATATAATTGATAAATTTCACTATCAAGACTGTTGTTTCATATGATAATACTAAATAGAAGTATAGACAATAAATAATTTTTTTTACTATATTCCAATTTAGTTTATTTCAGAATTATTAGAATTAGTTCAACAAAATGAGAAAGTGGTGATTGTAAGTTATCAAGTGTATAATATTAACATTATTCTCCATCTAATAGCCTTTAGGCCTTTAGTACTATATTAATAACAGTATAATTATTCTTATTAATTTTATACTTATTACTATAATTAATGGTTTACAGAAGAATGGAGGAATTGGCAATGAGCATTTCCCAATTGTTGATTTGCTGCGGGTGGAAACATTAGGAAAAATCAGGCGTCGTGGGATTTTAGGTTCCATATTTCCTGTCATCAGGCATTGTTCAACATTTAAGAAATATGAATACCCTTATATTTATGATTCGGTATGTGTTCATTTATCTCTATTATATAACATTATAGCTTTATAAAATATGAAATCAGTTAAATTTATTTACCTTTTTTTTTATTATTAATTTCATGTTTTTAGTATAATGTTGCACTTACAAGGGGAGAGAGAATACAGATTGTGGGTGCACAAAAAAAGAAAGAAATTGATTTATAAAAATAAATAACATTTATTTTGTTAGAAATTATATAAAATATTTTTTTCTCGGCTCCTAGGGCCCATTGGAATGAACGCCAGAATATGTGTAATATTTTTCAATGTAGTATCACCAAAAAAAAAAAAAATTGGTTGAAATCAGTGACACACAGACTGTATCCTCATATTAGTGTCAATGAAAGGTTGATAAATATTAAAATGTGCAACAAACAAAAATTTATTTTAGTTAAAAACTGATATTAAATACTACATATGATCCAGATAGATGCCATCCAGTTTTTAAATAAAAAATTGTTAATTAATTTTTTATACAATTTATAGGTATTGAAGGATGAGAGTGTTCAACAGATGGTTGAAAATACTGCATCCGAAGAAGCATTCGAAAATGGAATCACAGATCCAGATGGCATTGAAAAGTTTGTTGAAAGACAGACGAAACGCGCTGCTGCAATACTTACTCATATGCATTCAAAATTATCTGATCTTGTTCTAAGGTAATTATTATTTAAATTTATATTTATTAAATTTTGTATTGTAATTGCAAATAAAATTGCCAGTTGTTTTGAAAAAAACAATAATTGTAATTTTTTAAGAAAGCGCTATATAAACTGGTGGTCAAAAAAACCAGTGCACCTTCAATTGTACATAGAAACCGCATATTTAAGATAGTTACAATCCTAAAGTAATAACAGGTACCTGACAGGTCAAACGGGATTACCATGCAATGATCCTTTTGAAAAAAAACTCATGATTATTTCTAGGATTAACGATAAAAGTGTTACAATAAAATGTGTGCTTATACGATAACCAATAAAATATCAGTTTGCCCCTAGTTTCCTGTTCAGTCGTATTAGTTTTGCTTTTCTGTCGTTTTTTTTTTTCTTGAAAGACAATGTTTCGTTTACATCCAACATTTTAAGAGTGTAAAATGGTTTTGGATCCTGTGGCAATCGCACAGATAACTAAGTTAATTGAAAATTTTCTAGGATTAACGATAAAAGTGTTACAATAAAATGTGTGGTTATACGATAAACAATAAAATATCAGTTTGTCCCTAGTTTCCTGTTCAGTCGTATTAGTTTTGCTTTTCTGTCGTTTTTTTTTTTCTTGAAAGACAATGTTTCATTTACATCAAACATTTTAAGAGTGTAAAATGGTTTTGGATCCTGTGGCAATCGCACAGATAACTACGTTAATTGAAAATGGCCGAGGTAAGTGATACACAGCTTCAGTTCAATGGCTGCCTGAAAAAATGATTTGGTTGGCGGCCAGTCCAGAGGTACCAGGAGACAGGAAGGCCATCCAAGAACGTCAGGTCCAGCTGATAACTGCTTCATGGCTATGCAGGCCCTCAAAAACCATTACCAGATTTCAGTTGAGACTTCTCATTGATTGCTTATTGCTCACGTTGGTATACCAGTGGGCACACAGTAAGAAGGTTTGCGGTTCTCTTCGAACCATAACACACCAAGACACTTGCCTTTACTTGAAGATACTGCCTCGACAAAAGATGATAATAACACGTAACTTCTGTTATTTTTTCTGAGGAGTCGATGTATAGCCTTTATGGTGTTGACTGGCGAGTTCTAGTGTGAATAAGACCAAGTAACCGATATAGCGCGAAGAGTACAGTTGGGAGGAGGGTCAGTGATGTTTGGTGTTGAATGTGATAAAAGTCAAATACAGACCTCTCTGTATGTGTTCTGAAGGCTGACTCTATGCTCACGTACATCACTGACATCCTTGAGGAATATTTGGTAACTTTTGGCCCATTTATCGCCCTCCGTTTCCTTCTTTTCTTAAATTTCGTGCTACATTCGCTCGTACTATCTCTACCCTGAAACAGTTTAACCGTCTCCGCTATCTCCTTCCATGTAAACTCCGACAACTCCTGGTTTCCTCCCTTGTGTTCCCCCACTTCGACTATGGCTGTCTGGTCTACGGCGGACTCTCGGGAGAATTCGAGGCCAAACTTAAATGCCTGATGAACTGCGCAATACATTTTGTTTTCGGAATCTCAAGAGATACGCATATAACCCATTATTACACCAAGTTGAAGTGGCTCTATCCATCCAACTGCCGTTTAAACTTCCTTGCTACCTTTCTATACCAAGCCATCAGTACTCAGCAACCTTCTTATATTTTTTACAGCCTACAATTTAAATATTCCATTCCATCCCGTCCCACTGGATCCCGTACTTCTGACTTCTATCCACCTCCTCACCGAACTGCTGCATTTGACAAATCCTTTATAATTCAAGCCGTCTCCACCTGAAATACCATCCCTCCCGATATCCGTCATGCGCTATCAGTTTCCTCATTTTAATCTCTTCTTTTTAAGCACCTACTTCTTTCCCAACCCGATTGAACATGAAAAGTAGATAAGAGAACTTTTTAAGTTCCCCCAAAAATGGTTTTGTTTAATCATGTTATTTTATTTTCACATGTTTGTATTGTATATATATGTATGTATTTAGTGGTTTTGTTTTATTTTTCATCCAATATTTTTATTTTAATAGGATAATACAAATTTATTTTCATTTCATTTCATTATATTAACCAAATGCAAAAATTTCTTAGAATCCATTAATTACAGATATTTATAGAGATAAATTTGTGATAAGAAGGATTGCGTTGGTAGGTTAAAAAATGTTCCTCTTGAGCTGTATGGATAGTGAATCAAGTTAAGTTCTTTCTTAGAGCTTATCTAGCAATATAAGTACAATTACTAATGTATAATATAAAGTCTCACTTGATTTCTTAGTTAGATTACTAATTAAAGTAACTAATTACTTTTATTATTAATATTTTTTTATTTTTGAAATTTAGGATTGGCTCATGGGTGTTCTACAAAACATTGCCATTGCTTTTTACCAGCATGTCAATTCCTCAAGGGCAGATAGAAATGCTTCGGAAGGCTGCTTCAACAGGCCTACCTCTCATTTTCCTTCCACTTCATAGATCACATGTGGACTATATAGCGGTGACATTTACGTTGTGCAACAGCGGTATTAGAGCGCCTCTAGTAGCTGCTGGAGAAAATCTCAGGATACCGATCTTTGGGTAAGGTTATCTATGTTCGATTCCTTATTTATTGCCACTTTTCTTTATCATCTGTAAGTTTGATAATTTTATTTTATTTTTTTTTTTGTTTTAAAGGAAACTTCTTACTGGTTTGGGTGCTTTCTACATCAAACGTAGAATGGATCCAGTAGCAGGAAAGAAAGACAAGTTGTATCGTGCTATACTCCATAACTATATGACTCAGTGCATGCAAGCTGGACATTATTTTGAGTTTTTCATCGAAGGTGGCAGAACCAGAACTGGCAAACCATGCATGCCCAAAGGTACAGATAATTTTAATTATCAGAGGGGCACAATATAGCAATTTTAAGTTTATAAATAGGATAATTTATTATAATTAATTAACATTTATGAAAAAATGAAACTCTACAATTGAACGAATTATATTCATGAAAATATAAATATTAGGATCAGAAATACTTAGTTGGTTACTTAATACAATAAGGATTGATTCACTTAATGAAGTTCTAAATAAAAAAAACTGTTACATTATCACTTTATGTGATAAATATTTGAAAAGCAGTATTACTAGCATTTTTTTTTATAAATAAAAAGTTTATTTTCGTATATACGTTTATCATAATACATACCAGGTCATGAAAAAAAAAAAAAATTAAATCTTTGCAGTAACCTATTATAGCTATTTTGGTTGAAAACACAGGTACTTGTGGATGACCGAATATCAAATCATAATTTTTTTTTTCACAACTAGAGATGATTCTCAACTTATTCTAAAACAAATTTCAATTTAGTTAATATGGAATTAAAGCTTGCTAAACTAAAAAGTTATCGAGCTATTTTTTTCACTAACAATCTTACTTTGACTTTTTATATCTTGGCCCATAACATTTTGGTTTATTATTTTCTATAATGAACCATTGTAATCGACCGAAAAATTCAAAAACTTAACCTCCTCAAAATTGTTTAAAATACTATAATGTGTTTAAATATAATGCTACGTATCACATGGGTTTATTAGTAGTTTTTGATAACGGGATTTTTATATACGGGATGCCACTGGTAATTATTGAAGATTATTATCCAGAATTAATTAATAAAAATATTTGCTAAACAAATTATGTCATTTGACATATTGGTCCTTGATTAATTTATTGGATTACTTCTCACAAAGGCTTGTTGTGTGTTTATCTGTTCTCTAATTACCAAACATTACCTGTGCTTATAATGAAAGAAATAGGTGGCATGATTAAAATAACTTTTATGTACAAATTATATTTATTTACAAGTGATGAGAAAGAATGTAATGTTATATACATTATATTTACAAAAACTAATGAACTGTACAATTGGTTGTGAAGGCATGATTCAGATGGATGGAATTTAAAATTACATTGCCATTAAATATTTATACATCTTTAAAAAGGAATTGTTGGGGATTACTTATCTAATAAGTCGAGATCATCTGGACATGGATCAGGTAGGGCAAAGGCTTCAGTCTCCAAGTTGGAAGAAAACATCAGGGACCTCCTCAGTGCCGGGCAGTCCATCAGGCCTCTCTTCTACCAGCCTCTCCTCATCCAGCTGTCCTCAGCTGAGTCCCATAAAGAAGTGTCTTCTCCGCGGAGCCCCAAGAAGAAGTGTCTTCAGCTGCCTTCCAAGAAGAAGTGTCCTCCCTTTTTTTCTCTATCTCCCTCAGTAGATCTTGTTTTCCATATCTAGGGTGGGGCAAGCATGGTTACTATTGGTTGGAGTTGTGTAGCAGAAGGGATGACCACACCCCCAATGTTATGTTGAACACACCCCTTTTAGCAGGTACACGACCGTTTCTTCCTTTGCTTAAGCTTCAAAGCTTTTTTGTCCTCTTTAAACACAAGACTGGTCCTTTGCTGTTTTTGACCGCCGTTGGCCTACAGTGCTTTAGTCCCTGCTCAAAGGTTTCTGGGTCTCAGGTATCCGTACCACTATCTAGGTAACCACTTTCCCACGTAATTATGACGGTTCTTGGGTGTCGGTCCTTTGGGGTTCCTACTTGTTTTCTTGCCACTTACAAAAGGTTGGGTCGGGGGTTTCAGGTACCCGCCCAGGTGTTAGAAATTATTTTTAAATGTTATTACTTATCATTAGGCTATGTTCAATACATAGCAATAATATCAATCCCTATTCTTGATGTCTATCTTCTTTAGAGTATTGGTTATTGTTATTATTTTAAGTGCCATTTGAAAAACAGTAAAACTGATAGTTTAAAAAAATAATTACTTGAATGAATTTTTTCATTGATAATAAGTTTTATCGAATTGCTTTGTTATAATTTATTGATTATTTTACTATAATATAATTTACAATTTCAGGTGGTCTAATGTCTGTTTTTGTTGATGCTTATCTTTCTGGAATCTTGGAAGACGCTCTCCTAGTCCCTGTGTCTGTCAACTACGACAAAATTGTCGAAGGAAACTTTGTCACTGAACTGACTGGTGAGCCCAAAAAACCAGAAACCCTTATGTCCGCCCTGAAAGGGATCTGGACCGCAATCACCAGCCACTATGGCCTCGTGAGAGTTGACTTCAATCAGCCGTTCTCGTTACATGTGAGCTCATTGTATTTTTTACTTGTAAACGAATATAGTTATATTATTATTATTTATTTATTTACACTCTGACAGGCAAAAAATTCCACGCACTTGTTACCCATTAAGGAACCACGTTGGAAAGGTTGGCTCTGGGAAAAATTACAGGCTGCATATCTTTCGTTTCTTCTTCTCCACACCCTTTCACGCCCGTCTGGAGATCGAAGAGAGAATCTTGACTCATCTGTAAAAAGTACAGCACTCTATTCGTCCATAGTCCAATCGCTGTGTTCTCGAGCAAAAGCCAGCCGTGTTACTCTGTGAGTTCTGGTCCTCTTACTGGACGAAAAGCTATTAATCTATGCTCTTTAATCTTCTCCGAGCGGTACGTTCAGAAATTTGCACACCTCGAACTTCTTCGAGCTGATGAATTGCTTGAACAACGGTAAGGTGCCGGTTTCGTAAAATTCTCAAAGTCAAAAACCGGTCATCCCGTGGTTCTGTTACCCTAGGCCGTCCAGAACCGGGCCAGAACCAGTTTCCCGAAAACGCCTGACGGCGTCTCGTAAAGTTTCATATGGAACTCCGATGGCATTAGCTACATATCTAATGGAACGTCCATCATCAATAAGTGCCACACCACGCGCAACATCCTCAGCACTAAGAGCCATTTTTAAACTTAATATTGAAAAAATTAAAAGCCGGAGACTAAGAAATGTGCTGCAAGAAACGGTACTGAACTAATGATACTGAATAAACATTTTGATTCCATAGAAAGTAAACATTGGAATCTAGAATCATTTCATTGAATTAAGGATTAAGGGTTATTGTCCTCTATATTAACATTCCTAATTGAAAACAAATAAAAAGATTCCCTATTTATTCATTAAAAACAATAGACTAATCCAAAGCAGAAATATTTTTAGATGAAAAAATCAAGTGGGTGGAATTTTTTGCCTGTCAGTGTACATTTAGTCATAGTTAACATAGTAGATTATTATATAGGAAAAATATACTTAAGGTTAGTGAAAAAAATATTAAATATAATAAGACATTTAATAAATATGCCATGCTTTAGGAGTTGGTGAGATCATTCCAGAATAAAGTAATGAACAAAAGCGGTTCATTTCATATAGCCCCGTCCTCGGCATCTCTGTACGGCACAGACATCATCCACGAGGAACAAAGGCAACTTGTAGACAGCATCACAAGGCATATCTTATACGGTAAGTTTAATTATCTTTAGGTTGCTATTATGATAGGATTTTGCCAGAACCTGTTACTTATACCTTTGTCATCACAGATTGTATGCAGAGCACAGCTGTAATGTCTACGAATGCAGTTGCGTTCCTGCTGCTCTACTACTTTAGGAATGGAGTGCCTCTTTCGAAGCTTACTTTTGCTCTGGATCGTCTCAGGGATGAGCTTAGCTTTTCTAAGAAAGACACCGGTTTTAGTGGGGATAGCAAGGATATCATCGAACATGCTGTATGTCTGATATTTTATTTGATTAAATTATAATTACATTTTATTTTTTAAATTGCATTTTGTCGTTCCAACTTAGTGTTGTAAAAACAAGCCTCTAGCTCCGACTCGAGTCGTGAATGCTCGGGGCTCTATAGCCTTTAAACCTCGAACTTATAGAGCTCATAGAGTTCTAGCCTAGATGAATTTATTTAAAAAAAAAAATTAAATTATTGTATATTTTCATAAACAAATATATTTTTTCCGTTAGTTGCAACAATGTGAAAAAAAAATCCCTGTGGCACTACAACCCATGAAGGGTCTAGGGTTCAGTACTATTTAGGGAAAGCACTGTTTCTAGGTCAACAGTTGTGCAAGGAGGTGATTTGACCAATATCACGCTCAACCGCCAGGTTTTACCCCTTAATTAATTTTTTTAATTAAGGGTACCCACTTTATAGAGGCTGGGTGTGCCCCAGGAGGGTCTACCTCCTCAGGGTCGCTCCACGTCCAATGAAATTTCCTGCCATGAGCCGGGGTTCGAACCTGGGACCTTTAGCATTGGAAGCTCCATACCCTACCACTGAGCTACCCCACTTAAACAACAATGTGAATATATTTCCGAAATTTTCAGTGCCCCTCTTGTCATTATGTTACGAGTAGGTGGGTGATACTTCATTTTACTATTATTTTTTGGGAAGGGGAGGATGAGGGGTGGTTTAAACCCCTCCCCCCCATTTTTTTAAAAGCTGAAATAGCAATATGATTGGGTATGTAGGTGTTACTTTCTTTAACTTTTTTGGGGGGGAGATGGGATTAACCCCCCTCTGTAATTTTTTTTTTTATAAAATGGCAATGTGTTTGGGTAAGTGGGTTTTACTTTTTTTAACTTTTTTTTTTGTGGAGGAAGGGGGATTAACTCTCCTCCTTCATTCCCTTCCTTCCCCCGAATTTTATAAAGAATTGTATGTTGGCAATATGTTTCACCTACCCAAACTATTTTTTCCTTTTAATTTTTTTTGGGGTGGAAAGAATCTCAATAACAAGGGAGGAACAATAGGTGCAGAACAACAAGAAACTGAACTCCGTTTCAGTTAAAACTATAATTCAAGGTACCGCCAAAGGTGTAATACCACTAACAAACATCATGTAGAACAGTTTACTCTACTATAAAAATCGTAAAACAAGTTAAAAAGTCCATTATCAACATATGGTAAAAACATGTAAGGTTCGAGCCGCGACTTCTAGTCTTTCACTGGCGAGCTATATAGCTATAGTCCTAGATATTTATCACCCATAAACTATTATTTATTAACTGTCTCATTTTCATAATTTTTTATATTAATTTTTGTTGTATCATTGTTTTTTTTGTAGAATTTATTAATTATACTTTATCTTTTTCGTATCTTATTGTTCAGTTTAGCACATCCATCCCTCAATAAGTGTCCTCTCTAATAAAAAAAAATAAAAAAAATAAAATAATTTTTTTTTTAGAAATGTAATATTCACTATTAATAGTTTTGAATGAAAAAAAAATTGTGTACGTAGTATTCACTCTTAATCAACCCCTTCCCCCGAAATATATTTTAATAACATTGAAATTCCTGCATCCGATGTAATTAAATATTTGAGTTTTTACCTCGACAAAAGACTAACTTGGAGGACACACATTATACAAAAATGTATGGAATTAAACAGACAATACGGTCTTTTATCTAGGTTACTTGACAGACGTTCAAAATTATCTTTGACTAACAAACTAATACTCTATAAAGTTTTACTAAAACCAATTTGGACTTATATCATAGAACTGTGGGGTTCTGCTAAAAGTTCTAATATTAAAAAAATCCAGTCTTTCCAATCCAAAATTTTATGAAGAATGGTTGACGCACCATTTTATGTCGCAAACGATAGATTACATATAAAGACTTGAACATCCCAACAATTTTAGACACTAAAAAAGAAAACTACAGTAACTTTCACCAAAGACTAACTTACAACACAAATCCTCTGACAGAAAAACTTAAAAGCACTAGAAACCCGTACAGCCCACCTCGACGATTACGTAGGCGGTGACCAAGAGACCTGCTGAACAGTACTATTTCCTGGATTGTAATGGAACGCTGTGAAGCTGCCAAAAAATTTGCTCATTGCAAAGAAATTTGCAGATCGCAAATTTAATTTTTATGTCCAATTTTATGCTATGTATTAATAATTAATAAAATAGTTTTGCCTTCCTCAAGATAGTCGATTCATTTTCATTCATTCATCTTAAGAATGTAATATAATGTAAAAATAATATTTTTTTATGGAAGAGAATGTGTTCACAAAAAAATAAAATATTTAAGGATATAGTAGTAAACCTGTAGCTTCTATTCCAATAACTATTTAACAATTAACCCAATAATAATAATAATGAAGAGCTTCAACTCCACAATTTCAAACTGTGCAGACATTTTATATTTATAATGACACATTCAGTTTGAATGTGAAGGAATTATTGAAATGATAATTGGCTGTTAACAAATTAACTTAATTCAATATTTATTTTCTCTTCTATTTTATAGGTCTCGCTTCTTGGACCCGGACTGGTCGAGGTAGACAAGAAGGATGAAGATGTTTACTATAAACCCGTTTCTATGCTTCCTAATGTCTTAGAGCTGAATTATTACAGCAACACTCTTGTTTCTCATTTCTGTCTCAAAGGAGTAGTTGGTGGGTGAAAATTTCTTTTATAAAAAATCTAAATAATAAAGTAAATTATGTTATATCAATCAATTACCAAAATCTTTTTTAATCTAGGACGAGTTCTGTTGAGTTTAACTGCTGACCAGAGGGATGCCAAAGTAGCGATAGAAAAAGTAGTTGATGTGTCCATCTTGCTTTGCGAAATATTACAATTTGAATTTATATTTACTAAAACTTGCCAGCAGTTAAATAATGCTGTGTTTGATGCAATAGAAGAAATGACTATGCATGAAATCCTAACCGAGGTTGCAGTAAGTACTAACTATTAATGTATTGTTAATTTTATCCTTTCCTGTTAAACTTGAGTTATGGTACCCAATTTGTGATTTAGGATAATTTATCTTAGTACCTCCTTAAGTTATTCATCTAATAAATTATTCATCTGCTTGTTATAATTTCTAACTACAATGTTTATTCTTTTGAGGTTTAAACATGGATTTATTCTTTCAGAGTTTCCATTTACATCCAGTTCTCCTTTTCTCCTAAACTCTATTTCTATATATGAAAAAATAATTTTATTCTGGGACTACTGTCCCCTAAGAATAATAACAGAGTTACAAATTTATGGATCTTAGTCTAACATAATAAAAATACAAACTAATTTACTGTTAATTGTTATTTCAATTGTGCAATGGATTGAAATTAAACATTGTATAGATGCAAGTAATTTTACATGGTAGGGGAAGTTTGAATGTGGAGTAGGTGTTGGAACAGGAGTTGTTTGAAGGAATTTGTGGATGAGGATTGACGCATGGAGGTAGGAAGTGAGTTCCATTAGGAAGCAGCACGAATGACGAAGGATTTGCTGAAGGAGGAAGTTTTATGGGAGGGAATATATAAGTCTATAGGTTGAGACCTAGTATTGAGAGAGTGGATAGAGGAGTGTAGAGTATAACGAGTTTCAGGATGTAGGGAGGGTTTTTGGTTCTGAAGACTTGGAAAAGGAAAACACCAAGGAGGAATTGTCGTCGGGAAGTAGGATAAAGCCACTTCAACTCGGTGTACCATAGTGAAACATGTGAACGCCTGGGGATCCCGAAAATGTATCTTATGAAACATGAAGAGAAGAATAGTTGGGGTGGTCAGTCAAAAAGGAAGGCAAAAAATAAATGATAATATTTATTTTTTACATATACTGACGTTTCGACCTGAAGTTCGGGCCTTCATCAGGGCTAAGAAAATAACCAGATAACAAGGTATGAGAAACATAAGTAGTGATGGTAAAAAAAAAATATTAAAAAATAAAAAAAAAATTAAAAAAATAAAATAAATAAATATAAAGTAAAATGACATTGTTAGAATAATGACCGTTACAGAGTGTGGAATGATGAAGTAGGCATAATCAAAAAGGGTGACATAAGTGTTACAATGGGAATCTTAGAATAAAATGTAAAACATAAAAAAAGAAATATGAAGTTATATAGGAAATGAAAATAAATAGTAAAATTAAAACATTGAGAATGGAGTAGTTAGATAGAAAATTGAGATATTGTAAAGTCTATCGAGATGTACAGACAATGTATAATATAATAAAGAGTTAAAAACAGAGAAAAGGAATGAAAGGAAGGAGGGAAGAAAATTTCTTCATCATTTATTTTTTGCCTTCCTTTTTGACTGACCACCCCAACTATTCTTCTCTTCATTATCCACGACAGTCAACCAATTACCAATTATGAATCTTATGAAACAATTTATGAGTCTCTTTAGTCTCATTTCCAGCCTGGCAGATAGCCCTCCATACACCAAACAGCCGTAGTCGAAGTGGGGGAATACAAGGGAGGTTACAAAGAGCTGTCTGGTTTTTAGAGGAATACAATCACGGAATCTTAGGAGTTGTTTTAGGGCAGTTATGGATTTTCGGATAATCTGAGAGATATGGTTATTCCAGGAGAGGTTCTGGTCAAAGGTTACTCCTAGGTATACATCTTCATATTTTGATAATATATTCTGTTTTCAAGCATCGAAAAAACCAAACATTAAAGTGCAGCAAAGTTCCTACTTTCTTAATTGAAAACTTCTTCAGAGGCGGTTAACACTTAATTTTTTGGGTAATAATAATAATAATAATAATGAGATTAAGCCATCACGCTCATCTATGTAACGCTCATTCGGGTAAAGTCTGCTTGAGTTGACTAAGTTTTGCATTTGGATTAAAATATTTCAGAAACTAAAATTCGGATCTGCATACTGTAAGCCAGAGAAATGTTCAGAATTTCATTCTCTTTGTAATTAGTTATTATTCAAAATTGTATCTTGAGGAAACATCGTTTTTGAGAGGCAAAAAGGGAAAAGCATAGTGTCAATAACCAAATGGTAACGTGTTTTTTTGAAAATTTGGATTAAAATATCTCAGAAACTAAATATCGGACCTGCATACTGTAAGCAATAGAAGTGTTCAGCATTTCATTTTGTTTGTAATGAGCTATTATTAAAAATTGTATCTTTATATGACATCTTGTTAGAGAGGCAAAAAGAGAAACAGATAGTAGCAAAAACCAAATGATGATTGTTTTTAAATATTTGGATAATTAAGGAGTAAAACATTTATTTCACATTATTAATTCTGCGTTGTTGATGTTTCCACTTCTATCATGTGGTCTTAAGCCCACAGCGTTTTTTGTTTTTTTAATGAAATGTGCATTATTTTTTTTTTTTGTTTCAGAGCCATCGAAGTGGTAGATTAGGCTATGGTTGTCCGAGGAATTTAGAAATAATTGATGATGAAGATGAGGATTTTATCCCTCCCGATACGTTTTATAAGGTAAATAATATTTTTATTCTTCTAGTTATTGTTTTATAAGTTTTGTTTAAAAATCTGTTAACATATTTTCATAATGGAAGGAGAAAAAAAAAAATGAAATAGTTAATTCATGTATATGAAAATTAAAAGTTATATTGAAGAAAATAGAAATATAATTTTTGTGGTGATGTTAAAACTTAATTAATCTCTAGGCTATTTGTTGTAATCATTGGAATAAATTATTTATAATATTTTATGGAGTGGACTATCAATGATGAACCGATATTGCTGGTTCTCTATCTTTTAGGTGACCATCGGGTTGTAATGGCTAAGTTTTTTTTTTTTTTTTATCTCCTTAGGTAATTTCTAAGCATCTATAATGCCGCGATAATGATTGATAAGAGAATGTTTTTTTTGTTCCAACATTAATTGCACCGCGGCCTCGAGTAGACCTGAGAATGTTTACTTTATGTAAATCTTTGTTTCTGTTTTCTTTTTAGGTCAACCTGGAAGAAGAGAAACTATTATTTTATGGAAGATTACTGGAGCCTCTGATTGATACCTATTGTACAGTTTTCTCCTATTTGCTATGCATGATGGACCAAGTAATGCCTGAACAGATATTAGTCAAAGAGTTGCTTGCAACTGTCAAGGCTGGCCTAGATAACGGTAGCATACGCTATGGTATGTACAAGTATTGCATAGTTTTCTTTGTATCTTAAATTCATAAAAAATACAGTAACATCTTTTAGAGTAAAAAAAATTTAATATTACCTTATATATTATATAAGGAGATACAAGATTATCTGTGAAAAATGCCACAAATGATACATGCAAATATATTTTATGTTTGTGTAAAAACTTTTATATTGAAAAATATTTTTAAAACTACAGTTTCCAACACTGTCATCACCACCTATGCCGATGACACGTGTGTCCTATCAGTTAATAACGATCCATCTATTGCACCCCAAACTCTTCAATCACACATCACATGTCTTGAAAAATGGTGTCAAAACTGGAGGATTAAAATAAATTCCAATAAATCCCATCAAATTACCTTCACTCTTCGTTGTAAACCTATGACTTCCTGTCCTACAGTATCCTTCAACAATAGCCCTCTTGTCCCTGTCGAACAAATCCGATACTTAGGACTCCACCTTGACAAACAACTCACTTGGAACCCCATACCAGACTGAAACGACTAGAAACCGCCCAACGTTTTCAACTACTGCAGCACTTACTAGACAAACGATCTAAGCTTTCAATATATTATAAAGGACTCATATATATGACAATAATGAGACCTATTTGGACATACAGAATTGAGCTTTGGGGCTCCACTAAATCATCGAATTCCTATTGTATCCAATCCTTACAATCCAAAATCCTTCATAAAATCCTCAACGCTCCTTACTTTGTCACAAATAAACTCATCCATAAAGACCTTAATGTTCCATATGTTTCCGATTTGGCCCAATCCAGATACCTATCCTTCCATAACAAACTGCAGAACCATCCGAATCCTCTCGTTTCAAACCTTGCTTCCTCCTCGATCCCTGATAACCCTCCAAGGCGTCTGAAAAGAAGATGGCCTCGGGATCTTCTAATATAGAATTTTAATTTGAGTTCTACCAATGGGTAGTTTCTCTTCATGTACATGTCATGTTACCAATTTCACATTTACTTATTGTATTTTCTATGTAATACAGTTGTAAATTCCATTAAAATAATGAAAAAAAAAAAAAAAAAAACTACAGTTGATTAGAACAAAAATTTTCAATCTTTTATTACCTTTAAGAAATTTACTATTTAAATTTAAAGGGAATACACATTTAATTGTAATAATTGTAATTGTACAGTTATAGTAATTTGTATAGTAAGTTGTACAGTAATTGTAATAATTGAACAGTTTTAGTTTTGCGTTGGTTACTCCCTTATGATGAATTAACTCCATACTATCATATTTTCATACTTTGTCAAATTTTGTTTTTGAGCTCTCAGTTAATTTACCTGTTTAACAGTGTTAGTACTGATATTGACAGCTACCTTGAGATTGCTGTCAGATACTAACCATAGTGGGGATGTCATGATTAATTTCCCGGGGCCGCTAAGAAATGAAAATTAACTGACCCAGGTGGAAATCGAACCCACAACATTCTGAACCGGGCACTCCAGGACCCACACCCCAACATGCTTGGCCATCCCCTTCTCTCTGTTAAGCATTCATACTCCGGGTTCAAATAAGTTTATAATTTTCTTGTTCACAATTTCTGATCTCCTAGTTAGCAAATGCCTTAATATATTACTTCCAGTTGAAAGTCGTGAAGAGCAAAAATATAAAAAACTATCTGGGAGGTTTACGCAGCGAAAGTTCCAAATGTGATCTAATAATAATTATTATTATCCAATATTCTATTATTATTGTCTAGTATTTTGATATGCTTAGCTAAGCTATATAATTATATCTTCACTTACAGCTGAAAGCTTATCAACAGACACAATCAAGAACTGTATGAAACTTCTTGAAAAGTGGTCTGTCCTCGAATGCCACATACAAGACGGTACAAAGGTTTATTATCTCAATCCTAAATATGAAAGCGAAGAAATGTTGGTTACAATTATTGGAAAAGTTGAACTCTTCAGAAACCGTCTTTGAACTTCATCTCAAAATTTAGTCTAATATAATCTAACTGCCTCTCTATCTCCAAAACATTCCTTATTTTATTGTTGATAAATATTTAATTTTGTTATATATTTTTTTTATATGTGTACAGACATGGCATATGTATTAGACAAATATTTTCTTTGTTCTTTCTTATTTAGTCGATAGGGCATAATTGTTAAGTATTTATATGTTATTAATTGTGATAATTTTAATAGAGTGTCTCTGTTTTCTTTTTCGTTAGTTATTGTAACTGTAGATTTGTAAATTTGAGTCAGTTACCACAGACCTCTGTGAATTGTAAATATGTTAGATATAATTGTTAGTATTCATACTTCGTTCGTTTAAAGAATGAAAAGGAACATAATTTTGTTCTATGTAAACATAAACCACAGAGTGGTTAGTCCTTCGTTGAAAACAGGCCAAAGAAACTGTTGTTTTTAAAATTCACTATACATTATATTTTGCTAATTTTCTTTTCTTTATTCTGTTGTGATTGGCTCATATATATGATATATAATGGATTTTAAAGCAACTAAAAAGTAAATGTGTATATATGTGAATGGTGAAACAAGACTGACGTTTTGTTGCGATCTTGCACAATTGAAAGAAATATTGGTGTTTAATTCTTGAAAAGTTATTATATTTTTTATAAATATGTCTGCTACTTCAATTTAAAATTTTTTATACAAAGTGTGAATAATTTTTAGTTAACTAAAAAGTTGTTAAGTACTGCACAAAAAATTTGTTATAATTTCTCTCTCTACCTTTTCTTATTTTTTTGTTTTAAGGAGTTGAAGTTATTTAATTATTATATAATCTAGTTAAATGGTTATTCGAATATTTATTCAATAGCTTAGCTCCTCTTAAAAAAACGTTTGGATTGAAGGATACTTTTCTTGTTTGATTCTGAAATGTTACCTAACTTTGGCGCATATATTTGATACAATTTTTCAATCTTTATTGTTTGTATAATTAAACATTAAAAAACTAAATTATGGTGGAAAAAAATTATTGCTTGATAATGGCAAATGAAAAGCCTCAATTGATATCAGAAGACACGATCCTATTGAATGTCTTTGATCTGTTTCATTTGAAATCAAGATTTGTTAGTTTTTCGATTCTTATACTTTTGTTTTCTTTTTAAAAAAAAAAATATTTCTATTTAGTTGATTATAAATCCTATCTTTATATTTACAAATTTATTGTTTTGCTGCTAATAATGTTCTCTTATCAGATCGATGTGATCTTTCACAAAAAATTCTTTTAAAATGTATTTTTTGATGGTTTAAAAACTAAGTAACTTCGTATAACAATAAATTATTTGTGATGGCTGATGCGGCCAATAACCACTTGACAAGGTTGTGCATATTTTCTTATCTAATGTAATTGTCATTGTTAAGAATGAATAGTCATATTTTTAATAAAGCCTTTTTATTTTATGTTTGAGTGTTATTGATATTTATATGTTTTATTAATAACATTACCTCTCCTGAAAAAAAAAGAAAAAAATATATTAAGAAGAGCTTATTTTTATATGTAATAATAGAGTTATTTTTAAAATGATGTAAATTCATTTTTTTGATATATGGAAATATTTGAAAGTTAAAATAGCTATTAAAATGTTTAAAAGCTAAAACTCTCTGGATTACTTAATAAATAATAAATATGAAAAAAAGGTTGTTCATATCTAAATTTTCCAATTATCATTTTTTTTTTTTTTCAAAAGGACTATCTATGCCACTTAAAAAAAATAAGGGAAAAAGGCCCATGTTATATTTTTACTTTTTTCTTTATTTCATTTTATAAGCTTAAATTTAAATTAACCTAATACCATGAGATTACTAATGTCCTCTCCTTCCTCGCCTTTTAGGGGTTTTTCCTGGACCAGAGGGTAAGGGTGGGGGATTAATGCCAGAGTTAGAATCTTCCTGGGCACTGGGACACGAACTCGTACTTATTTTATCAATTTATATCATTGATTGGGTTGCCGTGCAACGGTGGTGCTGTGCACAGGCGTTAATCCACTTGGCCCCCCCACCTCACAATGCCATAATACTGTTAATGTTTTAATAGTAATATTGCTGCAGTATTATGATGCAGTTTTGAAGGTTTTTAATGTCCCCATCTTACAGCCCAAACTGTCATGGGTTGCAGTCACTAGTAGGAAACCAAGATTTAATTGGGGGGAGGGGACTTCAGCCCGAAAGCTTTTTTATATATATATATATATATATATATATATATATATATATATATATATATATATATATAAACGATTTTTACTTTGGAACAAAAAGAAAGAAAATGACAACCTATACGAAATGGTGTTTAAGTTGGTCAATTCTTCATCAAATCCAATGATTGACTACTCATTTTGAAGTTATTCTTCTCCTTCACATGCAAAAAATTGTCCCATCCCCCCGAAATTCCTGGAAAAAAAGAAACTTTATTTGTGAATAACTCAAAAAGTATGCTTTTCTTGATTGTACCCATAGTAGAAAGATTACTAAATTACCTACAAAACAAAACAAACAAAAAATTGTACAATTATTTACAAAGATATAGTCCATTAGTTTTGGTATACTTAATAAATAATGTCCTCCTCTTTAAAGATATTACATTTAGGAGTAGAATAGTCTACTACACTTTTTTTTCTGGCTGATATATTAACTTTATTATTTCTCAAAGGCACTTGTTCGTTCTTACATTTTATTTTTTTTAATAATTTATAAAATCCCATGATGGGCATTATTTTGTTTTTATTTGTACAAATATTTTGGTCTATTACGTGTAATAAAATACTGTAATCTTCTAAAGAAAAAATATTAAATCCTTCCTTACATAATACATAGGAACTACTTATTTCCATAATGTTTTGCTATATCTTTACTAAACAAAATTTTCTGTGAATTTTTCGCACGGGTCAACTAGTTAAATGTAATTATATGAACTATAATACTTTTAGAGATAATTTTTTAATAAGATATGGTTATATTTTGCTATTTGGGTGGAGGGGCGAAGCTTCAGCCCGAAAGCCCCTCTCTCTGTGGTTGTAGTCACAATTTAGATTTTTTATGTCTGCAACTTACAGTTGTATTCTTTTGAAGATAGATAGGTTTTAGGTTCGAGAATTTTCTTCACAAGTTTTTTTTTTAGAAACCAAATTGTATATTCCTCGATAATTTTTTTTTCTCTTTACATGTAAAAAAACTTTATACTCCCCCTTACCCATGTCAACAATGATAATAGAAAATTGTTGCTTATCATAGCACAAAAAACATATAGAATGAAACTGGTACTAAGTATTATTAAACACATTTTTTTTGGAATATCAAATATTCTGCATGTTTTTAAAGTTTTTCCAATCCAAATTCATTATTGATAAGAATTTTAATAATAGATTAATAGCCACTTATTGAAATCTAATATACAGCTATAATATCTGGATTAGAAGATCAAAAAAGCTTGTCTAAATTCATTTCTTCAACGGGAGACAATTTTATGCCTCCTAGAAACATGTAAATTTTAAAATCTTGAATATCAATGAAAAAGTTACATGTCTGGATTGTTTCTGTGAATTGAGATGACTCAAACTTTACCACTTACCTTAATAAAGCAGGAGTCTGTAAAAGGGTTTGTAGTATTTGGTTATTAATACAGATTAAAAATTCTTTATTCAATTTGTGGTAGGAACTGTTGGATCATTTTTATTCTTGTTTACTAGTAAAATTATTATTTTAAACAAGAAGTTATAAGATTTTCTTTTGTTATCGGAAGATGAAATTATAATAGGAAGAATAGGTATAGTTTGAGGTTTTCAGACCATTGGTAAATAACTTGGTTAATATACATGGTAACTAAATGGAGAGATACTTAAGTAAAGAGATCAACAGAAGGATAAAGCTTGGATGATACAAATATTGGTCCCTCAAAACGATTTTTAAAAGGAATAGAGTGATAAATATTATTATTTATTTTTCTTTAAATTTGCCACTGCATTGTAGTGCATCAAGCAAATGTGTTGAAGTTTATTCTGTATTCTTCAATTCTTGATATTTTTAACTTTTCAGCAGAAGATCTCTAGGCCACTGCCTTTTTAGTCATCTTTGAGGCTCACCAGGTAACAGAGAGGAATATAGAGATAGGAGTGGATTTGGATGGTTGAGAGTAGAAGAATGAAATGTTGTGTACTTGTTGTGTATGTAGGATTTTACTTTTGGTATGTACATGTCTGTGTGTATGGTGTGATTTGAAATAAACCATGGAGCATTGACGATTTTATGAAGTATTTTGGATTGTGTGTTTTGAATTTTGTTTATGTGTGGTGTTTTGCGGAACCCCAAAGTTCTGCTCCGTATGTCCAAATAGGTCTTGGTATAGTGGTGTAGATTGGTCACTTATTTAGTAAGTTGAGTGGAGATATGTAGTCCAAAAGATGTGATAGTTGTTTGCATCGTCTGGTCAGTTCTTGTTTTTTTAATTTAGTGTGAATGTTCCAGGTGAGGTTTTGTCCAAGTAGAGTCCAAGATACCGTACATGTGTTTTTGAGGGAACTGGCTTATTATCTATTGTCACAGCAGGACACGAGATCTTCCTCAGGGAGAAGCTAATATTAAAATAATAATAATATTATATATTATAATAAATATTAAAGCCAAAGTTTTGACAACTTGTGTTTATCCTACGATTCTCTACGGTGCACAAACTTGGACATTGGCTAGGAAACTTGAACTCAGATTGAACATTATTCAGATGAAGCTTTTAAGGAATTTAATGTCAATCAAGAAGAGAGAAAAAACAAGAAATAAAGACATTCTCCGAAAAGCGGATATTAAAGACTTAAGGGCTGAAGCTCATCTGTTAAAGTGGAATGGGCTGGACACATGGCGAGATTGAAGGATGAAAGATGGTCCAAAGCATGTACCGAGTGGATCCCAAGAGAGAACAACAGGAAAAGAAGTCGGCCACATCTGAGGTGGAGGAATAAAATGATACATGTAGGCAATAACTGGTGGTTTGTATTTTATTAACCGAGTGCTTCCAATACTGTTATGTTTACTTTATGGCTTTGTTTTTCTTAGCCCTAACATGGCTATTTTACAAAAAAAAAATATATATCAGTTTTGTTTTATTTTAAACATTAAAAAAAAAAAAAAATTGAGAAGGAGTTAATCAGGGGGTGCGGTCAAATAAATACTAAATTAAAATATAGTAATTATTTAATTTTTGCCTATTTGCCACCAACCACCTATTTTTGCGTATGTTGCAAAAATTAAATAATTACTATATTTTAATTTAGTATTTATTTGACCGCACCCCCTGATTAACTCATTAAAAAAAAATATTGTAATAATTTAAACATATTTTTATGTAGCTAACTCCGTTAAAATTCCTCCTTAGGGAGAGGCCTTTGTCAATAAGGCATATTATTATCTTTTTTATTCTCACTTTTGCAGATTCAAAGCTGAAGGTGGGGGACAAGTCCAAACACCTGCAGTTATAATTGTTTTTTTAGATATTTAAAAACTTTCTCGTAATTCTGGCTGTATCCAAGAGAACCGCTTGCTGAACCTCTCTTAACACATGCAGGGGTATTATTATTATTATTACCACATGTATCTATTGATTAATATCCATTTATCAAATTAAGGAAATCTAGAAAATATGGCTGAATTAAAAAAAACAGTATAAGGAATTAACCATATCAAAGCCCATAATCTTTGAAATTGTACATAATAAGATATTGTTACAATGAACAATAGATGATTGAATAAATATAGGTAAATAACATATTAAGTAGAGTTTATACATTACAATGACAAGTAAAACAGCATATTAACTCACGGTTATTAAGATAGAAAGGATATACACTGAGTAATATAATTCAAAATTGTGTTATTCTGCTAGGAATGGACATGTAAATTTTTATAATTAACCAAAACAATTTATTATCTATAGCCCAAATAGATAAATTGATACATTAGTTGGATGGGCTATTGAACCTGAGATAACATTTGAATATCTTCCCATTACAACTGAAAAATGCCGCCAACATCGCTTGCCATAACATAATGATATAAAATATTTATATTAATTGATCAATTTATTAAATAAAATAAACTTCTTTGGAAAATAGTGTATATTTTATAGATTCTTCAACATATTCTACACAGGAATTTAATGTATAAATGATATAGATGTATAGTAGACATTTCAAGAGCGGGAAATTTAGTTGGCTGCTCTTTGCTGTAACTGAAACTTTTCTGTTGAAATATGGTGTGGTTCTTTATTTTATGTTTCTTTTTATTTTTTGTTTTTTTTACCATTTCGAAGTTAATCTGTCGATCTTCAAAAGTCGCATGAATCTTCAATTCGGTGAGTACAGTACAAGGCAAACTTTGATGGATAGTTTTTATATGTTGTAATTTTTAGCACGAATCGTCTGACTTATCTTCCATGTTAGTTTAAAGTTATATTTTAATCCACTTTCTCTAATTATTCCACCTTTGTTTTATTGAAATAATTTACGTCTGTTTTGTTACCCTATACTTATTCATTTATCATATTAACTATGTATTTTTTCTTCTAATTATAATTCAAGTACAGAAGTATTTGAAATGATTCCACAGTAACTTCATATACCTGAGCTCGATTCGATATTCGCACTATATTTCTGCTTTGGTGTCACATATAACGTAAAATGGAGTTATAAAATATTGTTTTGCTGTTAAATTATGTTTGTTTTAAATTCGTGTTTTTCTTCTTTGGTTTCATTTTCTTCTAACAAGGTTTTCTATCTTATTTATCAAAAACCGCTATGAAAAAATAGCTACCTCTTATTAAAATTTTAAATAAATGAATGCTGTGAGTAAAATTAATCTTCTCTGTTGTAATTGATTCTTTGTTCGAAGCAGTGAATCCAGGATTTAATTTTTAGGTAGGTGCTTTATTTTTTCATACGCAGTCCTGAAAGGCTTTTTAAAAAAGTAGCTCTCTATACGTTATAGTTTTAAAATAGAAAATATTAAGACAGTTTTAAGTTGGTATCCAGCTCAGATCACTCACAGAAACAAATATTAATCAATGAAAACAAAATATATATTTCTATTTTGGGAAGGGAAAGTTTCAGACCGAAAATCTGTCTTCCCTCGTTGATACGCCAGTTTTTGTTCGCACAAGTATTTATGTATGTAGATAAATGTTTATCAGGCGATATTCATTTAATGGAAAGTAAATAAATATCTGTATATCGAAACCAAGTTACAAAATCGCAAAAAGCCACTTACGTATATCTTATGGAATATATAGTGAGGAAAAGTATTGCGATCGTCAAAATTTTCGAATCCGAGTTTTCAACGGAAATACATGTTTTGAGTGTGTGAACAGTCTAACACAAAAACGAAAATCGTACGAAACCGATATTACGTATTTAAGATAGGTATATGTCTTAAATGAGACAGCAACTTTTCCCTTAAAATCGAAGTGCCACTTTATATCAAAGGTGAAACACATTTTTACAATTTTATCAAACCTGCTCTAACGATTTTGATTAAACTCGATGTATCATTGTATAATTAAGTGGTCTTTAATATCACTTGGTCTTATCCCTATTGAGGTCACTTTACAGGGCTTAAATGCCCAATGTTCTTATACGTCTTCCTCTAATGTACCTTTAATATGAATTATTTTGAAAATTTAACTCTCTTTTTTTGACAGTAACTATAAAAAATCTGGTGCGCGCAACACACAACTTTCACTTACCGCTCTACTTTGAATATAAATTATTTTCTGGCAATGCTGGGCTATTATAAAATTTTTTGAAGTGCATTTTAAACGGAGCTAAAGCTTAAAGCTTACAGATAACAAGTCATTAAGACCATTATAATTACAAAATGTCTATTTAATATATCGACGGTAGGCAATAAAAATCTAGTCACTCCATCTGCTTTTATAAACCTCAGAATGACTAACTCCAATTTCAACATTTTTAAGTAATGTCGTTTTAGTGATATAAATAGCTTCATCAACAATTGAAAAAGTTACCTATGCAGACAGTAAGTTGATTCCGGAGGTGGTGATTGCAGTGTTGAAATATGGAATTGAGAATAAAGGTATAAATTTAGGCACTTATTTTTTATGAAAGATGTTCTCAGGAAAGATACTTTATTAAATATCTGTAGAAAAAAGATTTTTTTAGTCTCAACAATTAAAAAAGTATATTTTAAATATATCCTCCTAATTGTCCGATTTCGATGAAACTATTTTCATTTTTTAGGAAATTTAAAAACCTTTAAACATCTTATCGCAATATCGACAAAAAAGTGTATACTTTTTGAGTTATTCGGAATTTAATTTTACCATCCCTCGTAACTTTTTTTCCAGCTTCTTTTCGTTGAAATATGTTATATAGATAAATTTAAAGGGTGTCGAGGAAATGACTTTAGCAAAGTTTCTTTGAAATCGGTACATTCTTTTAGGCGCTACAGTATATAGTAACGTAGGTTTTTCTGCATTTTTATTTTTTTTCTCCTTTATTAACTTATCAAATTCTTTCAGAAGTTATATGTAGCATTTTTTTCGTAACTTTGAATAATGTAAAATGATTAACTTTTTAAAATAAACCGTATTAAAGGTACTTTAGAAGAAGACATATATGAATATTGGGCATTTAAGCCCTGTAAGGTGACATCAACGGGGATAAGACCTAAATGATATCAAAGACCACTTAATTATACAATGATACACCGAGTTTATTCAAAATCGTTGCAACCGTTTTTGAGAAAATTGTAAAAATGTGTTTCAGCGTTCATATAAAGTGGCACTTCCAATTAGCCGATTTTAACAAAAAAGTTGCTGTCACATCCGGCCTATATACAAACCTTAAATTCTTAATATCAGTTTCATACTACTTTTCGTTTATGAGCTAGACTGTTAATACACACACAGACCATTTTGCGACACTTGGTTATTTGTACTCAGGGGACCTCAAAACATGTATTTCCGTTGAAAACTGAGATTCGAAAATTTTCACGATCGCAATACTTACCATTACTATATATTACATATATACGTAAGTGAAAGTATAAATGGCTAAATATAACTTTTGAAAGAATTAGATAATTAAATAAAGGATAAACAAAGAAAAATGCTTATCCAGAAATAATAGTGAGAAGGTATAATATATCGTTGGAAAGCGAAGAATTGTAGAAAAAAATAATATAGATAGATTGATTGTTTATTTTATTTGTCTAAGGAAATTCCTGTACAAATAAATATAATGGTATATTTAACAATGTTAGATCTTGAGTCTAGTACTGCATTCAAACATAACATTAACAATGCCTACAGCATTAAGTATGACTAATATAATAACAGATTAGTAAACGATATATATATATATATATATATATATAACAATTAGTAAAACATTTTTAATTATTTCTTATTTTATTTTTATTTATTTTTTTTAAATATTCGAGAGGTATAAGACAAATGACAATATAAATAAGAATTAATATATGTTATATGATTAACTTTACCACTTAACAGTTCAATGAACAGCCCTGTATGAAATGATACAGTTGGTTTATTTTTTCCATAGTGTCTATTTTCAGTATCTCCTCCACACTAGCATCTTCTCTGGATTCAGTGATAAATGCCTTCAAGTACTTATTTCTTGGCTCGTTGAACTTGATACATTGGATCAGAAAATGAGTTACCGGGTCAGTTACAAGGCAGTTGCATGCACCACACACCTCACTGGATTTAATAATCAAAGTAGCATCTTTTAAGTATATTTTCATAAAATCTTTATTTAAAAATAATATCAAATAAATAAAGTTGTAGAAGGTAATGGAGCTTTCTCTAAAAAGGTAACTTACGTTATAAGTGTTTTTGTTGCTGGCTTATTCTTTGACCAGTACTCTATAGGAAGTCTATGCAGTCGTTCGTAGAGACTTATTGAACTTGCTTCTCTACGCATCGCTATATTCTCGACATACTGTTGTAACTGTATAGATTATTCAATATTTATCTACAGTATTACAGTATTTACTGTCTAGTTATTTAATTTCCATACCTCGTTGGTTCGTAAATGTAAAATAGAATGTCTCGATAAATATTGAAACGAATAGTTATCGAATGAATGAATGACATTGAAATCTGCAATCAACAACCGCGGCCATGTCGATTACTGCCCAAGGGAGTGAGAATTAATCATTCATCATTATCTGCCATTAGTATGCAATAATCTCTAAGGGATTTAAGCATGGACCATTTTAACGGTACATACTTCTTTGTTATGATTGCTTTAAAAACAGCTGAGCATCAGCAGTAATTCTCATTGGCTGTTTAGTTCTTAAAAAAAAAACAAAAAACAATCGGTAATTATCAGAGACTAGTTTACTAAATGCTTATTATTTATAATTGCTTCCTTAACAAGCTAAAGTAGTGGACATTTTTTAATATAACCGTAATTCTGCCTCCAAATTTTTTCTTAGTTCGAAACTTTTGTCAGTGACTGGGTGTTCAGAACATTTTAATTAAAATTTTTGATGAGGACTCATTTACACGGGATAATTTATATTTCGAAATCTCATACGAAATTTTCGCATTATAATCATTTTTGAATCCAAAAAAACGTTTGGACTATTATTTAAATCTTGAATAAATCCCGGATTTTCATAGAGTAAAAACTTACAGAATATGCCTTATAATATGCAACGGGGAGCCGTAAAATATGCAGCAAAGGAAAAAAATATATAGCAAAAACTCATTAACTATGCAATAAAACAGTTTAAATATACAAATATATTAATTCGCTTCCTAAATGTGCCCATCCTTCTCCAAGAACGATAGCGCATGACCCCCTTCTAAGATATTTTATTGCTTTCCTCTTCTTAAAAGAGGATGCTAGTGAAAGTTTAATTATTTAAACTTGTATAATATGCTTTATAATATGCAATGGGAAACCGTAAATTAAGCAGTTACAGTAACAGTAAACAAATAATAATAGACCGTGGTACAGATCCCTTTTTATGAAATTATTAACATCCGCCTGAAACTTCGTAAATACCTTCATCTCATCGTAACCTACAACTATTTTATTTACGAAAACTCTTGGAATTGGGGCTTTTTCAATCTGGAGCGAGGCAAACTTTGCCTATTTAGTTAGGTACTAAAAACTCGTAAATATACATTTGCTTTCCATCTGAATCGTGAAATAAATTGATCACAAAATCGATAAAATAGGTGGCCTACAAAAATATTGGGCCGTTTGCGTCGTTCTTTTGACAATGTCGGGGTGTAGGTCACGCCAAACGGCTCAAAGTTTTTAAAGGTCACCTTTTTTCTCGACTTTGTGATCAAGTTATCTCACTAGCGGATCCAGGATTTAATTTTTGGAGGGGGGGCTTCAGCCCGAAACTTTTTTTTTCATAAAAGTAACGATAATTACTTCGGAAAAACAGAAAGAAACTAATTACCTATATGAAATGGTGTTTAAGTTATTCCTTAAGTACTTTTAAACGTAATTACACGAACAATAATACTTTAAGAGGTATTTTTAAAATTTTTTTTCCCATAAACCATGGTTTTATTTTTCCATTTTGGGGGGCTTCAGCCCGAAAGCCTCCCTCCCCCGTAGATCCGCCCGTGAGTTATCTTACAATTAAAGTGGAAAGAAAATGGGTATTTACGAGTTTTTAGTTCCTAAATAAATAGACAAAGTTTACCCCTCTCCAAATTTTCGTAAATAAAATATTTGTAGGTTACGATGGGATGAAGTTATTTACGAAGTTTCAGGTGTCTGTTAATAATTTGATAAAAAGGGGTCTGTACCACGGACTATAAAAGATGCATCAAAAACTCTTTACGTTGTTTACCGGAACATAAAATTTTGTTCAACTCGTTTCAAAATGGCTACTTTTTTCTTCATAATTATTAGTAATATCATCACTTCTCAAGTAATAAAAGGAGATAGTTTTTAACTTATTGATTTTATTTATTTTGACGAAATATTTTATAACATATATAATTCAAAAAATCTCAATGCAGAAGAAATTAATTGAACGAATTTAATTATTAATTATATATTATTAATTAACTATATATTTAATCATTAATAATTTATTTCGTTATATGATATTATATGAAGCAATATGCTTGTATATGACCACGCTAAGATTTAATAGATAAGAGCTACGAAAAATTACGTTCAAAATATTACTGCAAATTTCCATGACTAAAGATATGGTCATGCCCAGTTAACAGGTTAAGTATAAAGCAAAACAGCTAAACTTTCAACCTTTAACTTTTAATTTTAATCATCTCAGCAATTTTTTATCTTATTTCAAACATTAATTTTCATAGTTTTTGTTAAATTTTCTATTTGTAGTCTTTAATATTTAATTTTAAACTGAACTTTTTAACGTTTCGTCTTGTAATTTTAACTTTGAATCCTCCTTACCTGTTAACTCTAACTATTATAATATTTAAATTTTAATTTTACCAGTTTTTTTTTTAACTTTAAATCTCAACACTGTCATCACCACCTATGCCGATGACACGTGTATCCTATCAGTTAATAACGATCCATCAATTGCATTCCAAACTCTTCAAACACACATCACAAGTCTTGAAAAATGGTTTCAAAACTGGAGGATTAAAATAAATCCCATCAAATTACCTTTACTCTTCGTCGTAAACCTATGACTTCCTGTCCTACAGTATCTTTCAACAATAGCCCTCTTATCCCTGTCGAACAAATCCGATACCAAGGACGCCACCTTGACAAACGACTCACTTGGAATCCCCATACCAGACTGAAACGACTAGAAACCGCCCGACGTTTTCGACTACTGCAGCACTTATAAGACAAACGCTCTAAACTTCCAACTATTTACAAGAGACACGTATATATTACTATACTAAGGCCTATTTCGAGCTTTGGAGCTCCACTAATGACTTTATATTTTAGACCATACCAGACTGAAACGACAAGAAACCGCTCGATGATTCCGATTACTTCAGCACTTACTAAACAAACGCTCTAAGCTTTCAATCAATTACAAACGACTCATATATATGACAATAATAAAACCTATTTGGACTTACGGAATTGAGCTTTGGGGTTCCACTAAACCATCGAATTCCTCTCGTATCCAATCCTTACAATCCAAAATCCTTCGTAAAATCCTCAATGCTCCTTACTTTGTCACAAATAAAATCATCCATAAAGACCTTAATGTTCCATATGTTTCCGATTTGGCCCAATCCAGATACCTATCCTTCCATAACAAGCTGCAGAACCATCCGAATCCTCTCGTTTCAAACCTTGCTTCCTCCTCGATCCCTGATAACCCTCCGAGGCGTCTGAAAAGAAGATGGCCTCGGGACCTTCTAATATAGAACTTTAATTTGAGTTCTACCAATGGGTAGTTTCTCTTCATGTTGTACATATGTTACCAATGTCACATTTACTTATTTTATTTTCTATGTAATACAGTTTTAAATTTCATTAAAATGAAAAAAAAACTTTTATTCTTTCAATATTCAACTTTAAATTTTGATTGTATTTTTTTTTTTCAATTTTTAGGTCATGCCAAACGGCTCAATATTTTTGAAGGCCACTTTTTTTTATCGATTAACCATTCCTTCAATTAGTCATATTTTCTCTAATATAACTATTTATGTATTGCTAAAAAGTTTGGAGAATATTTCGGGTCGTTTTCTGAACTGTAGCTTAGTCAGAGATAATAACATTGTAAAGCTTTTAGTCTGTGAATCTAGGCCTGTTATTACATAAATAATAATGTTATCCTGACCTTCGCCGGGGCATGACCATGGGGACTACCCCAGCCACCCTGGTCCTTTCACCAGTTCTGGGAAGAATTCGGGATTCTTTAGGTTAATGATGTATAAGAGTCGCTTGGAAACAATATGTCCGTGGTCGTCGCAACATACTTTACAAAAATTCGTATTCGTACTCATCAATCTACAATGTAAATGCCCTCTTGAACATGAAGAGCTTTGTTATCCTTCTTTCTTTCCATTTAATTAGGCATGGGCGATAGTAGTTTTCCACTATCATTAGTCTGATAGTATCGATAAAAACTATCGATAGTTTAAAGGAAGGAGATGGTCCGGGGTGACGATCATAAATAGGCTAAATAGTGGCAAAACTATTTTATTAAAAGCCAACGTTTCGACCCGACTTTGCAGATCTTCTTCAGGGCTAGAACGGACAAGTTAAAAACAAAATATAGAGAATTGTGGATGTTACATAATATTTAGAGAAAAAAATTATAAACAATGAGAATAAGCTTATTAAAATTGTAAACAGTAAGTACATTAAAATATAAACAGAGTAAGCTAAGTAACAAGATCCTAAACTGAAGTAAATAGATGGTAACAATTATTATAGTGTAATATATAATATATGCAAATGTGAATATACTTCTACAGATCTGCGGGAGAAATTGAAAAAGGACATAATATGAAATAATAGACATATAGGAATGTGGAGAAAGAAAAGAAAACCAAAAATAAATAAATAAGTATATAAAATAAATTATTTTATAGTATAGTATATATTATAAAGCGTATTCACATTTGCGTATATTATATATTACACTATAAGAATTGTTACCACCTATTTACTTCAGTTTAGGATCTTGTTATTTAGCGCACTCTATTTATATTTTAATGCACTTACTGTTTTTATAATTTTAATAAGCTTATTCACATTGTTTATAATTTTTTTCTAGATATTATGTAACTTTCACAATTCTCTATATTTTTTGTATCTTGTACGTTCTAGCCTTGAAGAAGAGCTGCAAAGTCGGGTCGAAATGTTGGCTTTTAGTTATAATAAAATAGTTTTACCACTATTTAGCCTATTTATGACCGCCACCCCGAACCATCTCCTTCCTTTATAATGCAACGGTCAACTTAACTATGAAATGTTCAATATCGATAGTTTAGTAACTTAACTAACTTTAAAATAAAAGAGGATTTATTTTCACTGTATTCTTTAGTTATTTTCTTTAAAATGCTGAATAAGCTTTATAATTATAAAAATTTATATTAAATACATTATTAATGATTAATGTTAAGGCAGTAATAAAAATTATTAAATAAATACAATTAAAACATTATTGAAGAGAAAATACATTCACATTATTCACCCTGATCGTTGAATTCAAACAAAAAACATCGACGGCATATATAGTCCGTGGTACAGACAGACCTCTTTTTATGGAATTATTAACATCCGCCTGAAACTTCGTAAATACTCATCGTAACCTACAACTATTTTATTTATGAAAACTCTTGAAATTGGAGAATTTTCAATCTGGAGGGGGGCGAACTTTGTCTATTTAATTAGGTACTAAAAACTCGTAAATAATCATTTTCTTTCTGCTTGGATCGTAAGATATTTTGATCACAAAATCGATAAAAAATGTGGCCTAAAAACATATTGGGCCGTTTGTCCTATATAACCTCGTTACAAACGGTTTTGAAAGTTTGGGATTGTAAGTCACGCCAAACGGCTCAATATTTTTGAAGGTCACCTTTTTTCTCGATTTTGTTATATTATCTTACGATCCAAGTAGAAAGCAAATGTGCATTTACGAGTTTTAAGTACCCAAATAAATAGACAAAGTTTGCCCCCCTCCAGATTGAAAACGCCCCAATTCCAAGAGTTTTCATAAATAAAATAGTTGTAGGTTAAGATGAAATGAAACTATTTACGAAGTTTAAGGCGAATGTTAATAATTCGATATAAAGTGGTCTGTACCACAAACTAAGATAAGATTTATAAGTATAAGGGACGTTACGAAAACATTTTAATTCATATGAAAAATAAAATATTATCAATAAAGTTCATTCAACGCTCAAACTGTTTATAATAGCTCAAACCAACTTTATAATAGCCTTGTTGAATTGAAAGTTTAATCTGTAAGAAACTCTGTAATACAGTTTCACTATTTTCAAAGATTTGAACTTTTTTTACAGCTTTTTCGCTATTATTTAAATTTTTCTTCAAATTTAGTGCCAGATTCAATTTTTACTTTCACTTACATATATATAAAATATATAGTAAGGAACAGTATTGCGATCTTGAAAATGATCGATTCTGAGTTTCCAACGGAAATACATGTTTTGAGGTCTCCTGAGTCCAAATAACCAAGTCCCGTAAAAGTCTGTGGGTGTGCGTGAGTCTGTATGTGAGAGGTCTAGCTCAAAAACGAAAAGTCGTAAGAAATTGAAATTGCATATTTAAGGATTTTATATACCTGAGATATTACAGCAACTTTTTCTTCAAAATCGGCTGACCAGAATTTATTTTTTTGGGGGAGGGGGGCTTAAGCCCGAAAGTTGTTTTTTTCATAAAAATAACGATAATTACTTTGGAAAAAAACAAAGAAACTAACTACCTATATGAAATGGTGTTTAAGTGATTCCTAAAGCCCTTTTAAATGTAATTACACGAACAATAATACTTTAAGAGATACTTTTTTAATATTTTTTTCGATAAAACATGGTTATATTTTAACACTTTGGGGGGGGGGGAGGGCTTCAGCCCGAAAGCCCCTCCCCCCCCCCCGTAGATCCGCCCGTGGTACCACGGACTAATAGATAGTATTGTTTTAACTATTTAGTTAAAAACGGAGAAATGTGCGTGTCTTTTAATTCTCACGATTTTAAATTTAATTTGATAAAAACACCTAGTTTAAAATATAATAAAACTGTAATGGCATCTGTGTCGATTTTTTAATTATATTTTTTATGAAAAAAAATTAAACCAGGTGAGGTAAATGTAACATTTTTTCATCGGCACAGCTGGAGTTGTAAAAATATTTCTAAAAAAGTAATTTGATTGAATTATTTATTTTTTACTTTGAAGTCTTTTTCCTATTCAATTTAGTTTCAGTTTTATATATTGATAATAATAGTTTTAAACACGCCTTCACACTTCTATCCATTTATTTTCTTAATGTGGCGTTTCCATTAGGTATACAATAACCGTTTTCATTATTAAAAATTTAACTTTTACATTATTATATTATCAATATATCTCGTACATCAATTAATGGGTAGAAGAATGAAGGTGTTATTAAAATTATTTCTTTAAGTATATACAATTTTAATATAATTTGTGTCTAAGAGGAAGGATACAAACTATCGATTGTCACTAGGACTATTAATAGTTTTAAACTATCGATATATCGATAGTAATATCGACTATCGCCCATCCCTACCTTTAATCTCCAATCTCCTTTCTGATTCCTAGGAACCATTAGCGGATCCAGGATTTAATTTTTGGGGGGGCTTCAGCCCGGAAGCTTTTTTTGTTTCATATATATTACGATAATTACGTTGCAAAAACAGAAAGATACTAACTACTTATATAAAATGTTGTTTAAGTGATTCTTGAAGCCCTATTAAATGTAATTACACGAGCAATAATTCTTCAAGACATAATTTTTTTATATTTTTTACAATAAAACATGATTACATTTTACCATTTTGGGATAGGGGGGATTTCAGCCCGAAAGCTCCTCTCCCTCCCCCCGTTAATCCGCCTGTGCTAGGAACTGCTCTTTACTCTGTATATTTCTAGTACTGAATAATTTCAGCGATTATAATTAATGTCTTTCAATGTGTCAGATTGCATAAATACTAAATGAACTCATTAAAAAAAAGGGGGGGGAATGTATTACTTTTGCTTACGTTCATCATACTTATTGATCCGATATCGAGACCTACAAGTCATCGATTCAATCTGTCTGTTCCGTTTATTTTCTCTCATGACCTAATCAAAGTATCATATATTTTTCTTGAAAAAGCCTTACTTATATTCTCCATACGGCTCGATCCAACCGCCGTCTGTACTTCCTTGCTACCTTTCTATACCAAGCCATCAGAACCTTTCTCCTCAGAACGACTTTCCTATATTTTTCACAGCCTACAATTCAAATATTCCATTCAATCCAGTCCCACTAGATCCCGTACTTCCGACCTCTATCCACCTCCTTACCGAACTGCAGCGTTTGACAATTCCTTTATAATTCAATCCACCTCCTTCTGGAATGCCATCCCTCCCGATATCCGACATTCGCAATCAGTTTCCTCATTTAAATCTCTCCTTTTTAACCACCTACTCCTTTCCCAACCCGATTGATCATAAGAGATAAGAGAACTTTTTAAAGTTCCCCAGAAATGATTTTCTTTACTTATGCTATTTTATTTTCCCACGTTTGTATTATACATATCAGTATGTTTTTAGTGTAATTTTTTTATTCTTTTTCCAAAATCTTAATCTTTATAAGAATTGTAAATAATTAATTTTATGTATGGCCACACAGGCATTTAATCTGTATCTATAATTTGTCCTAAAGGGACAACAGTCCCAGGATAATAAAAAAATATTTTCATTTCATTTCATATTGCCATATCTCTAAGTTATTTTTCGGATCTCCTGGCATACCCCAGGTAGTGAGCATATCCTAGCGATAATGATTGCTAAAGGCAGACGTACACGTCACAAATCGATATCGACGGCACACTTAATGGTGCTTAATTGAAGATAATGGCCAGGCTTTCAAGGATCGGGCCAAATTGACTTCGCACTCAATGACAAAAAACTATTTGAACGACTCGTAAGTGATTGTAAAAACAATAATGATGGGTTTGTTCCTAAAGAAGATTCATTGCAAATGCTAATGATTTGTCATATCAATATTTTATTCCTCTGAGCATTGCCTCACTTCATCGTCACGGGTTTTATGTTTATTTATTAAAAACATACTTCAATGTCGTAATTTATTTAATGCCTTTTTTTTATTTTTTTTATTTGTTTACTTAGAAATGACTTACGACATTATATAAGTAGAGACATTATATATAAGACGTTATATATTAGACATAACTTTAAATCTAAGAATTAAAATCCACAAGAAAAATCTACTGACCTTGATTCTCCAGTAAAACGCGCCCAATCCTTTTAAGGAAGAACAAATAATAAATGTTGAAGAAAGATTGATCAAAAAAGATTATGTAATTTATAAAATAAGGCTCTGTTTATGTTTTCACCATATTTATTTTAATTTTCATAGCTACGTTTCGGCCGGTAAGCCATCTTCAAGCCATTTTATCCAACCATGCTTTTTGCATGTAGTCCAAAGTCTACGTCACACTTTGGACTACATCCAAAAAGCATGGTTGAATAAAATGGCTTGAAGATGGCTTACCGGCCTAAACGTAGCTATGAAAATTAAAATAAATATGGTGAATAAATAAACAGAGCCTTATTTTATAATATTAGAAAATTTTCACCTAAAACAAGCACATATGGATTATATAATTACTACAATGATAAGTAATCAAATATTTAATAGTTAATAATAAATTTAATACAATAAATTGGTCTGGAGACAGATTGGACTTATTCGCCTACGTTGTATAGGTCTAAAGTAAATTTAATAATGACTAGGGGTGTATCCCCAACATAAAATAAACTGAAAGAAACCACAAAATTACTTTAAAAATCTATATTGTATATCGCGCCTTATTGCCAATTTATATTATTATATAATTATAATTATACTTATTGCCAATTTATAACTATAATATATATTCAACTTGTCCAGCTTCATATAAGCCCAACAATGATTTAAGCCTATTATTACTGATATTTACATTTTTCGTTATGTTGTACTTCCTTTTCTATTTCATAATTATTATAATTATATCACAATATATTATAAATAATATTATATATAATATATTGTATTCAAGGGGAAAAGTCTAAATTGAAAAAAAACTGCTGTCACCTAGGTAAAATCAAACTACCACCTTCAGATGAATAAATTCCATTTCCCATACAAAAGTTTAGTCTAAAATCCTTATTTTGTAATAGGAATGTATTAAGTAGCATTACTGTCATTGCCTTGAATCCGTGGGTTTTAAATACTTTTTCAAATTTAAAAAAAAAATATTAAAATTTTACATTTAGTAAGAAAATTGTATTTAATTTTCTTGAAAACATGTGATTTACGTTAAATAGTGTTAGTTTTTTAAAAATTATTATTTGTATTTTTTTTCCACTCTTCGTTATCTTCTACATTACATATTGTTTTTTTTTTATTCTCCTCTTTTCAAAAATATATTGTATGTATTAAGCAGCTCAACACGTATGTAATTAGTGCTAATTATAGAGCTAATTGGAGAGCTCCTGTAACATCCTCTGCTCCTAATACTAAAATAATATATGACGTACACTAAAAACTTTTTTATATAATTGAGAGATATATAACTGGTCCACTGGCTCCATCCTGCAATGCTGGATGAAAAGCCCTGATGAAGAACTACAATGTATGTTGAAACATGGGCAATTGAAATAAAGGCTACTACAGTATATAGTATGTATCTACTGACCATATCCCTGACCATCTGGAATTTGTTCTACAGTCAACTATTTCCATACCATAATAAATTAAATAGTTATAAATTGAGAAAAATTCTAGTTATTCAATAGATTCTAGATGGATTGTATAGATAGATATGCATAGAACAATTATGTAATTTTGTATACTTCTCCTCCGATATAAATTAGTATTTAATTTACTTATTATTGATTTCATATCTACAATTACTTTTCTGTTATTTATTATTTGCACATTAATCCTATCATTGTTTTTATTCATATATATCTTCTTATCATTGTGTTCGTTTAACAGCTGTAAATTAATTAATTATTTTAGTTTAGTTTTTGATTATTATTAATGAAGCGGGGTAGCTCAGTGGTAGGGCACTAAGCTTCCAATGCCCAAGGCCCCAGGTTCAAATCCCGGCTCATGGCAGAAAATTTATTTATTCTGGTTCATTGGCCGTGGGGCGACCGTTGGGTAGGAAAACCCTCCTGGGGCACACCCAGCATCTACAAAGTGGGTATTGTTAATTATATAATTAACTAAGGGAGAAACCCTGGTGGTTGAGCGTGATCCTGGCCTGATCTCCTCCCTGCACAACCATTGGCCTTGAAACCATACTTTCCCTAAATAGTACTGAACCCAACACCTTTCATGAGTTGTAGTGGTACAGTTTCTTTTTTTTTTTTTTCCTTATTACTTAGGTCATAAGCCAAAATATATAAAGATAAAGCCAGTTCTAATACATAGCTGTGAGACCTACATGGTCTGTAATGCCTCTAGAAAAAAAAACAAATCTTAGGTCATAAGTTTTATTATATTTTTAGCATTTACATTATTGTATTTTGTCCTTTGTCACTCTGAAGAATACCCTAACTGTGGACCAAAATGTCAACATTAGTAAATAATTCTCAATATTTTATGTGATCGATGACTATCTGTTTGAATTATAAAAAATATACATTTATTGACATACTTTATACATTTTATTTATGTACTGCTTAATTTGTTATTGAGAGATTTTTTAAAATGGAAACCATTGAAAATTTTGCTATTTTTCTTTTATGGATCTTGTCTATCAACGCTACTTTATTTAATTTTTAATAGGACAACATAATATTACATAAAATTATAGATCTTTGAAGTATATCTGAATTGTTAATATATGGTTATATAATTTTTAATCACCAATTATAAAAAATATTGGCAAATACAGCAATTAAAGAAAGGTGAAAAGGAAAATAAGCAATGACTAAAAGAAATAAAGATTGAGAACAATTTAGGTAGTTGTATGTAGTTCAGCAAATCACCAAGAGATAGTAGCACCTACTCTTAAAGCATTCCTCTGGAGATGTATTTTTAATGTCAGGCCAACAAAAAATAAAGTGTTAAATGTTATTTTGCATCTATAATTGATTCTTGAGTAGTTTTTGTTTTTAGTTTATGCGCTGGAATCATATCTAGATTTTATTATATCTTTTCCATTTTCTTAGATCAATGTAATTTATAGGAGGATTATACGTAACATAAAATAAGAAGTTTCGATATGAAATATTAAATTAAACCTTTCTTTAATTATTAATTTAATTCTATATTACCAATCTCGTCCAGATTGTTTGGAGTAGATGTTCTTCGAACTCCTGGCTTACCCTATTGAATAGCCAAGCCCACAACATTCAATATTCAACATTCGGGACGAGATTGAAGTAGAGTGCTCACTATCCTGCGAGAAGGCATACGAAACTTCTTACTACTCCTTCAAGAATGCATGAATCTCAAAGAAGGATATTTGCCGAACATTGTGTTTGTAGAGAATAAAACTTAACGAGAATAAAATCTATAATAGGAGCCGTTTTCAAAGTACAGTCTTGCCAAGGAAAAACAAACACCTAAGCGAAAGAAATGGACGAAATTATCTAAATTCAATGTTGGACCATCCAGGTCTTGACAATCTCTGAATATTTCATCAAATCGAATTAAGCACATCAAGTTATGGACGTGAATTCGACGAGGTTGAATGAGACAGCCGTCAGCTCATCTTGTAAAATTAGCTCGATTCGACTAATATTTGTATTTGTATTAAAATATCTCAGAAAATAAAAATCGAACCCACATACTATAAGCGAGAGAAATTTTCAGCATTTCGTCCTCATTGCAATGAACTATTATTAAAAATTTGATCTTTACGCGATGCTGTGTTAGAGAGGCAAAGAAAGAAAAAGTGTAATAAATCAAGCGCTAAAGAGTTTTTTAAAAAATATTTGGATTAAAATATCCCAAAAAACAAAATTAGGAACTGCATACTGTAATCGAGAGAGATTTTCAGCATTTAATCCTCTTTTTAATGATCTATAATTTCAAATTGTATTTTGACGTGTTTTAGAGAGTCGGAAAAGAAATTATATATATCACCAAAAAAACAAATAAAATCAACTTTTTTGTACATTTGGAATGGAATATATCGAAATTTAAATACGATGGAGAATTCAAATGTTTCAGCAAAATTTACGAAAGTAATTCATATTATAAATTATATATGTGTGTGTTATTATATTTATATATATAGTAACTTAGTAAAGGCAAAAAATAATTTTTATATTTCATATTATTTATCCCTCCTTGTTTATATTTTCACTTCTATCGTATGGTCTTAAGCATGCACCTTAGTTTTTATATACAGGGTGTTTCAGGGTTAAGTGACCAAACTGAAAATATGAACTAAGGACCTCAAAACAAGAAACAAATTTTCTCTGAAGGTATGTCCGCAAACGCTTTGTTTAGGAGATATTCACACCTAAAGGTTTTCGTTATGAATTATTTACGTTACATGAAATAAATAAAACCTCCTTGTTTGTTTAACTTCTTTATTAATTAAATGTAAACATTAACATTCATATTAAATGTTGTTCAAAGTGATTTCCTTGAGCATTAAGACAGGCTCGGCATCTTTCTTCAACAGCAGCAGTGGCAGAACGGCACTGGATATGTGTTATTGTTTCACAAGATTCAATTATCCTTCTTTTTAAGGAATTAAGGTCATTGACCGGACTTGCATATACTTTTTCTTTAATGTCACCCCAAACAAAAAAAATCAAGTCATATCTGGAGAGCGTGCAGACCAAGCCACTGGTCCTGCTCGGCCAATCCATTGATTGGGATAATTAACATTTAGCCATTGTCGTGGACCTCTTCGGTAATGTGCAGGACAACCATCTAATTGAAGCCACTTGTTCCTCAGTTGTAGGTAAATAAAGAAATTTTATTTATTTTATATAACGTAAATAATTCATAACAACGAAAATATTTAGGTGTGAATATCTCCTAAACAAAGCTTTTGCGGACATACCTTCAGAGGAAATTTTTTCTTGTTTTGAGGTTCATATTTTCAGTTTGGCCACTTAGCCCTGTTACATCCTATATATATATGGACCTTTTTTTTTAACTTTTAGGTAAATAAACATGCGTAAGTGAAAGTATGTAGGTGATTGTAATTGATTGGACCTTCTTCTTCTAAATCAAATTAACGTTAGTAGATCATATGTCCGTCACACGGATTTAACGATAGATACGGAACCAAATTTGTTATTTGATTTCTAAAATTTAAAATATGACCAGGCATTTTCGATTCTGAGTTCAGAAATATTTGAACCTAGCGCATGAGTACAAAGATCCCCTACCGAAGGTACCAGGTAGCAGTAATTACCTACCGAGGTAGCAGAAATAACGCTTTGTTTTATCTCCATATCAATATCAATCAATATATCGGAAATGGAGCTTTTCTTATGTAAACTAGAGGGAATGCAAAAACTTGCATCTAGTCTCAATCCGCAAACGAAAAACAGAATTATTCAAATTGTTACATTAACACAGAAATAAATAAAATAACTGCAACATTTAGAAGAAACGATATTCCTATTTTTCATATATGGGTGGTTCTTAGGTTATGGGCAATTTCCATGACAAAATTTTAATAATTTTGACGGCATTTAAATAAAATTTTCTAAATACCTCCACCTTCTACTGCCGCTCAGCTTTATCTGAACAAATGACCAAGATCTAAAGTGCTTTTTGTTCAGTAATTAAAGCAAGTAAAGCTAATAATTCGGTGAACTTGGTAATGACATTTTCGCGTAGTTTATTCGGCCAAAACCGCTGTGTAACTAGTATTATGATTTTTCCAACTGATTTGCTAAAACTCTAGTTAAACGTGAATTATAATAAATGAAATAATTTGAACAAGTAGCTAGATAATATACGCGGTGGTAATGAGAACAATAAAGGTACGTGCTGAACCTACAAGAAACAGGGAGGCTTCCAAACTGGTCAGTCTATCCGCTGGTGGCTTTAACTCCACTCTGAAGATACTTCCCCACTGTTGCCTCTTTTCAACGCTTAAACATCTGATGTTATGTTTTTTTTCTTGGTAATGACATCAAAGTGATGGTACAATGTTTGAAAATACATAGACATACTTCACTGTTAACAAAATTTAAACAAAATATATAATTCAAAAAGCCTTAATTATTCTTTAGGAGTGGAAATAAATTTCACTGTCATTTTAGAATAGAATAGAATAGAAAATAATTTTATTCTGGGACGAAGTCCCTTTAAAATAACAAAAAAATACAAAATTATAGTATTATATCTGGCCTAAGTAAAAACAAACATAAACAGTAAAAATTAAGAAAAACAAGTAAAGAAAATATTTGTTAAACATACTATGTACAATATAAAAAAACACTTGAAACCATGCCAAGACACTTATAACTATGTACAGTGGTAAAACATAAGTATACACTTTAAAAAAAATAAATAAAAATATATTATATTCTGGCATTTTACATAGGTTTCGAAAGAAAAATTGTTTACTAGAAAACTGAGAGTGAGACAATACGTGGTTATAACATTTTAGTAGCTTAAGTAATTATAAAATCACACTATTGTTTAATATTTTATAATTGGTAATTGGTTGACTGCCGTGGATAATGAAGAGAAGAATAGTTGGTGTGCTCAGTCAAAAAGGAAAGCAAAAAATAAATTATAATATTTATTTTTTACATATGCCGATGTTTCGATCTGAAGTTCAGGCCTTCATCAGGGCTAAGAAAATAACCAGATAACAAGGTATGAGAAACATAAGTAATGAGACATAAGTTTAATATTTTAATTTTTAATATTTCATTATGAAGAAATACTTCTTCACTGTATAGAAATGGAGGAAAAATCAAGTTAGACTTAACTAATCAAGTAACAGCTGTTATGGACTAAAAATGGTCCTTAAAATGAGAATCACCTAGGACTCCATCTGGACAAACGTCTAACTTGGAATCCTCATACCAGACTGAAACGACAAGAAACAGCTCGACGTTTCCGACTACTTTAACACTTACTAGACAAACGCTCTAAACTTCCAATTAACTATAAAAGACTAATTTACATGACTATAATAAGGCCTATTTGGACTTACGGAGTTGAGCTATGGGGCTCCACCAAACCTTCAAATTCCTCTCGCATCCAACCCTTACAATCCAAAATCCTTCGTAAAATCCTCAATGCTCCTTGCTTTGTTACAAATAAAATCATCCATAATGACCTTAATGTTCCTTATGTATCAGATTTGGACCAATCCAGATATCTGTCCTTCCATAATAAACTTCATAACCATGCCAACTCTCTTGTTTCTGACCTTGCTTCCAATTCAATTCCTGATAATCCTCCGAGGCATCTGAAAAGAAGATGGCTCCGTGATCTCCTAATGTAAACATATCATGAGAGTGCTACCATTGGGTGGTTTCTCAACATGTGTTCCACGGCTTTATATCCATGTGCGAATTTACCAGATGTATTTTTTGTATACAGTTGTAAATATCATATAAATAAATAAAAAAAAAAATGAGAATCACCCATTAAAAAAATTTAAAACAAAGCAAACGGCAAAACAGGTTAAGTTTACATCATTCTATCTAATACGCCCAATACGAAAATGGTACGGAATGAAATTTATGATCAAACTTTTATCTTTCGACACATTTAATTTATTGGAATGGCATTTAGAAGTATTTTTTTTGGTTTAACACCGGTTTTAAGTGCCATTTTTGACAAGTGTTGGCAATGAAATGTCATGTTATTATAAATTATTTTTTATTTGATTTTAAAAATCTTTTTTTTATTATTATTATTTTAATATATATCATATACATGATAAAGTATTGTGGACACCGACTAATACAGATCCAAGACCAGTCCTTCAGGTTGACTGTTGGCCTAGTTCGACTGCCTGTTAAGGAATGTCGGAACGTTAGCGGGGTCAGTAATGGACACTGAAGTCGTAAAATAGATAAGGAGAATTTTATTGCTTATAAATAGGCAAGAAAAAAGATGGCGGTTACATTTATGGCCCTCTACCCAATAGGGATGAGGTAATGACGGATCGTGTTATGTTTAGGTGTTTTCGTTTTGCTGCATTCTATAAATGATTATAGATAAACATTTAAGTAGCTGAATAATTAGATATTTGTAGTAAATGTCTGTTTATTAAGTTTTACATCCTGATGTTCTCCAACTAGAGGAAGATGGTTGAACGCAGTAAAACACCCAGAGGTTACTGAAGGCTTGTTTCCAGGGCAACAGTCGTCGCAATAGTTACTGCTATGATAGTGACTTTGGCAGTCACTTCGTGTAGGTTCCTAAATTCAGCGCTGAGCTCATTGATGGGTATCAGAAATATATCAGGCTGTTCCTAAACTCATCGACAGGTCCATTAATGGAATTCAGCTCATTTATAACTCGGGGGAGCGAGGGGGGCGATTGTCCTACCAATAAAAACAGAAAAGACCGAGAATATCGTCCCCTCTTAAAACGGAAATATGAAGAACATTCGCTCAAAGAATAAAAATAAAATAAAAATTAATAACATAATTGGTAATTGGTTGACTGTCGTGGATAATGAAGAGAAGAATAGTTGGGGTGCTCAGTCAAAAAAAGAAGGCAAAAAAATAAATTATAATATTTATTTTTTACTTTTTATAAAAATAAATATTAAAAAATAAATATTATAAAATGAAATATTAGATAAAAAATAAATATTATAATTTATTTTTTTGCCTTCCTTTTTTGACTGAGCACCACAACTATTCTTCTCTTCAAAAATTAATAACAATTAATCTAAATGAATCAATAAAATATGTAAACTAAAATAATTAACAAAAATGAAAACAATCATTCAATGGAATTGTAACAGATTTTTCCGACATTTAGAGCACCTAAAAATGACAATAAGCGAAGAGAACCCTCAAAAAGGCTCAATATTTTTGAAGGCCACTGTGAGATAATTTGAGCACTAAGTCGAGAAGAAAGACTTAGTGCTCAAATTATCTCACTATCCAAGTGGAAAGGAAATGGATAATTACAAGTTTTTAGTACTTAATTAAATAGACAAATTTTGTCGACTTCCAGATTGAAATAGCCCCAATTTCGATAAATTAAATCAAATATTTGAATAATTTGATAAAAGGGAGCCTCCTGTACCACGGACTAATAATTCAATACAAATCAAAAATTTTCAATCATTCAATGGAATTGTAACAGATTTTTCCGACATTTAGAGCACCTAAAAATGACAATAAGCGAGGAGAACCCTATTCTAGTTTGTCTCCAAGAAACACACTTACAAGAAACTCAAACAGTGAGCTACGAAGATTACGATATATAGCGAAAAGCAAAAGATCTTCATGGGAATACTTCGTATCTTCATTACATCAAAGCATTTCAATGAAGGAGCTCTGGAATTAAGTGAAAAGCATTAAGAGGATCTCCAAAACAAAGAAATTGCCTGGTATAAAGAGTGGACAAGACATTATAACTGACCCTGACGAAATCGTTAACGAAAGTGATAAAACTCTGCAACAGAGTGTAATTTAAAGGCGTTGCCAATGACCCTACAGGGTAGAGGCAACAAAATACCAAATAAATAAATAAAAATAAAATAATTAAGAAAATAGCATGTGCGTAAGTTTTACTACGCCTTATGTTTCTCTTATTGAAATTTTAGCTTATATTTAAAGATAATTACATGTAGCAACCCGAGGATATTATGATTTATACATGTACACTCTTCCATTTTTACGTGAAGACTTTATTACATTTTCTGTGGTAAATTTGAAGGTTCGGAGAATTAAGAGATCATTTCACTTCCTATTTTTTTGTTTTTTTCATATATAGTCATTATTTCATTATCATCATAGTCATTATTTCATATATATCTTTTCTTCTATTAAATCTTTAAGTTTCAATTTTTATAATTTTCAATTTTTATAATTTTAGTTCAATTGTAACATCATAATCATCTGTAATTATTGTTAACTTTTCAAACTTTAAATTGTATTTCTTAGCTACAGTTGAGTTATGTGTGTAGTAATTCATCAAATTGTAATATAGGGCGAAAATGACCCAAGTGGTTGAAGAGCCCAAAACATGTATAAATAAATAAATGAGAGGGGAACTTTTTGACAAACGGGGCAAACGGGGAAAACGGGGTTCGCAATTTTTGAAGGGGCAGACAGAATCCGACGGAGCTATGAACGTTCAAAATGAAAAGTTTCAAATCAAAAGACAAGTGAAATCATAGAATAGACCACAGGATGTGTAGTGATATATAATCTGCGAATATTCAAATTCTACTTTCGTTTGCACTGTTTTTAAGAAGAAGAGAGGAATAAAATATCTTAGGATTGGGAGGTTTATTCTACTATCACTGTATTGACAATTTTATCGTGAGAGAAAATTGTCACGTGTAATTGAGTTATAATACTGTCTGTTGTGGTAAAACTAAAGTTATTTTGTGAGTTCTTGGTAATCAAATCGACTATTTTTGATATATTATAAATTTCCTATAAAGAACTGGAAGCAGTTCTAGTAAAATGTAAAAAGTATTTATTATTGGATAGGAACATAAAACCTGTTTCTAGCTCAAAGTTTTTCTTCTTTTTTGTTTGTAATTTTTTTCTTCACTATTTCTCTATCAATCGTTCCAGTATCTGTTCTTTCCATCTTTATGATATCAATATTTATTATATAAAGTTTCAATTATTAAAAAATAAGTGATATATGAAATACTGTGTTTTTTCTACACAACCTATGACTTGATATTTCATATATCATCAAACTTAAAGCAAACGTTTATAATTATAACTCATGGTAATATCTAATCAGATGATGAATTGTTAGTATGTGCACCAATTTCCTTATAAGTCACAAGGAAATTGGTACACAGTCTTCAATTGCGTAGCTAAGTAGTTGATGGAATTTGATGACACTGATACGAAAAAAATTTAGGTTACCAGCTTGTGCAATCCCTGAAAATTTTATCAAAATTGGATTGTGAGTTGTAGATGACGTACCAGTCCTTTGTATTTCACTACATACAGACACACTCGTAACCGATATGTTATCGGAAACTACCACACTAATAAAGCTTCACTTCTTTCTGTAAAAAAAAAAAAAATTAAAGTTGACTGACGAGAGATTGAATGGCAATGGCTCTGTTTCGCAGAATTTCTTCGTAAAATAGTTTCGAAATCCTATTGTGGTGGCTCTAAGCGAAAATAGTAGGCGGCCATACAAAAGTCGAGAAATTTCTTTGTATGTGGATTTTGGAGCACACATCACGAAGGTGTCCCATTAGACTTTCGATTTTGATTGTGGGGGGGGTGAGGAGAGGGTTTAGACTTTTGAAATTCATTAGAAGAATAATAAGGTTTGAAACGGATTGGAGGTATAATAGACTACCATTGATATTAATTTATTTGGGGTTGGCAGAAACCAAAAAGTCCACTTTTTGGGTTTAGTCCCCCCACCAATACCAGTAACGTTACCAGTATTATATATACTTGAAATTTTCTTTAAAAAATACAATTAAATATATAACGTATTTGTTTAGATTAAACAAATATGGTGGTTGGTTAGACAGCCTTCATATCATTAGTACATTTCTAGGACTTTTTCAGCTAAAAATGAATAATGTGGAAAATTGAAAAATATCTTTGATTTATTTATATGTATAACCAGGGGTGCCCAGAAGGAAGTTTCATGACGCAAGTTGCACCATCAAAATTTTTAGGGGAGCATATTGTGGTGGGTTGTTGAATGTTTGTAAGGGGCAAATTTAGACGGGATTATGAATTTTCGGACAAAGGTATAAGGGGAAAACATGAAACAGATTGCAGGAAGTGTAATTGTATACGATTTTTCTAATTCTACCTTAACATTGATTTGTTCGGACGCATAATTTGATGCTCTACAACTTGGATCCAATGAGTTTTTCCTTTTAAGGAACTCATTTTCAAGTTGTAGGGTCATTTATCGAAATGTGTCTCAGTTTTTGATAAATTTGGTAAAAATCAGCGTTGGTTGACCGTGGTTTTATACCTTACCACGTAACCAAACTATAAAGTATAGTATAAAACGACGCACAATTTAACGGTTTTTTAAATTTATTAAAGATTACATTTTTTGCTTTGATGCATCGTATAGGATTTATAGAAGAAAAAACAAAAAAATGTCGAAAAAATCTGACTTTTTTGGCTGTAAAAAGTTTTGCCTTTGTGTTACTGGCCTAATATTCTTTAAATCAACCGCCATTTTCAAAGTCAGCCTCTCTGGAACGGCAGACAAGGTTCTTTTTACTCAGAAAAACATACACTTTCGTAATTCACAATCAAACCTTCGCCTGCCATGAGTCGATTTTTGGGATCTGGCTCCAGGGCTACTTTACTCTAGTCGACTATTCTTAATCGATTTTAGTTTACACATTTTATTCATTTATGTAGCTTATTTATTTTCGATTTTTTTTTTTTTACTGATTGGTCTGATTTTCAAAACAGAATGGAAAAAGTTTTTTTTTTTGTTTCACTAGAAAGTTTCTTTATACACATTTTATTTTTATTTTCCTACCTATACTAGTTAATGAAAGTATTGCGATTGGGTCAAATTTCCGATATGCAGTTTCAACAGATCTATACGTTTCAGAGTCCCCTTAGTCCGAAAAACACATTTTTAGCTTATGGTTTTAATTACTGATGTCTGTGACACAAAGCGGGTGCTCCCTGCGCAATAGCGGCTGCGCAATAGGTGAAAAACATATTTATTTATAGACTTTAGTGCAAAAACCACACATTTTTAGCCTGTTTTTTTTTTTTTTTTTAATTTCCTTCCAAACTATGTAAAAATCGTTCATTTTGGACAACTATTAACGAAGTTACAGCTATTCAATTTCCAATGTAAGATTACTGGTTCATATCCTGGTGTCAGAAAGGGATTAATGAGAGAAAAAATAAAATAAAACTAAGTGAAAGTAAGAAAATCTGTTGCCTGCATCACACAAGGTTCACTATTACCTCTACTTTTAACATAAATTATTGTTGGACAAAATTAGGCTATATCAAAAAGTTTTTGATCAGGTACATCAAAGGTTATTGAAATTTCTACAATAATCTATGGTAATAACCCGGTTTACATTGCTTTATAAAAGAAATCTTACTCAAATCTTTTTTTTGATCAATTTGCAGGAAAATAAATCTAATTTAATTTTGTTATTGTTTCTTACTGGACATATTTAAAGATATAAATTTTTTTCTGAAATAGATAGGAAAGCCGTATGAGTGGATACAAAAGATTATTCTTTATAAAACTTAAGCGTTTTGTTAAAAAAAAAAAAATCAGAGACTCAACTTACATTATATGATCATTTTCAGAAATAATGTTTTTGTTTTCATTTGCAATGTTTTTATTTTTAATATATATATATTTTGTCTTGAGCAAGTTTCCTATCATTTCAACCTTTGATAATTCGAACAGTTTGTACAATCCTGGTGTTCGGATTATCATAATCGTCCTGTATTTGTCAATAGTAAAGGTGAAGAATTATATTTTATAAAAAGCAAACATTGACTTATTGAGTTGTTCATTTAACAATTTGTCTAAATATATTCACGGAAACAATTATCTTGGGTGAGAAAATGACACTTAATTCCATTCCATTCCCTCAGGTTTCCTCAATTACTAGACAACTATGTCGAATTACTTCAAGTACTGGCGAAGGAATCAGGAGAAGAAGAGATCGGATATTAATGCTCCACCTCCCCCTCTGAGATAATGGGAAACCATGGTTTGATATTGTCTTCTCCGAAGGCGACCATGGTACACCATTCCTTCGGCCTTCCTCACCAACATTAGTGTACTCACATCACAAAGATTAGGATTAGGCTAATGATGGCTGGTGATGACCTGGCCTCTCGGTCGTCGTATGGAAATATCCCAGCCAAGGTTGTTAGACAGTTTATTTGAATTGTTCGTACCATTACAGCCTACGGAGGGTCACCCCGTATGCCAGAAATGGCCAGGTAGGGGAAAAAAAAAAAAAAAAAAAAAAAAAAAAAAAAAAAGCCTACGTAGGGTCTCGATTCGGAACTTTGTGAGGATGAGTTGATGACAGTCGATTGTTTTATCAATAAGTGAGTAGTTCAAAACTATTGATATTCCACGTGACAATCAATAGTTCTTGTCCTATCCAAAAACGCAAATAAATACTGTTAATATAACAATGTAAAAATGAAATATTATTACCAACATATTATTACCAATTATTATTAATATTATTACCAACATTCGAGATTTACATAAACCTTAATATGTAAGTTGTGAAGTATGTTACATCCTAAACACTTTTTATTTTATTAAATACTTAGAACAAAGTAAAGAAGCAACTGTAACAAAATTGATTTTTGTTTATAATTTTTTTGTACTGAGATAAATAAATAAACGGATAATACTATTTCCGATTTGAATTCTTGTTAGTAGATAATTTACCGTTAGGATTAAACCGAAAATCTTTTTTATTAAAAACACTTTTTGAAAATCCCGTTTCACAAAAAGGACAAATTATGGACCAATCAAAAGACAAGTTGACGGGAGCTTGGTATTGACGCAACCCAAAACGTTTGTTATGAAGAAATATTTTGGAACTTCACAATAAGAATATACTAGTAGGCCTGTGCGAAAAATTCGCACATGATATTGTTATCAAATGCCCAATTAATAAGAAAATAAAATAATGCAACGTATCAAAAAATAAAGAAATCAAATGTTATTTTATCGATAAATATAACCGACAAAAAAAAAAATAATTAATTTAAATCTTCATTTTTGTTTGGAACCAACATGTTTACAAAATTCAGTAAGCTGTATCTTTGCTAAAAATTGTCCGATTTCCATGATTTTTTTTTCCTTTTGTAGGGAATGTAGTAATGTTTTATATAACCATGGGCACAACCAAGGGAAAAGTGTGTAATTTTTTTAGTTATTCGCAAATAAAGTTTACTTTCTTTCATAACTTGTTTGCCTGAATTTTCGGGGTAATTGGACTATTTTGCCTGCCTGAAGGAGAAGGAAGGAAAATTAACGATGATATGGCTTGCCGATCAAAAACACCATCGATAAATAATATAAACTCGTCCTCTCTCGATCATAGAGACCTCAAGTCGACGAAATGAGACATGTATTCAATGACAGTACTACAATTAACGTAAGGTTGTTTGGATGCGAACTCTGTGCCTTGCGTTATATTGAAAATAGTACGTTTTTGGGCTTAAAAACGTAGGATCAGGGTCTTGCCGTACGCATCAAAATCTTCAAGGTCCAGTTTGTCCCGTATCGATCTACAGACCTACCACCGTTCCAGTATTGAAGCCTAGCAAAATGTTTGTATCGACTTTATTTATTTTAGAAAGAAAAACGAAAGTGGAAAATACGATTCGCTAACCCCCCGTGAAATTCTGAATCCAACGGTACCCCATTCGTGGTATTTGAGCATGACAGGAGCTTATATTTGGTACAAAACCGTTTTCGAGCCTTACTGTAATAATATATGTACGGATATATATATATTCTTATTGTGAAATTCCAAAATATTTCTTCATAACAAACGTTTCACTTTTACATTGTTATATTAACACTATTTATTTACGTTCTTAGACAGGAGAAGAACTATTGCTAGTCACTTGGACTAACGATAGTTTTGAACTATCGATTTATTGATAAAGCAATCGACTATCACCCACCCTTTAATTCATTCTCACAAAGTTCCGAATCGAGACCCTCCGTAGGCTTTTTTTTTTTTTTTTTTTTTTTTTTTTTCCCTACCTGGCCATTTCTGGCATACGGGGTGACCCTCCGTAGGCTGTAATGGTACGAACAATTCAAATAAACTGTCTAACAACCTTGGCTGGGATATTTCTATACGACGACCGAGAGGCCAGGTCATCACCAGCCATCATTAGCCTAATCCTAATCTTTGTGATGTGAGTACACTAATGTTGGTGAGGAAGGCCGAAGGAATGGTGTACCATGGTCGCCTTCGGAGAAGACAATATCAAACCATGGTTTACCATTATCTCAGAGGGGGAGGTGGAGCATTAATGTCCGATCTCTTCTTCTCCTGATTCCTTCGCCAGTACTTGAAGTAATTCGACATAGTTGTCTAGTAATTGAGGAAACCAAACCTGAGGGACAAGGTATGGAATTAAGTGTCATTTTCTCACCCGAGATAATTGTTTCCGTGAATATATTTAGACAATTGTTAAATGAACAAGTCAATAAGTCTATGTTATCTTTGCTTTTTAAAATTTATAATTCTCCACCTTTACTATTTCCAAATACAGGACAGTTGTTGTGATAATCCGAACACCTGGATTGTACGAACTGTTCGAATTATATTATTCGAATTAGGTTGAAATGATAGGAAACTTGCTCAAGATGAAATATATATATATATATATATATATATATATATATATATATATATATATATATATATTAAAAATAAAAACATTGGAAATAAAAACAAAAACATTGTTTCTGAAAATGATCAAATAATGTACGTTGAGCCTCGAAATTGCTTAGGTTTTATAAAAAAAAATCTGGTGTGTCCACTCACATGACTTTCCTACCCATTTCAGAAAAGTTTTGATATATTTAAACATGTCCATTAAGAAACAAAAACAAAATTGAATTAGATTTGTTTTCCAGCAAATCGCTCAAAGAAAAGATTTGAGTACGATTTCTTTGATAATCGGCTTGTGGCAGATCAGTGTAAACATTTCCTTACTCTCTAATATTGCTAATCAAAAACTTTTTGGTATAGCCTAATTTTGTCACACGAAAATTTCTGTTAAAAGTTTTTGAATATATATACATATTCTATTGTGTATTCTTATATATATTCTTATTAACATTTCACTTTTATATTGTTATATTAACACTATTTATTTGCGTTCTTCGAAAGGACAAGAACTTTATTGTCGGTACGCCATAACTTCGTCCAGTCTTCATCAAATCCAATGATTGACCACTCATTTAAAAGATATTCTTCTCCTTCACATGCGAAAAATAGTCCTATCCTCCCGAAATTTCTGGAAAAAAAAAGTTATGAAGGAAAAGAAAGTTTATTCGCGAATAACTCAAAAAGTTTTCTAGATCGTACCCATAATAATTAGAAAGATTACTAAATTACCTCCAAAAAAAAAAAAAAAAAAAAAAAAAAAATCGGACAATTATTAACAAAGATACATTCCTTTAGGTCTTGTATACTTGAAGATGAAAAATATTTTCCTCTTTGAAAATATTGCATTTAGGAGTTCAATAATCTACTACACCTTTTTTTTCCTGGCTGATATATTAATTTTATTATTTCTTAAAGGCATTTGTTTGTTCTTAAATTTTTTAAAAAATAATTTAGAAAATCCCATGATCGGGGCAATATTATGTTTTTATTATCTTTCCAGTCAGCGTTTAAAAATAGGTCTTAGCAAAGCAATTTGTGTAAATATGTTGGTCTATTATGTTAAATGGAATATAGTAATCGACTAAGGAAAAATATTACTTCCTTCCTCACATAATAAATAGGATCTACTTATTTCCATATTGTTTTTCTATTTCTTCACTAAACAAAATTTTCTGCGAATTATTCGCACGGGCCAACTAGTTAATTAATATTTTAGAACCGAATCTGATGTTATATATCCGTTGGAAAGCTGAAATATTGCTCTTCAAAGCCGTATGAATGGTTTTTTTAATTTAATGCCTACATAACGAACTCCTTATAGGTTTTTATGTTTTATTTCCATTTGTACTTTGTTTACAAAGATCCTGTTAATTTCATTTTATGTAGCTTATGTGGCCCTAAATTCCTGCTAAATTTCTTGTACATAGCTAAAGTCATATTGAAGTTATAACATTTTTTGTGATTTTCGAAAAAAAAATCATGTGAGGGACCCAAACATTAAGTCTGAAAACATAGCCGAGCTTGTGTAAATAGTTTTCTACGCTTGTGTGCAACACATTTAGGGCCATAGCAATCTCTCGCACTGATTGGGTGGGATTTTGATCAACATGGGCGACTAGACCATTGAGCGTCATTGATGTCAAAATTTCCTGAATTGAACTTGGCTAACAAATTTTGACTGGTGCGTTCGGTTAATAATCATCTCCATAAACACTGCAAATTTTTCTATGCGCCTCTGCAACACACTTATTTTTTAAAAAATAATACAACGAAATATGCTGATAATGAATAATATTTTCTTCTATAATCACAGTGCAATAGTAAACACAATACTAAGCTCGTTTCAACAAGAGTTAACAGATATAGCTGTTGACATATTACAAACAGGATAAACAATCCACTTTAGGGATTGATCTATGAGATATGAAGTATATCATAGTACATAAAAATAAACAGAAAAGCGAAAGGACTTATTTGCCAATCCAATACTTTATAGTAGCATACTATATTCCTACAATTGAAGGAAAGTCCAATTATCCTTAATGCGAATTGTGATGTGTTAATTAATTAATATTAATGTACATTCTTTGAACAGTCTTGGTTTTTCTTGTCCTTGCCGCTTGGACTCAGCGGTTGGAGTGCATTGCATACTCAACTTAAATACTCGACTTTTCCTTAAGTAGTTCTGAAGTACACATGACTGTGGCGTCTCTAAGAATAATCGAGGGGACAAGACAGTGCAGGATTTTTTGAAAAGCTGAATGATTACTGCGTTGCAAAAAAGTTAGTAATTTTACTTTAATGAAAGAAAATCCTTTCCTTTTTCTATTATTATTTTTTTTATGAAATATTGTTAAATATAAAATATTTCAAATATATGAAACTATTAATGCAGATCCGACTCTCGGGAAAATATATGATCAAGATGTCTGTTTATAATAAAATTGTGAAAATCACTCTACAACTTGAGTGCAAAATGTGCAACACTAAAGAAAAGGAAACACTTCATCATATATTATTTATAGTTTAAGGTTAAGAATTTACCAGAGTATAGAAAATCTTGATGAGATAGAAATATTTAAGCCAACCAGTGCAGATGATATGAGAAAATGATATTTTGGTTTATTATTTTCAATAATCAACCATTGTGATCAACTAAAAAATTCAAAAACTTGACCCCCTTTTAAAATTTGAGGTTTCACGTTTCAGGATGCGTAGAATTCGAAAAACGAATAAACATTTTTTTGTCCGTCCGCCGTCCGCCGTCCGCGCATTTTCTCCGAAACTACTGGACCGATTTTTTTCAAATTTGGATATAAAATCAGAGGTCAATCGAGGATGATCCTCCTTCATCGACATTATTATCCGTCTTTTATTTTGAAAATGGCGGCCGAAAAACCTGCGTTGCTATAGACTGTAGCGCCTAAACGAATGTAGCGATTTCAATGAAATTTAGCTAAAGTCTTTCTCTCTGCGCCCTTTAAATTTATCTATAAAACATGGTATAACGAAAAGGAGCTGGAAAAAAAGTTACGTGGGATGGTAAAATTTAATTCCGAATAACTCAAAAAGTATACTCTTTTTGGGGGATGTTTTGTATGGTTTTCTAAAAGTTTACGAAATTTCCTAAAAAAAAAAAAAAAAAAAAAATGGTTAAAATCGGACAATTAGGAGCAAAGATATGGTCTCCGGTTTTTTTATTATATGTTCTACTCCAAATGTTATATCCTTTGTTTGGTTTTTAAATTTTGAATGTGTTACTGAAATAATGCTATTTTTTTTTAGCATATTACTAATGATTAAAAAAAAAGTTTAGTCCAGTAATTGGAATCACCTTTTATTTATTTTTTTTTGTAACTAGGAAGATAATGTCACTTTAGATGTATAATTGTTTGGAAATAATAAACCATTGTGGAATAATTTGCAGCGTTTTTTTATCTCAATTACGCAAAATTATTGAGAATTGGTCGGGTAATCTTGAATATTGTCCTCCGCATATTATGGCAAAATTTCCATATTGTATTCCATCGGCATGTAATCTGTCCGAGTATTTTTCTTATTTGTTCTCTTAGGTATAGGGGTAATCTTTTCATTTAATTTTAACATAGTATAATATTAATATTTAAAAAAAATGCGTATTTATTGTTTTATGTGTATATTTTTTGATAATTTTAGATTTTATATTAATTTGATAATTGAGACTATTTTAACTGTCTAACTTTTACCGAATATAATTTTTAATTTAAGCTTATGAGTTTAGTAATGTCTGTTATGTAGTATATAAAAAGGAATTCGTACTTTCATAAGGACAATAATGTTCGTAATTTTGTGATAGACTCAATTTGTATAGGGTTCTTTCCTCAAAACAAATAAAGACTGATTGATTGATTGTTTGATGAAATATGATAAATTTTGATAATTAATTAAAGGAGAAATGAGAGATCGTAACGGATAATAGTTGTAATTGAGGAACCAAAGGAATCTGAGCTAGCCCGAAAGATTAGAACAGGCTTCAATCCAAGACTCTTACAATACTATGTAAATATACCTATGCGGTTTTCGTAAATGCTATTGTTGGTAAATAAAATCGAAAATAAGTGTTAAAAAAAAGAACGAAAATAAATATGCAGCGAAAATATTTTATTAGACACGACTGTTATCGATTTCGATGATTTTTTACTTTCCTACTATATTAGATAAGGAAAGTATTGCAATCGGGTCAAATTTCCGACATGCGGTTTTCGACGGATCTATACGTTTCAGAGCCCCCTGAGTCCGAAAAACACATTTTTAGCCATTGGTCTGTCTGTCTGTCTGTGCCAAGATTTTCTCGGGAACTACTGAACCGATTTTGTTGGTTCTTTTTTTATTTTGTAGGGTTTTGACTACTGATGCCTGTGACAGAAATTCGGTGCTCCATGCGCAATAGCTTGCGCGCAATAAATGAAAAACATTTTTTTTCTATAGACTGTAGCGCAAAAACGGCTCTAACGATTTTGATGAAAATTTCCTATAATGTTCTAATAATTGTTCTTTCAATTTTCCTATATAGATTAAATTCTCGCAAAAATTTCAGGAAAAAAAGCCATATAAAAATCGTTCATTTTGGACAACTATTAACGAAGTTACGGCTATTCAATTTCCAATGGTAGGTTTCATATCCTAGTGTCAGAAAATGGTGAATGAGAGAATAAAGATGACGAAGTGAAAGTAAGAAAAATCTGTTGCCCGCATCACACAATCTTCACTATTTCCTCCACTTTTAACAGAAATTACCTATCTTAAACCGGTTTACATTGCTTTAGTTTATCAAATAAATCGTACTCAAACCTTATGTTTGATCAATTTTTAGGAAAATTAGTTCAATTCTTTTTTTTTTCTTCATGAACATATGTAAAGATACAAAAACTTTTCTGAAATAGGTAGGAAAGTCGTGTGAGTGGGCACACCAGATTTTTTTTTTTACAGCTTTGTATTTTTTTTTTTTTTGCCGAGTTATTCTCAAATGATGAATTCATTGTTGATTTCTCGATTCTTTGAGATGGCATCAACACATGGTTTGAAACCTCACACTTTTATTTAAGTCCAGGTAACAAATTAAGAATCAAAATTACGATTCGCGCATTCTACGTAATATTCCCTTTCTATCGATACCTCATTCGTCAAATTCCATCACTTCTGAGAGCAGAAAAAGGGATATTTATTTGACAAATAATATATAAGAAGATATAAAATGTAACAGATGTATATTAATATATACCATGTTAACGCTTGTAGTAATTGTATAATAATGATGATTAATCACTACCCTATAAAAGGAAAATATTCGAGGATAACGATAAACAGGAAAAAAGGAGTTTGTTTATTAAAAACTAACTGCTCAGTCTAGAGTTAGCCTTGTAACTGTTCTTCATGGCTTTTAGTGCAAATGAAAATTTTCTGATAAAATTATAAATTTATCTCATGTTATTGTATATATTTTACATACAATTTATACAAATAATTACAACTAATTAACGAATAATTAATTATTGCACCCATCTCTTTTCCAAAGGACTCCATTACTTCACTTTAACACCATTTATTTCTGGGCCTCTTTAATTACTGATTTTCCTGAAATAAGTATACAATAAAGGTGCATAATAATACTTTTGACATGTATATAAATCTATAAAGGTATTTTATTAAAAAAATGTTGCTTCTCCTATATGCAACAATAATATACACCTAATTACATTTTTATTATATTTTGAAGGTTCTGGAGATGCCCTTTTTTCGTTTGTCCCATATGTATAATATTTAATGCAAAAAGTACCTACATTTTACATTTCTTTTTTTGCGGTTTACGAATTAAAAAAAAAAAGTGTTTATTGAAAAATAAACAAAAAATTCTTAAACATTATTTTATATTATTTGGCTGTCTATTAATATTAGAATTTTATGTTGTTTATTTCACTTATCAGTATATATAATATATGGTAAGGAGAAATCAGTAAACGTTGTGTAATGCGTGCATCAGATTATTTCAATGACGTTTATTAAAGTTATTGTACTTATTTAAGAATCGAAATTATGATGCGTCACTTCATGAAATTTCCTTTCGTTTCATACTCCATTCATCAAAATCCATCGTTCCTGAAACCCGGAAAAGGATTTTGAGTATCGTATTTAGTGTTGCCCAAATGCAAGATCAAGACGACTCTTCGTCTTGCACACTCAATCTTGATCTTGGTTTCGATCTTGCTCAAGAATCTCGTAACAGTCTTGCAGTTACCTATTAGCTCATTACTATAGAAATATTACTGTAATTTTTTAGATAGGAGAAACCTAACTAAGCCTAAATGAAAAATTGGAAGAGTTAAATGCAAAAGTATTTTATTTATACCAATTCTTTACATTCAGAAACTAAATTTGTCGAGTATTAGTAACTATTTTTCCTTAATTTTCATTCACAAAAACGATTTAATTTTACCAGTCTTGGTCTTGCATCAGTTAGGTGGTCTTGATCTTGGACTTGATAAGTTCAAGACCGAGACTGATTTTGGGCAACACTAATCGTATTATATACAGTGCAGATTATTATTAATCTCTCTGTTATATAAAAACTTTTTTAGTGACTTTCATATTTTATCTTATTTCAGTATTAGAAAAGTAGGAGATAACAGGAGCTCAACTTATTTGGTGATTATTTTATAAATTATAAAGCTGTTCATTTAATTAAATATGTATTGGGCTTCTCTTACCTTCTACACTTCTGCTACAAAATAAATATTTAGACCAAAAATTTGTACAGGAACTTATCTGGAGGTGGTAATTTGATTTTACCTAGCTGGCAGCAGTTATTTTTCGATTTAGACTTTTCCATTTGAATATAATATTTTAATTATTAAACTATACAGTGTTTCAAGGTTAAGTGGCCATACTGAAAATATAAATTAAGGACCTCAAAACAAGAAAAAAAAAATCCTTTGAAGGTATGTTCGCAAACGCTTTGTTTAGGAGATATTCCACCTACAGATTTCCATTGTTATGAATTATTTACGTTATTTTAAGTAATTGAATTTATTTATTTGTTCCAACTACATTATTAATTAAATGCCAACATTAAATTCATATTAAATGTTGTTCAAAGTGATTTCATTGAGCATTAAGACAGACTCGGCATCTTTCTTCAACAGCAGCAGTGGCAGAACGGCACTGGATATGTGTTACTGTTTCACAAGATTCAATTATTCTTCTTCGTAAGGAATTAAGGTCATTGACCGGACTTGCATAGACTTTTTGTTTAATGTTATCCCAAACAAAAATGATTTTATAGTTAATTTGAAGTTTCTCTAGTGGGCAATTCGGCACTGACATTGAAAGGATAACCCAATATTTTCGTGCAGGCACAATCCTAAGGTTAAACACGAAACCTGTTTCGGTTGGAGGTTAACAACGTGAAGCAATGTTTCTTTCCATAGACCGCGTAACATGGCCAGTGTCCTAGTAACTGGACCAATGTTATCAACAAACCTCATTTTTACTAAGATGCTAAATTTCATCATAATTGATGAAGGTATTTAGAAAATTCACTTCACATCAATAGAAAAAATAAATAAATAATAAATCTTGTAAAATAATGATTCGGTATCGCTGCTTATGATGACGAATTGATTGATATTGATAAACCTGGAAGAATGGAAACCAGGCAACTGCAAGGTCAAATCATCGGAAATATACAACCAGCTGCAATATAAATATTACTGCTTCATCATTAGTCTGGTATTTTCCCCTGAACCAGATGGCTCGATAAAAACGAGATTACAGATTTTTTGCTTAAAATATATCGTTTACCTCAAGTAAAAAAACACATAATTTTTTTATTTTATTTTTTAGAATATCAGAGATACTAAAATATGTATTAAAGGACATTTATAATAGTATTCAGAGAGCACATTCACATTCTATATACAATAAATTATACAGCAAAATAATGTAACTTAAACTAAATGTATAATAATTGGTAATTGGTTGACTGTCGTGGATAATGAAGAGAAGAATAGTTGGGGTAGTCAGTCAAAAAGGAAGGCAAAAATAAATGATATTTATTTTTACATATGCCGACGTTTCGACCTGAAGTTCAGGCTATCCTATACGTTCATCAGGGCTAAGAAAGTAATCAAAAAGGGTGACATAAGTGTTACAATGGGAATCTTAGAATAAAATGTAAAACATAAAAAAGAAATATGAAGTTATATAAGAATTTTGATTACGCCTACTTCATCATTCCACACTTTGTAACGGTTATTATTATTTATCTCTTAGTTCTTAGTCATTATTCTAACAATTTCATTTTACTTTATATTTATTTATTTATTTTTTATTTTATTTTTATTTTTTACCATCACTACTTATGTTTCTCATACCTTGTTATCTGGTTACTTTCTTAGCCCTGATGAAGGCCTGAACTTCAGGTCGAAACGTCGGCATATGTAAAAATAAATATTATCATTTATTTTTGCCTTCATTTTTGACTGACCACCCCAACTATTCTTCTCTTCATTTAATGTATAATAGTTGGCACAAAAAAAAATAATCAAACTTTTATTTAGTGAAGGAATAATAAAACAATATGGAAATAAGTAGATCCTATGCATTACGTGAGGGAGGAATTAATCGTTTTTCCTTGCTCGATTACAATATTCCATTTAACATAATAGAACAAAATATTTGTACAAATTTCTTTACTAGGGCCTATTTTGAAACGCGGACTAGAAAGGTAATATTCAAAATAAAGCATCGATCATGAGATTTTCTAAATTATTAAAAAAGTATAAAATGTACGAACAAAAAAAATGCCTTTAAGAAATAATAAAGCACATATGAACCAGGAAAAAAATGATTGTATAATGTTAAATCTTTGATCTTTAAAGAGGAAGAAATTATAGACTGTATCTTTGTTAATAATTGTTCGATTTTTTCGTTTCGTAGGTAATTTAGTATCTCTTTAATAACTATGGGTACAATAAAGGAAAAAAATGCATAATTGTTTAGTTATTTGCAAATAAAGTTTCTTTTCCTTCATAACCTTTTTTCCAGAAATTTGGGGGATAGGAATATTTTTCGCGTGTGAAGGAGAAGAATATCTTAAAAATGAATAGTCAATCATTGGATTTGATGAAGAATTGATGAATTTATGGCGTACCGACAAAAAAACACCTTTTAGAAATAATACATAGGATAGAAGAGCTGTGCTGAGATAGTCGTCATGGCAACGACTTCACTATTCATTATGATGTTTTTGGCTGCCGTTGTCTGAAACATTCATAACTCCTCAGGATTTTATTCTAATTCAATCTTTCTTCAACTGTTGGAAAGCTGAATTAACGCTCTTCAAGACCGTATAAATAACTTTTTGATTTAACACGTCTATAAAGAATAAATAAATAAAAACTCCTAACAGGTTTTCTTTTTATTTTATAACTTGAGTTCTAAATTATTTAGGAATTAAGGTAGAGAATTTGCATATGGAGGCACGTAATATATTCCTGAAAAAGGTAGCACGCATGACAAAGGATTTTTAAAGCAAACAATTCTATGAGAGGGAACAAATAGGTTTATGGGCTGGGTTGTGTTAAACGAGGAGTAGACAAATTTAGGAGGTAAGATGGCTTTTTGGTTTTAAAGGTTCAGAAAAGAAATACACCTAGAAAATGTGACTATTTTTCCCACCTGAAGATCTTTAAAATGAAGGCTCGATCATTGGATTTGATAAAGAATGGCGTTGCGACAAAAAAACACCTTTTAGGAATAATATATAAGATAATCGGTAATAATAATAATAAACGATAGTCGATATTTCGTTGATTTTATAAACATTTTTTAAATATGAGTATCTATATAAATATCGATTAACATTCTAAACTCTAACATTCAGGCGCATAAAAAAATATGTTATTTTCCTTTTTTAAAATTGATTAATGGAAATTTCAGTTCTTCTATCCTCCTCAGTAAAATTAATTTTCTAGTTCCTGTCCATCTCTCAATTTTTCCAGAAATTTCCATTCAACCAATTATGCCTTCCATTCGCTTATTGATTGGATTCACCGAAATGCTAATTTATTTGCATTCTACATAGATTTCTTTGAAAATTCGTGGCATTGGTTTGAAAATATTTTAACCAACAAATTTGGGCAAATTGAATTTATTTAGTGAGAAGGGTCCCACGCCTGCTATTCAACTCTATAACCATCGATATTCGATATTATAGAAATAATAACAACTTAAATACAAACATACCTTTATACAATATTTACAAAATCCATTCATTCAGAGAAACCCCGAGCTAAGCCTTTCCTCCCACTTGTGGAAGGAAAGATAGGATTTTAGGAGATCCCAGCGGTTCTCACTCATCCACAATTTCCTCCGGGCTCCCTTCAAACGAACAAATCTTCCACCTTTTACATAATTGCTTAGTAAATAATGGAATAAAACTGATACTGTAGATGAATGAATCATTCTTGAGTGTTTACACTCAGCTTGGGAATTCCTGAACCAAGCAGGATTCTGGGAGATCACAGCTAATCATCCACTCATCATCTGTGGTATTTATTACGAATTGGCCCGTGCGAATGATTCGTATAAAATAATGGTCAGTCAACAAATATGAACATAACAAGGAAATGAAATAATGAGATGTTTCGTAAGACGAAGAAATCAATTCTTATTTTCTCGGTAATTGTATATCACGAAGGTGAAGAAAATTATTTTAAAACTTCATTCAGGTTTTAAACCAACTTATTTGCGAAACCTTTATCTTTGCTAATAATAAGCGAAGGAGATGATCCAGGGTGGCGGTCATAAATAGACTAAATAGTGGCATAACTATTTTATTAAAATAGTTGTTTGCATGTCTTCTTCAGGGTTAGAACGGACAAGATACAAAAAGATATAGAGAATTGTGGAAGTTACATAATATTTAGACAAAAAATTATAAACAATGTGAATAAGTGAAGCTTAGTAACACGATCCTAAACTGAAAGTAAATAGATGGTAACAGTTGTCGTAGTGTAATATATAATATATGCAAATGTGAATATCTTCTACAAAATCTACAGGAGAGATTGGAAGAAAAGGAAAAATGAAATAATGGACATAAAGGAATGTGGAGAAAGAAAGGAAAAAAGAAAACCAAAAATAAATAAGTAAATAAAATTAGAAGAATAAAAATAGAGACTTACAGGTGTGTTCAGCTAGAAGTTTCACTTAAAACTGAAAAATTAGGGTAAGGGTAGGTATTGGGGAAATTTATTGACCTGTTTGGATAATGAAAAAAAATAATATACCTTTATAATGCAACGGTCAACTACTAAATATTCAATTTGCTGATAATAATTGGAATTCAAAGATTTTTGTAGGAATTTAGTAATCTTTTAAATTATTATTGCTGCAATCAACAATAAAATGTTTACTTTTTGAGTTATACGCAAATAAAGTTTCTTTTTCTTTATAAGTCTTTGCTGAAATTTCGCGGAGATTGACTATTTCTCCACCTGAAGGGGAAAATCTTCAAAATCTTCTAAATGATTCGATATATTGAAAAATTGATATATAGTGATAAGATATGGTGTAGCGACAAAAAACGCCTTTAAGGAATAATATACAGTTTAATAAAATATTATACTACGATATATTTATACCGACTGTCTTAGTTTTTATTGGGAAAACTCTGAAGGGTGATTCTAGACAGAATTTCCAATAAAAAAGTTCATTTAATGCATTCTGAACGGAAAAGGAGTTAAGAACAATTTTGTGTTTTTCTTTAGGTGCTCAACTTTTTTTTTTTTTTCGATAATGGAAAAACTGTTCAAGATAATTAAATTCTAAGCACACCATTCTAAAGTAGACAAAATTTTCTTTGAGGAAACAGTGATTAAATTTACTAAGATCAATGATAAAAGGAACTTTCACGAGGGCTGATATCACAAAGCCTATCATTATGGTGAATTACTTCACGAATCGGAATCACGGATATGCTGCTGATGTACTAGTGTATTGTATTGTATCATATGTGTATTGTAACTGCAGCAGTACAGTGGCCTCAAAATTAGACCTAAGAAAGTCCTTTTTATTATTGACTTTAGTAAATTTAATCATTGTTTTCTCAAAGAAAATGTTATCTACTTTACGAGATTGTACATAAAATGTCATAATAATAATAATAACCAGATATCCTTCTGATAGATATGAGCGAGAAACGAGCAGAGCTTATTGGTGTCGGGACCCCCAATGATAATAATATAAGCTCCACTGTTGGAGAAAAACTGAGAAAATACCAGGAACTGGCAATCGAACTGAAGGAATTATATCATTTGTGGAACGTCACCACCACTCCAATTATAATATCTTCCAATGGATTGATACCAAAGACAACAGTGGCAGGCACGATGGGATTAAAATTACCTCTTGAAGTGCTGAAAGAGGCTCAACACTCAGTTCTCTTGGATACGGCACGTATTGTTAGAAAATGTTTAAACGTATAAAAAAATAATAGATATTAATATAAAGGTGGTTGGACTTCTGGTCTCCTACCTCAGAAACTTACTCCGCAAAGCGAGGATAAAGAATGGAAATAATAATAATAATAATAAGCTTTATTTATTATGGGACGAGTCCCTTTAGAATAATACGGAAAGACAAAAATGTGGGCTAAGGAGCCTCAGAGATACATAAACAAAAATATAGAGTAAGTGAATAGTCAACATAATAAAGAATATTGAGCAGAATATTATAATAAGAAGAAGAATATTATATTGAACAGTTATTGAGCGATTCCTTCTTGTTAAATAAGAATCGTGACTACTTTAAAAAAAAAAAAAAAACACAAAATTGGTTTCATCTCTTTTTCCATTCGGAATCGGCGCATTCATGAAATGAACATTTTTGTTTAAAAAAATTTCGTGAATCACTTTCCAGTGTTTGGCCATCAAGAACTGAGACTAGTGTTGCCAAAAGCGAGACCGAGACTAGTCTTGGTCTAGCAAACTCAGTCTTGGTCTAGGTCTTGGTCTTGCGCGAGAATCTCGCGACAGTCTTAGGGTTAGTTATTAGCTTATTACTGCAGAGATATTACTGTATTTTTTTTTAGATAGGGGAAACCTAATGAAACCCAAATGAAAAATAAGAGAAGTTAAATGCAAAAATATATTGGTTATACCAATTATTTACATATAGTAACCAAGATTGTTAAGTATTAGCAACTATTTTGCCTTAATTTTTATTCAAAAAATCAATTTTTTTACCAGTCCTGGTCTTGGTCTTGCAATAGTTAGGCGGCCTTGATCTTGGTCTTGCAAAGTGACCAGGTGACCAAGACCGAATTTGGGCAACACTAACTGACACCCACTGTATAAAAATAGAATAATATTTTATTATTAATTTATTAAATAAGGCGAAAACTCAAAAATTGTATTTATTTTTCATACTTATTTCATTTTCATTGACAAGCCTAAATTCTGATTTAGTCGATTACAGGAAGCTGCTGAAAAAATAAAGTAGAGTAACTAATAAAATGTGGAGTACGACCAGTTTTTTTAAAAATCTATATCTCATTTTATTCTTGTGGTTTCCGATGGTTTTACCTTTTCTTTTGAAATTCGCGTAAAGGGACCAAAACCGAAAAATTTTTTTTTAAAAAACTCGACTCGTACCCTTGGCTTCCATCTGTACCCATTTTGGAAAAACTGCTCTCATCATAGCTATAAGTACCCTACACCATTTTGTTGGCCAGTACGAGTTAAAGTTAATAATAGTGGTTACCTTGTCAAGGATTGTTCCCTTAATATTGCCTTAATATTATTTTAAGGATTTTATTAAGGACATCAAAAAGTAGTTAGGGTACGGCTGAGAGTTGGAGGAGGTCGGCGATATTGTTATTACCTCAGGACGGTTATGTAATCAGATTTCTATCAGCGATTCTCCTAAATCAGCAAACGATCAATAAACTTTGTCCTTGAATCTTAATGATGTAAATATTTGTAATTATTAAATAACAATAAATAACTGCCCCCCATTGTATTGTCCTTTTTATTATTATTATTTTTTTTTTGTATCGTTAAAATAATATCCTTAATAATAACGTAACGAGTAACTTCTGGTATCCTAGTAAGGAAAAAGAATGTGGAAATCCAAAAAACCAGTTGGAAACATCGAATCAACTAAAATGCTACAGAGCTGCATGCAGACAATTGAAAAACAATTGTCTAAAATGGACAAAGATGTAGAGAAGACTGATTCCAACTGTTAAAGATTTACAAGATTTGTCAAGCCAAAAAAAAAAAAAAAAAATATATATATATATATATATATATATATATATATATATATATATATATATATATATATATATATTACACATTTATAAGGCATTCATAATTTCTTTGTTGATTTCTAAAATGAGGAAAATTTTTTTTTTTAATTTGGATCAAAAAAATCCTCTTATCACTTCAACCACCCTTCAAAATCACCCCCAGAATTTTGAAAAATAGTTCCACAAATGGAAATTTTAAAAAAAATGGCAGCAAGTCAAGTCATGTTAGCTTTTCCCTGAAGGTTTAGGTTTAGTGTCCTGCTGTAACAGACTGTAGTGAATAATATAGAAAAGGATGGTTGGGGTGATCAATCAGAATAAAAATTGCAAAAATAAATAATAATATTTATTTTAACATTTGCCGACGTTTCGGCCCGAAGTTCAGGCCTTCATCAGGACTGAGAAAAGAACCTGATGACAATAGGTATGAGAAATATGACCTATATAGTTAAAAAAAACTTTAAGTAAAATGAAGTAGATAAGTGAAAATTAAAGTAAAATAAAGTAAGTAGAATAATAACAATGACAAGAACCAAAAAATAAATAATAACGGCTAAAAAGGCCGCCGTTATTATTATCCATTACATTTTAGCCATTATTATGATTTATTTTTTAGTTCTTGTTATTGTTATTATTCTATCTAATTTATTTTACTTTAATGTTCACTTGTATTGCGATCGTGAAAAAATGTTCACGATCGCAATACTTACCTTTTCTATATATTACATATATAGGTAAGTGAAAGTAAAAAAAATTAAGAACTGATCAGACGATACCAAGAACTGTCACATCTCTTACACTATAGGTCTCTACTCAACTTACAATACTACTGTTACTAATCTACACTAATATACTAAGCTAAGACCTATCTTTATATACAGAGCAGAACTTTGGGGTCCACATAAACAAAATTCTAACTGCACAGTCAAAACTACATCGAAAAATTGTAAATGTACCCTGGTTTATTTCAAATCAAACCATACACAACTACATGAACATACTAACAATAAAATCCTACGTACATAACAAACTCACAATATTCCATTTTTCAACTATTAATCTCCTTGTCCTCTCTCTTCCTTCCTCTCTGTTACATGGCGAGTCTCTAAGAAGACTAAAAAGGCAGTGGCCTACATATCTGCTCACAACATAAATAATTATCAAGAGACATATACATATACTAGATGCGTCACAACGCATTTGCAAATATAATGTAAAATATAATAAATCCATAAAATATGTATCCACTTACGCATTGTTACAATCCAATTACTCACAATCACAAGTGGATCTACGGGTGGAGGGGGACTTTCGGGTTGAAGCCTCCCCCCAAAATGGTAAAATGTAACCATGTTTTACTGTAGAAAATATTTTTAAAAATCTCTGAAAGTATTATTGTTCGTGTAATTACATTTAATAAGACTTCAAAAATCATATGAACATTATTTCATATATGTAGATGGTATATATTTTTTTTTTTTTTAGAGGAGCTATCGTTACATATATGAAAAAAAAAAAAATGAAATCCTGGATCCGCTGGTGCTCACAGGGATGATTATATGGTTATGGTTAAAATTACCTTATATATAGATCCTTTGTTCTCCTTCAATTCATAGCACACTGCATTATATTCTGGTCTGCAATCTGGGGCCACTAGAATCTACATCCTTTTTGTACAGCGATTCTGATATATAATTCTGATAATATCAGTGATCGGCATTAAGGACCATTGTACACTACTTAGTCCATCCCACCAATATCTCCAGAATCTCCAGTTCAAAAATGATTTTTCAATTATAGTTCTCCAAGGAACCATAGGCTGTTTCGAAATCGACAGATAATGCGTGCACTTTAAAAGCTACTTTACATCGTTTTTTGAGAACCAGTTTTAGGATGAAGATCTGAATATTGCTTGGTTGATAGTTACATATATACCAAAAATAAAAAGGATTTTGAAACATTTCCCAGTTTATCGAAAGTAACATTATGCAGCTCATAATAGATAGTATTGAGGAGGACAGGGTAAGATGGCGAAGTTAAGCTTTTGCAATTTTCCAGGCCACTGTGAATGGATTTAAGAATTGAAATTGTTATGGGGACTTTTCAATATTTTACCTAATATCATGATTTTTTTTAATCGCTTCTTTCTTATTCAAAGGGATAAAACACGAGTTTCCCAAAGATTGTCATTTTATCCCATCTACAGGGTAAGATGAAAAAAACACATGGGACTTTAAATCATCGTAACAAAAACTTCTATCAAACTTTGGGCCGAATGGGCTAAAGCGTGTGCACAGCACGGCGAGTTGCCTGGCAATCGGATAACAGATTTCAGAAGATTAAAAAGTACGAGTTCGCGTCCCGGTGCCGGAGGGGATTTTAAATTTCCCGCCCTCACCCTTCGCTCAGGAAAATCTCTTATAGGTAGGGAAGAACAGAAAAAATAAATAAAAAAAATAAATTTAGTTTTATGCTGATTGGCTCTCCATCTCTTACCACTATGCCCTCTTGGTACTAATATAGGTAATAGCTATTTATAACTGATTCTGTCAATAACCTTATACAATATATTTTCACTTTCACAACATATTAAAATTAAAAATAATAATAACGGGATTGATCTTACCAAAAAAATTTTATTGTAGATCAATTCAGAATGCTCGACATGCTTTTTTTTCAAATATTCAATTTTTTTGTTTCAAATATCTTGCTTAAATTGAAATTCCGCTGATTTAGCCCGAGCCAGATACCTATCCTTTCATGATAAACTCCAGTCCCATCCGAATCCACATGTTTCCAGCCTTGCTTCTTCTTCGATTCCTGATAATCCCCTTAGGCGTCTGAAAAGAAGATGGCCTCGTAATCTTCTCACCTAGAATTAAATAGGGAATGCTACCACTGGGCAATGTCTCTTTAAGTCTTTTCATGTCATTATTTCTAATGTGTACATTTTTATTAGTTGTGTTGTTTATACATTTGTAAATCTCATTAAATAAATAAAAAAAAGAATTGAAATTTCCCAGGTTTTTTTTGCCGTTTTTATGCCTTTTCCGACTACTGTGTTAGAGAGTCGAAATGGAAAAAATAGAGTAGAAAACCAAATGATAACTAATTTTATTGAAGACGTGAATTAAAATATTTCAGGAAATAAAAATCGGAGCTGCATACTGTTAGTGAGAGAATTGTTCTGCATTCCATGTTTTCTATAATGAGGGTTATTCAAAATTTTATCTTAACACAACGCTGTGTTAGAGTGTCGAAATAGAAAATATAGTGTCGAGAACCAAATGATAACGAGTTTTATGGAAGATATGGATTAAAATATCTCAAACATTAAAAATCGGACCTGCATACTGTAAGCAAGGAAAATTTTCAGCATTTCATCCTCTTATCCTTATCTTATATATTATTATTAAAGGGTGTTTTTTTTTGTCGGTACGCCATAACTTCGTCAATTCTCCATCAAATTCAATGATTGACCACTCATTTTGAAGATATTATTTTCCTTCACATGCGAAAAATACTCCTATTTCCCTGAAATTTCTGGAAAAAAAGATATGAAGGAAAGAAACTTTATTTGCGAATTACTCAAAAAGTATGCATTTATTTCTGGATTGTACCCATAATAATTAGAAAGATTACTAAAATATCTACAAAACAAAAATAAAAATGGACGATGAAAAAAAAATGACGAAGATGGACAGAAACTAGAAAATTAATTTTATTAAGGAGAATAGAAGAACTGACATTTCCATTAACTAATTTAAAGAGGAAAATAACACATTTTTTATGCGCCTGAATGTTAGAGAATCGTGTTGATATTCATATTTCAACAATGTTCATAAAATCAATAAAATATCGACTTTCGTTTATTATTATTTTTATTATCGATTATCTTATATATTATTTTTAAAAGGTTTTAAATTCTTCATCAAATTAAATGATTAAGATTTTAAAGATCTTCAGGTGGGGAAAAATAGTCACATTTCCCCGAAATTTAAGGGAAATAGTAATGAAGGAAAAGAAACTTTATTTACGAATTACACAAAAAGTATACATTTTGTTCTGATTGTATCCATAATAATTAGACAGATTACTAAATTATCTACAAAATGAAAAAAAATCGGAGAATTATTAACAAATTAGTTTTGGTATACTTAATAATGTCTTCCTCTTTAAAGATATTGCATTTAGGAGTAGAATAGTCTACTACACTTTTTTTCAAGGTTGATATATTAACTTTATTATTTCTTAAAGACATTTGGTTGGTCTTACATATTTTTTTTTAATAATTTAGAAAATCCCATGATCGAGGCTTATTTTGTCTTTATTACTTTTATTATATTTCCAGTCAGTTTTTAAAAATAGGCCCTAGCCAAGCAATTTGTACAAATATTATTATGTTAAATGGTGTATTGTAATCGATCAAGGAAAAAAATATTAATTCCTTCCTTACATAATACATAGGATCTATTTCCATGTTGTTTTGCTATTTCTTCACTAAACAAAATTTTCTGCGAAATATTCGCAGCAATTCCGATGTTACTATATACGTTGGAAAGCTGAATTATCGCTTTTCAAAACCGTATGAATGTTTTTTTAATTTAATGCCTTCAGAAGGAACTCCTTATATTTTTTTAAGTTTTATCACCATTTGTGGTTTGCTTACGAAGGTCCTGTTGATGTCATTTTGTGTAGTTTTTGCGGCTCTAAATCCCTGCAAAATTTCTTGTAGACAGCTAAAGTCGTATTGAAGTTATAACATTTTTTTGTGATTTTCGAAAAAAAAATCATGTGAGGAACCTAAAGCCTGGAAACATAGCCGAGCTTGTGAAAATGGTTTTCTACGCTTGTGTGCTGCACATTTAGGTTCATAGTAATCTCTCGCATTGATTGGGTGGAATTTTGATCAACAATCGCCTTTACATTGCTCGTTTAAATGGAATATTATAATCAAGGAAAAAAATATTAATTCCTTCCTTACATATATGTATTAACATAGGATCTACTTATTTCCATGTTGTTTTGCTATTTCTTAACTAAAAAAAAAATTCTGCGAATTATTAACACGGGCTAACTAATAATTTACATTTCATACTATTTATTAATTTCGCCTTGTTTATGTTTTCCCTTTTATCGTGTGGTCTAAAGCAGACATCTTAATTTTTGGTTTATTTTTTGCAATAATCAATCATTGTGATCGACCGAAAAATTCAAAAACTTAATCCCCTCTCAAAATTTGAGGTTTCACGTTTTTTCAGGATACGTAGAATTCGAAAAACGAATACAAATTTCTTTGTCCGTCCATTCTCCGAAACTAGTCGACCGATTTTTTTCAAATTTGGATATAAAATCAGAGGTCATCCGAGGATGATCCTCCTTCATCGACATTACTATCCGCCTTTTACTTTCAAAAAGGAAAAACCTGCGTTGCCATTGACTGTAGCTCCTAAACGAATGTACAGATTTCAATGAAACTTCGCTAAAGTCATTTTCTCGACGCCCTTTAAATTTATCTATATAACATATTTCAACGAAAAGAAGCTGGGAAAAAAAGTTGCGAGGGATGGTAAAATTAAATTCCGAATAACTCAAAAAGTATACACTTGTTTGTGGATATTGTATTATGGTTTTTTAAAAGTTTATGGAATTTCCTTTAAAAAAAACAACAAAAAATGGGTTAATATCGGACAATTAGGAGGAAAGACATGGTCTCTAGTTGTTTCCCCTGAAAAGGAGAAAATTTGTATAAATTTAAAATATACTTGTTGAGACTAAAAAATCTTTTTTCTACAGATATTTAATAAACTACCTTACTTCAGAACATCTTCCATAAGAAATAAGTACCTAAATTTATACCTTTATTCTCAGTTCTATATTTCAACACTGCAATCACCACCTCCGGAATCAACTTACTCACTGTCTGCATAGATAACTTTTTCAACTAAAAATATCACTAAATTGACATTACTCAAAAATGTTGAAATTAGAGTTAGTCATTTTGTGGTTTATAAAAGTAGATGGAGTGACTAGATTTTTATTGCCTACCGTCGATATATTAAATAGACATTTTGTAATTATAATGGGAAAGTTTACACTTTTTTGTCGATAATGTATATGGTTTTTTAAAAGTTTACGAAATTTCCTAGAAACAAAAAAAATCGTTGAAATCGGACAATGACTAGCAAAGATATGGTCTCCGGTTTTTTTTTATATGTTCTACTCCAAATATTATATCTTTGGTTTGGTTTTTAAATTTTGAATGCATTACTGAAGTAATGCTATTTTTTTTAGCGTATTACTAATGATTAAAAAAGAAAAGTTTAGTCCATTTATTGGAATCACCTTTAGTTTATTTTTCTTTGTAACTCGGAAGGTAATGTAACTTTAGATGTATAATTGTTAGGAAATAATGAAACATTGTGAAATAATTTGCAGCGTTTTTTTTATTACATATATTCGCGGATATAAATATATAAGGTTGAGCGGACAGACCCCTCGATAGATAGATTAGCGGACACGGACTCCACCGGAGACTTGAACGCTGTGGTGGGGAGCAGCGAAGAAGGGCTGTTATGTCCAGTCTAATGCTCCAGCTCCTTGTAGGCAGTGCTATAGTTCGGTTCTTCGGGATTGTTGCCAACTTTCGCAGGAGATAGAAAGCAAGTAAGTAGCATGCCAGTAGTTAATAGCATGCCAGTAGTTAGTAGTAAGCCAGTAGCATATCCCTTGCTTCCTCCTTATTATCATCGTCAAGATTCTTTATTGTGTCGGTTTCTGTTATCGCCGGATTTTTTAGTTTACCGGTTCTTGTATTGTCATGTCAATCAATGAGTAATAAATTGAAAAATAAATAAATTTGCATACAATTATAATAATACGAGAAATAAATTACTTACTTATTTATTATTAAAATATTTTGATCAACTTGTCACATTTTACCGGTAGCCGGTAGATCTCCAAATTCTTTAGACCTTCGAATTTTTTCTCATGTGTAAATCTGGAATCTTGAGTATTTATGTTCAAAATCTTCGACAAAGCGTTATTGATTTTTTTTATAAGACGTATGATTTAATAAAATACATTGTATTTTAATAAAAATATTAAAGGATTAAATTGATATTATTCAGGAAAAGAAACTTTGTATGCGTGCAGGTGTTCAAAACATTTTTTTTTTGTGTGCTCAAAAACGAAAATTTATACTCGTATTTTTAACTGTCATATTTAGTCCATGGTACCGAACCCTTTTTATCGAATTATTAACATCCATCTGAAAATTGTTAAATAGCTTCAACTCATTGTAACCTACAACTATTTTACATATGAAAACTCTTGAAATTAGGGCGTTTTCAATCTGGAGGGGGACAAACTTTGTCTATTTAATTAGGTACTAAAAACTCGTAAGTACACATTTGATTTCTACTTGGATCGTAAGATAATTTGATCACTAAATAGATAAAAAAGGTGGCCTTTAAAAAATATTGAGCCGTTTCGCGTGACCTACACCCCCCATTTTTCAAAATAACGAGGTTATAATATAGGACAAACGCCCCAATATTTTCGTAGGCCACCTTTTTTCTCTATTTTGTGATCAAATTATCTTAAGATAAAAAGCAAATGTGTATTTACGAGTTTTAATTACCTAATTAAATAGGCAAAATTTGCTCCCCTCCAGTTTGAAAACGGCCTAATTCCAAGTGTTTTCGTAAATAAAATAGTTGTGGGTTACGATGAGATTAAACTATTTACGAAGTTTTAGATTTACGAAGTTAATATTTCGATAAAAATGGGTCTTTACCACGGATTATAGAGGGCGATATGCCTCGACGATACGATATTCCTGTCGGTGGTGATATAGTTATATTACTATCTATTGCATTATAGCAGTCAAACAGAGTGCGATGATTCGCAGCGATACAGACAAAGGATATCGTATCGCCGGGTGTGTTTAGGAACTTTTAGAGATGTATAAACGTATTTTTCTAGAAAATATGTCTAGTTCGATTTGGAGGAAATTTGTAGAATGGTGTACAAATACTGATGTACCCCTGGGCTAAACAGTGATTTTTGTCCCTTTATTTCTTTTTATAGTATCAGGATAGTCTTTGTGTTTTTCAAACGATCTAAAACTAAAGCTAATTTTTTATTTTATTGTGTTGTTGACTCTATTCAGGAATTTCTAGTATTTACAGAAGATCCTAAAGTGATAATAATACGAATAAAAACACAGTATAATATTAAAATAAAAATATCCAATGAACAATCCAATATTGTATAGGGTATGTCCATAAATTAACGTAAGATTTTAATTAAATATAAAAACACAGTTCTTTCTTCTTTTGTTTTATTTTTCTTTGTCAATTTAACAGCTGATAATTGTGGGTTGATGGTTGACTGTAGTGAATAATGAAGAGAAGGATGGTTAGAGTGATCAGTCAAAATAAAAATGGCAAAAATAAATAATAATATTTATTTTAACATTTGACGACGTTTCGACCCGAAGTTCAGGCCTTCATCAGGGCTGATCGCTATTCATCGAGGAGATCGCTATTGATAGAATTCATAGAATAGTTCCATTTTATTGATTGTTCCATTGATTGTTGTACAATATTTTAAAAATAATGAAACTCTTCCGGGTACTTGTACTGCTTGAATTTCTCAATCACTCCCTTCAAAGTTGGTAAATTAAATCACTATTCCGACTATATTTTGTCATCGAATATTTTGTACGAAATTTTTGAACTAGCCTCTAGACTTTCATAGTTTTTAAAATATTGTTCAAAAATGAAAACTCGTTTTTCGCTCGTACTAACCCTAAACTACCAGCTTTTAAATTGACAAAAAAAAAAATAAATAAATCAAAAGAAGAAAGAACTGTTTATTTTTATATTTAATTTTTGAACAACCTATATAAGTAATAAAATCATTGGCGGTTTAGATTTGTTCGTAAAAAGACCAGACTTGACCTTGAAGAAGAGAACAGATCGAAATTCTTGGCCCCATAATTAATGAATTCCTGACTATGGAGTACTGAAAATCCAAAAATGGAATGTTATACAGAACTTATGTGCTAAATTTTGGTATTTTTCTACTTCCTAAAATTCTTGAACCTCGTCATTGTATTGTAATTTATTCTCATAAATGATAATATTTTGTATCCTAGATTCTGATTTCGAAAATCATGTATCGATAAATTGATTTTTCATTTATTTATTTATTTTTTTTTTGATTATGCTAGTACATCTATCGTCTGTTATCAATTCAAATCCAAAAAAACATAAATATAACAAGTAATGGTTCTATTCAAACGAAAAACCACTGTCTTTTAAAATGCTGATAATTTTTTTATTTTTATTTTTTATTTTTTATTAAACACTTTATTCAGAAATATTACAATTTGTCACAGTAAATGCTGATAATAAATTTAATTTCCTATCTTCTGGATTAGTCAAAATCACTTAAAACTACATATATGTATATACTTATACATATTCTATATACATATATATAGAAATAAAGTATTATTATTATATGGTTCTACAATCGTAAAACTATCACAAAAGGGTCAGCTCTTCGGAATAAATAGTCTGTAACTAATTATAAGTAGAATATAAAAATTATTAAATAATTTTATTTCTGAAAAACAATTCCATGAAGCATTAAATGAAAATGTTGTAAAAAGTATAGTCTAAGTGCATTTTACAACAAATGTTACTCAATGGTAATAAAATATGTAAATTAATTGCATGTTTCTTAAAAGGAATACAAGAAGATTTACAATTGTAATAAGTAATGATTGAGTTTTGTTTTGAAAAAACCTAGTGAAGTCTTGCAGATAGAGAAATAAATAAGGAATACCAGAATGAGGTTGATGAATGATCATGGATTTTCCAAAAGAAGGAGTGAGATGAGAATAACAAATCGTTTGCTTGAGATCTTGTATGCAAGAAATCGGAGTGGAATGCTTTTATCAACATTGTAGGTTTAATAAATTCCTATTGATTAAGTCATCCTAACTCGAAGTACTAAAAAGATTAACATTAAAAAACAAAACATTAAAAAAAAAAACGAGATGCATCGAATAATAACAAAGTTTCAGTTTTCTGGAAAATTAATGGACTAAATTAAATTGCTATTTTTAGTTTTGGTCTATTTAAAAAAAAAAAAATTGTGTAAGTTATTTCCATTTGACAGCGTGACTTGAAAGTCAATTCTGATTTATAATTTTCTATAAATTATTAATTATTTTTCTTCCTCTTTTGCCTCAACGTAGAGAAGCCTCTATCCACCGCAAACAGTCTTTTCGGTCTCCTGCAGTCTTGCATGCATTATTAGCAACTTTTTTTTTTATTAAAACAATAATGCAATTTTTTAAATAATAAATTTTTTAAAGAATACCCATCAGAGTAACATTATAATACTTAGGAGTAGACCTTGAAATTAACAGTTTCGGTGTGAATAGAATCTTTAATATATTGTTTTTTTCAGTCATTTCGGAACCAGAACTTTTTCTTTAGTAAGTTTTTAAGTAAATATTGTACAGATATTTTATTTTTAAAACTTTTATTTAATATAATAGAATAGAAAAATAAACTTTATTCTGGGACACAGACCCCTCAGAATAATAATGAACAAAATAAAAAAATACCTAATTAGCCAAAGGCTGACTTAATAAAAATTCTAACAATATATACAGTAATTTAACTAATAATATATACACAATTAAAAAAATAATAGAAATGAAGTCTTTTCCATAATAATTATAGTTGTATTGTGAGAATAGAAATATATATACACGTAATTATATAGAAAGAAAAAACACAATCTGGAGAAAAGAAACAAAAAATAACAGAAGAACGAAAAGAAAAAGCATTGATTTTTGATGTTGGCATAACCAATAGGCTAACTTAATACAAATTGTAAAAGGTATATACAGTAATTAAAAAATTAATCTGTAAATAATAAAAATAACAATTTCAGTTGAATAATTATAATTGTAGTGGGCAGGAAAAAAAAAGAATATATACATATAAATGTATTGATTTCTGATGTTAAACATAGAGATAGGCTGACCAAACCTAATATAAACTGTATTGTAGTTCTGTTGATTTCGCCAAAAAGTCGATTTAAGTAATTACTTTCATTTGTATATACTCAAAAAAACGACCCATTAGAATCAAGTAATTCATTTAAATAAATTATAACTCTATTTTTCTTTTTTTATTGAAAAATATTACAATCTGTCTGAAAGGACATAAATAATAGTGTTCAGAGATCATATTCACACTCTATGTATAATACATTATACAGAAAAATAATATATACAATAAATAGGAATAAAATAACCTAAAAATAAATAAATAAAAAATAAAACATACACACCTATAACTCTAATAAGCTTCACATCAACTGTTAAAAAAAAATACGTAAAAGTTTTATAAAAAAAATAATTATTTAATAGTGCTAATAAACATTGTTAGCTGTAAAAAAAAAAATGAACTTTAGTTATTTTTTAATATCACTAACGTTTTATTGATCGACTAAGCTCTTCATTCTATCGAAAGTTGATAAATTGAAGCTACGTCTTACAAATATTCAATGTCGTAGCTTGAAAATTTATTATTTGATAATCTTTCAAGTATTTTTGAATATTATCTATTTTTACTAATTTATTTCGTATCAGTTCGTCTTTTTTTATTGGAAAAATTATATCGATATGAAGATCGTTCGGTTTTTTTTTTATCCTTTTGTTTTTATAAATTCCTTAACTGTTTTAAAATTTCCTTGAATATGTATACATTTGAAAAAAATAAAATAAAATTCTAATTTTTTTAACTTAAAATTTTGGAATTATACCAGATATATTTTTTTTTATTTAGCGAAATCTCAAAATTCGAATAGGGTATATTTATAAATGTAATATAATATGAATTTAACAGATCATATAAAATCTAATCTGTATTTTTTTAATAATACTTTCTTGTATTTGAATGGATATACTTAAATATGTTTAAATGTACCAACAGTATAACTTATACAAATATCTAAGAGATGGCGCGCGAAGTCGTCAATCGAGGTACTTTTCATTCCTCACTGGATTGTGGTTCAGGAAGTATTTAAAATGTCTGTTACTATAGAATCAATATTGTTGTGTTATTAATTTATTCCTTTTTTTTTATTGTTTAATGTGGAATGATGTTAATTTCCTTATGTTTGTTTATGATTCAATTTTGTTTATTGGAAACTATTAATTTTACAAGAGAGTTAAAAAAAAGACAGTTTAAAATATATTTGTTTATTCTCTCGCCTGAAATCGTCCATTGTGTTAATTCAATGACTTAAACTTTACCATTATTCATATTTTAATGTTATGAATAAATTGAATGTGTTGTTATGATGTTTACAACTTTTATGGTGATTAGTAACAATAACAGTGGTGGATAATAGATATTGAGAAACAGGGGAAATCCCCTTAAAAAATAACTGTTGAATAAAAAAAATATGGCTGTTTAATATATACTTACTGGAACCAGTAATTGTGAATAAATTATCATATGTTAAGTAGTGTGAAATTAAAAAATGACTCATCTCGTGAAAAATCGATCATTTTAGATGTTGTACATCAATGTCATTAATTCATTATTACCGTGTATATGCCTAAGAAAATCGATTTTAAATAATCTCGAATATGAAATGGTTATATAATCGATTTATTACAGTTTCTTTCATAGAAAAGGTAATACAGGATGGCGACGGAGCTGGGAAACCTTGAAAAATGGGAAAAGTGAGGGAATTTTCAAAACAGGGAGAAATTGTTAATTTCAAGGATTTTTTTAGTAATAAATATTTTTTTTCTTAAATTTGGAAATAAATCTACAATGGATATCGTTTGTAATGGTCTTGAAGAGATAAACTTTGTCGTTATAAACAATAGTAATGAATAAAATAACAGTGCTTTTTTGAAAAGAAAAACATACCAATACTATTTACTGTTTTTATATATATATATATACATCTGGGTCAAGATCTGGCTGGCATGTACTCGTTCGTTCGATCTGTAATGCTCCTTAAAAGAGTATTTAAAAAAAAAAAGAACCTGTAACACTACAACCCATGAAGGGTTTATGGGTTATGTACTATTTAGGAAAAGAACTGTTACTTGGTTCGGTTCTGCAAGGAGGTGATTTGACCGAGATCATGCTCTACCGCCATGTTTTCCCCCTAAATTAATTGTTTTAATTAAGGGTACTAACATTATAGAGGCTGGGTGTGCCCCAGGAGGGTCTACCTACCCAGGGTCGCCCCACGGCCAATGAAACAGAATAAATAATTATTCTGCTATGAACCGAAATTCGAACCTGGGGCCTTTAGCATTAGAAGCTTAGTACCTTACCACTGAGCTATTCCACTCTCCTAAAAGAGCATTTACTTACCATAATAATTATTATGCTGTTTATAGTAATGAAGTAACTAAATTACTTACAAGGAACTATATTAATATTATAATCTCTTTATTCACTAATAGATCTAGAACTTACGTATGTTGCTTCGCCGGAATTTAGTAACAGAGTACTCTGAAAGCTATGAATAATATGTATCCAGACCATCCAGGGATACACTGCATTCTAAGTCTTATAAAAATGCTTAATGGAGTTGGAACAACGGCACATTTTATCTGGTCGCCTGGCCATATAGGAATTGAAGGAAATGAAATGGCTGATAGAGCAGCAAAGGGAGCTCTTACTCTTCCAGGCCGCGGTAAAGTTTTTTTGACACCATCTGAACTTGCACGACCACTGAGAGAAACCAAAGAATGGCAAAGACGGTGGGACAACAGCGCACCTAGCAAATTAAAAACAATAAAGAAAGAGGTGCAACCGTGGACCAGCTCCAGACGCAGCAGTCGTAGAGAAGAGGTCGTCCTCACGCGGCTGAGAATCGGACATACTAGACTGACTCACCTCCACCTCATAACAAAAGATTCTATCCCCAGATGTCAAAAGTGTAACCAATCACTAACTATAAAACATATTTTGGAAGAATGCCCTTTTTACACCGCAAGATTAAAAGATTTTGGAATACCCCAGAATATATCAGCATCCCTGGGAAATCAAGAAGAAATAGTTACCAAAGTCATCAAGTTTCTGGATAGTGAAAGACTTAAAAAACACATTTGACAGGCTTTTTTTATTTATTTTTTTATTTATTAATTTCCTTTTATCTATTTATTTTTATTATATTTTTTCTTCTTCTTATTATTATTTTTATTTTTATTTTTTAACTTGATTTCATTTCATTTTAAATTCATTTGTTTATTAATCTCAATTCATTTATTGATTCTACTGCTATTTTTTAAAGTTTATTTATTTATACATTTTTTATACATCTTATTACCTATAAATGTCTATTATTATCCTTATTTATTTATTTTATTCTATCAATCCATTTCTTTATTTATTTTATTTTATTTATTTATTTTATTTTTTTTTATTATTATTATTTTTTTTTTGTACCAATCATCCAAATAGTATTAAATGATGTTATTTAGTTGATCGGGCGCTTATGACCTGGATGTTTTGCGCCTAAACATTGAAACAAACAAACAACAACTAATAGATCTTTATACACTTAGGATCACTTTATTCTATAATAGAGAAAATCAGAGTTCTGTGTATGAAAATGAAATAAAAGCAATACAAATAAATTACTATAAGTTTAATTTTCTGAAATAAAAGATCCTAATCAAGCTTGAAAAATGCTGTAGTATAGATTCTTTTTTATCTAATTATCGACATCCGCCTGAAACTTCTTAAATAATCTCATCTCATCGTAACCTACAACTATTTTATTTACGAAAACTTGGAATTGGGGCGTTTTCAATCTGGAAGAGAGCAAACTTTGTCTATTTGATTAGATACTAAAAACTAGTAACTCTACATTTGCTTTCAACTTTAATCGTAAGATAATTTGATCACTAAATAGATAAAATTGCAACACTTTTATATTATTTTTGAAAACGTCAACTGTATTTTATCTATTTTATGAATTAAGTTAGAAAGAGAGAGGAGAAAATATGAGTAGGAATAAGAGAAATGTATATAGGGAGAGAAGTTAGAGAAAGTGAAATAGAATGTTAATTTAAGAAATAGTGAAGAAAGAAGAAAAAAAAATTATAATGCATATTATAAAAAAAAGGTTACTATGCTCACATGTGGTTATAATACTGTATGCTTGTATATTATTTTTAAGAATTGTAAAACAATGATTAGTAAGTATGCTGTTTTTGTAGCTACTCCATATAATTGGGCAGCACCCTTATATGAAAATAGAGTGATTCTCTCCCTCCCCTATGTCGTTTTTTCCGGTTATATGGGTTTCTTTCCGGACAGAGGGGGGGGGGGGCGGCGAGGGATTAATCCAGATCTCGAACTCTGAACTTGCCGAACTCTCCCATCTTGTCATGAATATGACAATCAACAGATGTGTTAATGGATTTGATAATGACAGTAAATAATTATTAATTCTGTTTTTTGATAGTCTAACAGACTAATAATGGTATACTAATATAATGGTAATAATATTATAACTTATTTTTTTTTCCTAATTTTTTTTTTGAATGAAGACCTCTTATTCGATATCACTATGTCTCAAAAATTGATGCTAGCCTTTATAATATATATATATTATTTATTATAAATTTCCTACAATTTGCAAGTCTGAAAGCTCAAATTTTATTTAAAATTGTGAATAATATATAAATTACTAATAAGAAATCAGGATAAATATAATGATGTCATCATTCAAAATGTATAATAATAATAATAATAAAAGGCTTAGCGAACCCGAAGGTTCGATGCCGACACCACCAATCGCTTATTACACACCTCCCTCCACCGTTCGCCGTCCAAACCCAGTCTCTTCAGATCGGCTTTAATGCAATCTTCCCACCTTCACTTCGGTCTACCCCTCGGACGCTTACCATTCGGCACAGCAAATATTAACCTTTTAGGAATTCTCTCGTTACTAAGTCCAACAACTTTACAAGCCCATTTGATTCGCCGCGATGAAATTATCTCAATTATATTACTCGGATACAGTTCACGCAATTCGGCGTTGTGTAACCGTCTGAACTCTCCGGTTAACTCATCCTTCTTCGGTCCGAATATTCTACGCAATACTTTATTTTCAAAAACCTTAAGACGCTGCTCATCCCTTAATGTAAGCGGCCAAGTTTCGCACCCATATAGAACTGTAGGCAAGATAATTGTTTTATAGATTCTAATTTTTAAGTTTCGGGACAAGAGGCGCGAACTAAGTAGTTTTGTCACAGAAAAATAACAAACGTTTCCCGCCTTCAGTCTAACCTTAATTTCTTCCTCAATTTCGTTTTTTCTAGTTATCGTAGAACCTAGATACCTAAACTTATCTAACTGTTCAAACATATTACCATCTATATCGATATCACCAGTAGTATCGCCATTTTTGCAGCTA